>OY856410.1:856844172-857201672 GCA_963693085.1 Alisma plantago-aquatica | reverse complement strand
TCTATATTTCCCTCAGGGCTCAAGCATTCCCAAAATCCATTTACGCCCACAACAACACTACTCTCTTAAGTTCATCCTTATCATTCATCACCCTAAAAAGGGCTCAACATGCCATTATCACACTTATTACTTTCAGAACCATCATCAGGGTTCATCAATCATAATATTCATGACATTCCTAAGGGCATCACAATAGAGTTACATTTAGCAATATAAGTTGTATCTATTCAACATTTCATCATTAGAGGAAGATATACATGTTAAACCATCATCACTCAATCATTATAAGAACGATTCAACAATTTTAAATTGGACTTACAATCTACAATAATAGATAAACCATCACTTCATTATCACACTTAGGTAGTACATAAAAAAACCATCATTTCATTAGTACACTAAGGTAATCATTAGGTCATACCATCATTTCTATGACACACTTAGGTAATCACATAGATGCTCCATTGTTTCATTAGCTCACTTAAAGCACATAGATAAACTATCATTTATTTAACTTTCTTAAGTAACCCATCAGTTCCTTTCAATCATTTATAAATACAATCGGTTCTTACTTATACTTAGTCAAAAAAATCACTTATTGTACTTAGAATCTCATCGTATTGTTGATGTATTTAGACAATAACAAAACCATCAGATTGTCAAATCACTTGGACAAAAAGATGAATATTGGATCATCTAAGAACTGGACCAAAAACAAAACCATCAGTTCATTGAGACACTTAGTCAAAACCAAGACTGTTGGATCTTTAGTAGGTAGAATAACCATTTGATTAGGTGTTAGATAAATCATCATCATTTATTTAACTTTCTTAAGTAGCCCATCAGTTCCTTTAAATCATTTATAAATATAATCGGTTCATTCTTATACTTAGTCAAAAATATCACTTCATATACTTAGAATCTCATTAGATTGTTGATGTATTTAGACAATAACAAAACCATCAGATAAACATACATAGAAAAAATCATCACTTGGGTGAGATACCTTAAGTTCTCAACCCTAGAGGAATATAACAAACAACCAGAGGGTGCAGCTAGGCATCCATAGGTGCAAATATATCAAACATTATGAAGGGTAGTATGAAGCACAACATGCATGTATGAAAATTGTAGATAAAACCCTAGAAATGGGAAAATTGCACAAACGTCCATATAAACTCATAAGTTTTAAATCTTAATCAAACGACGTCCAAACTGGGCCAAACTTGAAACATAACTTAGTTTCATGATAAAAATTGATAACATAGGATTTTATCAAGGAATTAAGAACCCAATCAAGATAAGTAAGAATATCTAAGCATTAAGCCAGGTTGGGGATCTTACAACCATAAACCCCGAATAGGGATTTTGCCCCCAAAATCCAAGACAAACAAGGATGGGTACATCCTATGTGTCTCATCCTCTAACCTCAAAATGGTTTCTTATAACCCAAGATGATGTTTTAAAACCTTCACTCAGGTTAAGCTCTTATTCCTCAACCTATGTACATGTTATCCAGGATCAAAATAAATCCTTCCATATAAGAAACATCCTCCATCTAACTCAAACCTCCACTAGATGTATCATTTGTTCTATGCCACAGTGGCACTTACTCTACATGGAACATAGAAACTATTATGCAACTCTGGTACTAACTCTAGTTTGGAACTCTAATGGATTATGACAATTATTAGCATGTTCCTTCTGTCTATTTTAGACTTTTGTTCAGTTGTTGCTAAATCATCATAAATTTTAGTGAAACTTGTTGTACTAACTGAGCACCCAAAAGCCAACACTTACCTACTTCACACAAACAAAAGGGGTGACCAACATCACTTTCCATATATATATATATATATAAATATATAAATATATATATATAAATATAAATATATATATATATATAGTCTTGTACGATGTCGTGTTTATGCTTCTTTGATATATTTCATTGTAGGCAAACTCACTCAAACCCAGGTGGACATTCTTTAACTGCCAAAAATTGTAGAACATTTGTTCTCTATGGATTCTCCAATCATCTCAATGGTCCTTTCTTTCTGAATATATGTCTGTATGTGGAAGTCTATGCTGAACTTTGACTGTATCCCTATAGGCTTCCAATGTTTCACCTCAATTTGCTGACAATTGTACATATGACCACATCATGTTTCAATCATGGTTATCGTAACATATTTCCTCAAATTGTGGTACACTCATGTACTACCAAATACATTGCGTACATTAGAGAATGAGCCTCCTCAGATACTATCTTATTTAGTCCATCAATATCTGGAACCATTGCCTGGTGGTGAAAACACATTATCCCATCATGTATCTCATGGAATCCATCATGCTTCCCACTACCAAACTTTGATATGTTGCATCATGTTGATTTGACTTGTACTTGTGTCAATAATCCATCTGACAAAGACACTTTCAATTGTGCATCAAGTTGTTGAAATGACACTAGCATGTCCCTCTTAAGCTATTGCAAAGAAAATTGAATCATATTCTTGTCCTGCATTAGTACACATCCCAATTCATTCTTTGATGCTTCATGGAAATGACATAACTTGTAACTTGTCTTTGAAACACTAACACTAAAGCGCTCATCCACTTCTCCTTCCACCACTAAAAAGAATTTTGATACATCCTATAATGTCTTACCATACCTAAGAAGCTTCATATCTCCACTGTTGTCTTGTGTTTCTCCCATTCTAGTGTCGACTCCTCCTTCTTGAGATCTATACCAATACCCTTCGTAGATATAACATGACTCAGAATACATACCTTGATCAATCAAAACTCATACTCATTGGACTTTAGCATACAAATGGGGCTACCTAAATAACTCCAATGCCTGACAAAGATATTGTTCATGTTGTTGACTATCTTTGGAGTATATCAAGGTGTCATCTATAAACACTACCACAAACTGATGAGGATACAGTATGATCATCCTGCTCATCAAATCCATCAATGTTGATGTGTCATTGGTTAGTCCAAATAGCACCACCAGGAATCCATAATGACCATATATTATCCTAAAATTTGTTTTAGCTATGTCATATTCCTTGATCCTCAACTGATGCTATCTTGACCTTAGGTCTATCTTGATCACCTCTTAACTTATCAACAAATAATCAATCCTTGACAACGGGTACTAGTTCTTCACAGTGACCTTGTTCAATTGTCAGTAATCTATGCAAAGCCTTGTAGAACCATCCTTCTCTTTCACGAACAACAATGAAGGATCCCAAAAACCAAACTCTCTCTAGGGAGGGTGGAACACCAGAAAACTCATCTGGAAAATAGATTCAAACTCATGTACCATCGGTACACTGTGGATACTAGGACTCATCACCTTGATATTCACTATATCTACTAAGAAAACCTCACACCCTTATCTTAGAAGCTTCTCTTCCATTTTATCCAACACAAAACATGTAGGAAGAATCTTACAAATTCCTTGAGAAACCCCAAAGGCATTCCCCGTCACAAAACATTACAATCTTGGAACTATAGTCCAAAGCAACCGTGTGCTACACCAAGATGTCCACCCCTAGAATCACATAAAATCCTTGCATACAAAGTGGCATAAGATCATTTTAAAGTTGTGTCTCAAAAAAGAAAGAACAAATGGGAAACACACCTCCCGCAACACAACAACACTTTCCAAAGGGGTTTTTTAGAAAGGGGGTTATCAATCCTATAATTATCATGCAAGTTACAACTTTTTATATATCATTTACCTTTTTCATATGGGTTCCTTGCCAACTGCATAGGAATTATCATGATTATCATACTTACACTGCTCTTTATTGTTGACTATTTATCATTCTTGTGTGTATCTTCTCGTGTTATCTTGTTTCTCATTCATTTATCAAGGGGGGTAGCTCATCATATTTTAACGTCGTTTCTTTGATATCTTTCATATCCAATAAATCTATTTTGCATGTCAATATAATTTTATCTTAGCACCTTCTTATACACATAGATTGGTCCATGATTTACTTAGGATTCACTTGTTTATCAGTCATTGTTCTCATTTATCATCTCATATTACACATATCATTGGTGTTCCTCTCTTCTTATATGAATTTTACTCCTAGAATTATTCCATTGACACAAATTTATCACTCTTTTACTTCATTATCTTTTAGAATCAAAGCTTTAAGAACTCCTTTTTAACTTATTTATATTCAGATTTAAGATTCATGGTATTATCTCTTTTCCTTTACTTCACCAAACATTCAGGTTTTAATGAGTTACGATATGATTTTCATCTTCCTTTAGGATAAGATCAAGACATTTTCACTATCATTTCTTATTTATTACACTCTTTGGATTGTTTCCAATTCACTATTTGATTAGAGAAATAAAAAAGATAGCAATCAAAGAGTTCCACACTTACCTTTCCTTCAATATTTGAGTACCTAGCCAGGGCATCCAATTACTGAGTGCAGGGAGTATGCATCATGTTCATATCACGTTCATCACTTAGTCATCATCCTAATCCTAAGTACAGGTGTCCCTATAAACTCAACAAACTTAAATCTCTGATACCATAAATGTAACACATTGTTATGCTAAATGAGATTATTCAAAACCATAGTAAAATCAATCATTAATTAATGACATCCCTAAAAAGGGAAAAAAATAAACTGGTTGAAACCTCAAAAACATATCCAGGAACATTTATACAAAGTCCCACAATCTTACATATATTCAAATATTATGGCAAGTATCTTTTAAAATTGCCATGTGGCCTCAGCCACATCATATATATATATATATATATATATATATATATATATATATATATAGAGAGAGAGAGAGAGAGAGAGAGAGAGTCAGGCTAGTGTACACTCGAGTATACCGGAGGCACCGTACACCTCAGTCATTTTTGAAGATGCAGTAAATTTTTGAAAAATCTAAACTATTGATCTTATTAATTATCATAACAACATACTATATAATAAATTTTAACTCATTTGGACACTTATAGGTCATGCATCTAAAGGAGGCAAAAATCATGTATTTCAAATTAGTTTTGTGTGTCGATTTTGTTGTCCTTGGATGAGTGACTTACACTCATCCAAATGTGTTCAAATTTTGTATGTCACCTATTATTATTGTAACCATGAAGATCAATGGATTAGATTTTGGAAAAACATGGTCTAGATAGGTAAACACCATTGGGGTGTACATCGTGATCTGTACACTCGAGTGTATTCTAGCCTGACTATATATATATATATATATATAATGTATATATATGTATATGTGTATATATATGTATATATATACACATTATATATTTATATTATATATATACATTATATATATATATATATATATATATATATATATATATATATATATATATATATATATATATATATATATATATATATATATATATATATATATATATATATATATATATATATATATATATATATACAGAAGATGATGTTGTCCACATATACAACATGTACAAGAATCAGAAGGCTACCAAAAGCTCGAGTCGATTGAAACATCATACACAAACTTTCCCACTTGGATCTGAGAGTACTAGGATGACTCTAGGGCACTCTAGACATCTAAATATCCTTCTTATATGGTTTCTAAACGCATATCCTCCTCACTATCATTGGTCTTTCAATGATGTTGAGGACCACCTAAAAAGATGTGGTGACCCACAAGTTGATACCCATGTCCCAGCGAGAGATATAACTCTTAAAAATATTTATTGCTCACAGTATATTTTAGAATTAAACAGGTGTAGAAGATAATATAAAATGATTGAAAAGCTAGATATAAAAGCTTGATTAAGAATAGTCATAATCAAGGTCTAAATTGAAAGGTTCACATTATTAATAACATATTAGGCATAGATAAAATCATAGGTATATTTATCATCATAAGCATGGATAACATCATAAACATGATGACAACATAAGCATAGCTAAAAACATAAGAATGGTTGACAACATAAGCATAGCTAAAAACATAAGACTAGCTATCAACATAAGCATAGATATCAAAATAAATATAGCTAATAGAATATTTGATGTCTTGAGCATAGTTAACATTATAAGCACAATTAATTTACCTTACCAAAATCTACATCATCTATGCATTATAAGAAACAAGCAAGGATTATCATCCAATGTGAATCATGGTATAATTCTAAAAGATATGCTACACAACTGGATTACATCTTTTATTAAGACATGGGGAGTTTGAGGTGTACAACTAAAACTTCCAACTGACCACTGTGAAGTCACAATCAGTTCTATGCAAGATCTAGGAGAATCAGAATCCTAAGACCTCTTCCCATCTGTCAGTATGAGTCGGTCGCAATGACACATGTGTCAAGCTACAATCAAGCTAGTCTACCATTGGTACACAGACCACAACACTAGAAATGAGGGTATTCAAAACCCTATCATCTGAGGTACAACTATAACTATCCTTAATTATATCACATATGCATATATTTGAGATACGACCTCAACTGCACCCAATAACCTTGGGCTCAAGATGATAAGGACACACAATCTCTTGCACCCACATATACTCAACAATATACGACCAAGATTCCTTTCTAGATTACCATTTTACCATCTAGCAATTCCTAAAGCTGGAATGATTCTACAAAAAGGGCACTGCATGATTAGGGTTTAACTTGATTAGTTATGCCCAATTGGGTGAATTAAGGATTTATCAACCAAGTTTGACATACAAACCCTTATTCATTTCTAGCAAACATGGTAACTTAACAACTCTAGAAGATATGAAACATATGATACACATTGCTAATCAAAACATCATAGTATACAAGTCCATTATCATCCTTGAGAGGGAATCAACATTCATTAGAATTCACAACACCCCACAAGTGCCATCCATGAAGAGGCTATAAATCCCTTAGGGCTCAAGCATGCCCAAAAGTCATTCAGGCCCACAACAATGCTACTCTCTCAAGTGCATCCTTATCATTCATCATCCTACAAAAGACTCAACATGTAATCATCACACTTATTACTTTTAGACCCAACATTAGGGTTCATCTGTCATAAGATTCATGAAATTCCCAAGGGTAGCATAGCAGAGTTACATTTAGAAATATGAGTTATGTCTATTCAACATTTTATCATTATAGGAATATAGACATGTTAAACCATTACCACTCAGTCATTATAAGAATGATTCAACAATTGTAAATTGGATTTACAATCCACAATCATAGATAAACCATTGGTTCATTATCATCCTCAGGCAATACATAGGAAAACCATTATTTCATTAGTACACTAAGGTAACATTAGGGAAAACCATAGTTTCTATGACACACTTAGGTAGTCACATAGATTCTCCCTCATTTCATTATCTCCACTTAACAAAACACATAGATAAACTATTATTTCATTACCTTTCTTAAGTAACCCATCTATTCCTTAAAATCATGTAGAAATACCATCTCTTAATTCTTATACTTGGTCAAAAATATCACTTCTTATACTTAGAATCTCATTGGATTGATGATTTATCTAGACAATAACAAAACCATCAGAATGTCAAACCATTTAGGCAAAAAGATGGCCATCATATCATTGAATAACTTGACCAAAAACAAAACAATCAGTTCAGTGAGTCACTTAGTAAAAATCATGACCTTCAGATCTTTAGTAGGAAGAAAAACCATCAAATTTGGTGTTAGATAAATCATCATTCTATTAACCAGGTAAACCCATCGATTCACTGGAATACAGAACCAAAAACAAGATCATCAGATTATTTGGATACTTAGCCAAAAGCAATCCATCTGATTATTGAGAGTACTTTGTCAAGAAAAAGTCCATCAGTTTATTTGAAAGCTTAACCAAAGTCAAAGCCATTAGTTCATCAAGGCACTCAACCAAATACAAAATCATCAGTTCTTCAAAGTACTAAGCCAAAACATAAGGTATCGGTTCATGGAAAGCAAAGTCATCAACTCATTCACTTAACATGACCATTGGGTTAGAATTACTTATCCATTTATCATTTTACCAAGTGAAATTAGGAATTAAACACTATGTAAAGACCATTGGTTTAGAGACCAAGTAGAATCATCACTAAGCAACAACATAGTTTCCATTTCTCAAGTAAAACCATTACTTTAAATATAACAAAAAACCATTAATTCATTTACTTAACCTAGTCATTAGATTATTGACTTGCATAGCCATGGGTTCATATATCAAGTAAGGTTAAAGTTTCTCACTCTAGGTAACATCATCACCATCTACTCTATTAAACAAACCATTATTCCAAAGACTTGTAGAAACCATCATTTTAGACACTAAGTATAACAATCAAATTTAGCACCAAGTATCACCATCATTTCCTACACTAAGAGGGAAATCAATTATTCATACTAAGTAAGAACCATACTTTATTACCTCCAAAACCAGGGTAGTTCATCTCCATACTAGAAGGAATGTTCACATGATCTAAGGATGCACTTTGAATCTAAAAGAGAGGGAGATAGTTCAACTAAAGACTGACGGGAGTATGTGGGGCGGAAAAAGTGTCGGGGGGGTGAAAGAATATCGATTATTGACAAGGATCAAAGTCATCATATCATACATGATCGAAGGTTCAATTATCATTTATGAAATTTCATCAAAAACATAGAAATGTCATGCATGTATGTAAAGTAGTGCACATATGATCATTTTTCACCATAACACTAAGTTTTAGGGCATGATTTGTATAAAGTAAGTTAAAATCAAGCAAGAAAAAATATGAAAGTTATATAAATCACCTCAATATGAAGGTGAACGTCCAAACAACAAGATGTCCCAAGAAAAATCCTAGCTTTACACTTCCAAAGATCCAAGGTTGATCCTATTCTCCAAGAACAAGGTATATCTAGGGCAAAAGAGATAAGGAAAGAGTTTCTTCAACCACATGCACGACCTTCCATCAAGAAGTTCTAGAGTTCCTATCATGGATGGGGAGTGAAGGAAGAGAACAACATGGAAACTAGAGTAGAGATGAATATCTTACTTGGTTAGGGCAAGAAACTAGGTTAGGAGGCTTCAAGCATCCTTAGAGAAGCTTGATCCAAACCCTAGGGAAACATATATCCATTGTTGATATATATGCCCAAAGAGACAATTATCTGATGATTACAACGGGGTAGTAGATTACCTAATTTGATAATTATATAGGTAATCTTGTATATTATGTTTGTCTTAGCATGAGATGATGACAGATACATAATAGAAGTCTAAGGAATGATGTTATTCAAAGACATATGTCTTCAGGTTGAGGACCTCAACAATGAGATCATTTGTATAATAAGAGTACATACATTCTTGTTATGTCCTATGAAACTTGACTTTTTACTCTCTTATATTGTACCCATTTCTCTCTCATGAACTATCCTCTTACTGAATTCAATGTCAATCCCATTATTTGATGGTCGTGGACTCCTTTTTGTGACATTCATAACTAATTTCATCATAACTGGCATCAATTAGCTCAATTATTAAAGTTTCATGCTTTATGGTTTGTCTTCTTATAATTAAAATAGAACCCCTTATATGTGATCATCTTGTTTCCTAATATGTTTCATCATGTACAACTCTCAACAACGAGTCTGAAGGTACACAAATTATCTTAATTAGACCTTTCTAGCCGATTTATGGATTTTCTAAGTTTAGCCTGATTTCACTTGATTTTAATTAATATTGCATGATTTTGAGCCTTATTGGGCTGAATGATGGTGCGTGACCCAACAAGTTGGGCACCCTACCCCGGGTTGCCATGTCATCAATCCAGACTTTTGATCATGTTTCCATTGATCTAGACCCTTAGATCATGTCCCTCACATTCACCCCCATTGGATCCAACGGTCTGGAGGTCTCCCACAAGCTCTGTACATGACGTCGACAGTGGTGGCGCTGCAACCACCTAACCCTTCTTTACACCCACCAATCCACTTCATTCTTGCTCCTTTTTCTCATTTTGATAGTCGGATCACCTCCATTTGTCACTCTAGTCGGATTTGACATCTTTTTACCTTGTTTCCTCTCCGTGGAACCCCTTCGTCTCCTTCATCAACAAGCTCTAGAATCCTAGTTTACACCTAGGTAGCTGCCACTACCGCCACCTCGGGGCCACATCTCCTGGCATCCTTGCTTAGGGGCAAGGCCACCTATGGCATTAGGCCGAACCAATGAGGGAGGGAGGCAACATCTTACGGTGCTATGACCCTCCCATCGTCTCCTCCTTTGTACATCAGCACATAGCCAGGCACTGTGATACACAACTAGCGGGCGAGTATCACTCGGTAGGTAGTAGTCGGTAGAGATGATGCATGAATTCCAACCACATATGGCAATTGTAACAATGCCCGAGTGACCTAGCACTGCAAGGTAGAGGCGGGCCCTAGAGAAGTGCAAGCACGCATACCAGGGGCTGAGGTGAGCCATCTGATCAGCATTCAGTGGATGACATCATGACATAAATTACATGTAACACTCTTAACCCTATATCCCTATAGCTATCATGCATATATTTGAAAAGTGATATCTGCCTCATCCTTTGGCCAAAACATATGAAATTATATATCAAGTTGATCGTCTTGAAAGACCTATAACATGGACTAATTTGCAGACTATGGTTGTTCTCCTAGTTCTCGTATTTTTCTAAAATATGTTGACCTTGATTGACCATGGTGACTGTTTGAGTATGCCAAATATTAAATCTTTGATACATCTCTACCCTCCTAACTATGAAATAAATGACTTGTTTCCTCTTTGATTCTAATGATAGGCCTAAGAACCTTTGTTTCATTCTTGGGGACTCTTTTACGTATAAGTGACTTGCATGGGACTTTAGTGATGTGCGTTTCCCTAAATTGATAAGATTTCTACCTCATGATGGACTAATGTTTAATCAACATCAAAGATTAGTTATCTATGTCCCTTATTGACATTAATATCATCCCTAAGTACCTTTTTTTCTATGTTTACTTATATGGCTCTAAATGCATGGTTATGCCCTTTTATGAGAATCCATGTTATACTCTTTCTTCAAGTATTATGTTTGACCTATATTGTGCATGAAACTCATTTATATCCTTGAAATTAGTAACACTATGATGTATTGTGACTTTAATGACTATGGTCCACCCTCTTTCTCTATTGTGATGCTTGTAATCCTAATTTGCCTTATGTGACCACCTATGTGTCTTGCATGGTGGTTCTTGTACCTCAATGCTTATGTGAATCCTTTTCTTGTGCTCTACCCTCTAAAATTAGGATTTTTTCTATTATCTTTTAGCTTCTGATGTGGATGTCCCACTTAGGTCATACGATGGACCCTAATGATAAAAGTCATATATGTTGGATATGAAATGAATGTTAATAATGTGGAACCCTACGATGCCTAGACTTGAGGACATCCACCTAATCTTGAATGTGATCCTTGTATCCATATATGAATTACCTAAATCATCTATTATGCTTGGTCATATTGACTTTATGACCTACGGTCCTTCTTTCCCTATTATGAGTCTTATGACCTTGTTATGCAAGTGACTCAAATCATGTAATGTCCATATAAGATGAATGAAATATCAAAATGACATGAAACTTGAACCCCACCTTCATGATGGACTCTAAATTAGTGTAAGACAATTTAATGTACTAATAAGAAACTTGGAACCAATCTTGGACAAAACCCTAAAATGAAGCAAGTTAGGGTTAATGATGAGAATCTAATGCTTGTATTTAATCTTATGCTTAACCAGGTGTTGCTTGTGGATAGATGGTCAAGAATAAGTTAAGTTATGAATCCCTAAATTAGGTATGTGCTTTAAATAGTTATATGACTATGGATTTCTTTCTTGCAAACAGATATGTATGTATGCTTGTTTACTTTCTCGATATTTCCATGAAGTATGCTAGTATTATACTTGATGCTTGTCTCATATTGTGATTTTATAACTTGCAAACATAATATATAACTCCATCATAGAAATTTTTAAATAAGGTTTTGCTCAATGACCTTGGTTATTGAGGTCCTTCATGTAAAAAAGGGTTTGCTAATCTTGAGCACCCTACATATCCTTACAATCGGAAGTTGATCAAAGGCCTTGCGAATACAAGATAATGATGAATGCAATAAATGATGGTAGAATTGGAGTGAAATGACATAAAACATGGGCTGTCACTTTGATAAATACTTAACTTGTTTATTTCTTGTTTATTACGTCTGCAAATCTTTTCAATTATGCAAAGCTAATGTATATGTATCTCTTAACCCTATACTCTGCACCTCCTGTGCTTGACCCTCTTTGTTTTATGTTTTTTATAGATTCAGAGATGGCTAGAATTCGATGGGCTTGGTGATCTATGTTATGTGTTCTAGTTGCAAAATCCCATGTAAATATGAGTAGACTTGTAAACTTGTACTCTTCTTTAATATATCTTATTGAATGTTGAGATTATGATTAGTTCCTTTATCATGTTATTTATTCATCTATGCTAAGATTTATGGTTCCTCATTAACACTTTGATAGTACCATGCCAGGGACGAACACCTAGGTCATATCACCATTGACTTTGTAGTCATTTGGAGTTAGGATTTGGGTAACAAACAATTATGTGACATGTCCCTAGTCAGATACTACTATGGAAGCAAAATAGACAATGATAATACATAATACTATAGTGTGTGTTGATTGATGAGAAAGTCTCATTAGTCATGATATGTGATATTAGGTCATGCACACAACTACATATTTGGGAGCAGTGTATTAGACAGACACACCATGAGAGTGATACATGGATACTATGGTATGGTAGTCAAAATTATCTATCATGGTGATAGTGGTGATTGTGGTTCCTAGACCTATAGTCACTACACTCATCACATGTAATTCATTGGACTTTGACATCATCCAACGTGACCTTGAATAAGGGTGGACATAAAGGTGGTGCTCAGGTACTCTGTGACACTAGGGATTAAGTGTGAGTGATGTAGATGAGATTCATCCCTCCTACACGAGGTTGATATATAGGCTTCTTGATAAGTGAGATTGATAAATGTATGCCCATATTCATGTGATTCAATATGTGATACGTGAACTCACATGCATCTCAAAAAAGGAACTATACGATCACAGTAACACAAATCACATATTGTAGGTTGAGTTTCCAATGGTCCACATGGACTACTCTAGAGGTGAGAGGCTATTGTCTTCCTCTAGGAGGACACCGTCAACCACTAATTGTAGTGTTAGACTAGGAGGTCGTTGGTGATGAATGTTTGAGTGATGCTCATTGCTGCTTGAACAAGAAGCATGCTTCTACTACAAGGGTAATGTCATTGGATTTTCTCCAGGACCAAGTGTAACCTTGCAAATCTTCCTTCCTAAATACATTGTTGTTGATGCAATCTTTCTATTAAGGGAAATCAGGCTTTCAATATTCTATTCCGCTTCCTTATCTATTGTCCCAATATCCCTACATTGGTATCAGAGCCATGTCATTTTACGGTGTACCAGAGATTTAAATCATATGATCAGATTTATTTTATTGCATATAATGTGAATATTTGATTAAATACCACATATGATATCACACACAAATATATATATATATATATATATATATATATATATATATATATTCCTTTGATTTGATGTTATGGAAGGAACTTGATTGGCACGTGCATCTCATTTATGATGAAATCATTCCGCATGAATGGCCATTTCTTAGGAAATTCCGAGGTGTGTGTGTATATGTATATATATATATATATATGAAATCCATACACCTCTCCTTAAAAGTGTTTTGATGGTGGATGTTAGCATGGTTACGTACAATAGCCCAGGATATCTTGTGTGTACATGGTTACGGACAATAACCTTGGATCTTGTGTGTACATGGGTGTGGTTGTTTGTTCCTATTTATATATCAATTTGCATACTACGCCTCTGTCATCTCTTCCAAATGTAAATTAATGCTCTTCTTCCTATTTCCCATTGAATGTAACTCGAGGTTTTTCCTTTTACAATGTAATATGAAATAGGATAGTTTTAACTTATGTATCCTCATGAGAAGATGTCCTACACTAGACAAACTAACTGGCCCATGAGACGTGGACTGAGGGAGGATACCAAAATATAGGAGGATAAATTAAATGACTTGTGGCCCAACCAATCAGCTGGAGGAGTCCAGATATCAGTTGAACCTGAGACCAAATGATTGTTTCAATAGCCCAATCGAGTGACCAGGAGGCAAGTCGATTGGTTCAAGTGTTGTACCAATCAATGTAGATCAGTTTGAGCTTTGATCTTCACCAACAACATGTTGTACATATGATGTGGACCATAGGTGGTAACAATTCCTTTTGGCTTCAAGGAATATCATTAGACTGGTCATAACCATCACTCGTATATTTCTGAGTGCATGTTTTCGTTGTGGTTATAGAATGTATATGATATGTACTATAAGTATGTGGGGATTGGATATGTATATGTATCTATATATAAAACACCTTAATAAATATTAAGTCTAATATGTTTTCCATAAGCAACACACATGAAAAGGTTTATCGACGAAGTGTGGGAATGCCCTAGCGTGGTGTGCCATCTATCTCGTGGAAGTGTGATGGTAGATATGTGGGTCTGCCCTAGTAGGGTGCATATTCTATCGTGTTGGCTTATGGGTCTTCCTTACCTAGGTGATCTTAATAGAATTAAGTACCTAGAAGCATGCAAATGAATTTTGACAAGGAATTGTGCAATATATATCCAAGAGTCTCATGAGATGCAATTGGCAAACCTTTCCTACTAATAATTGGTCATGAGTGCCAGCTTGGTTGGGTATTGACTTCACTGTTTTGGGTCTTGGCTCACTAGAAGGTTGTACGCTGCAATCTTCTAAATTGATACATGAGGGTTATCAATTTGAACAAAATAGTGGGAGAGAAAATTAATTACAGGCCTAATTAATGTCGTCAAACTAATCAAATAAAAATTAATCAAAAATGTTTTGACAAAGTTGCAACGTTTCTTTTGTGTAATCTAATGGCAAACAAAAACATGTTATAGTTGTGACAAGTCCTTGAGAAAGACAAACTTGATACATTTCCATAACTAGTTAAGAACTTTGAGAAATTCTCTTAATCATGAATGAAAGATCTATGTCCTTGGAAGAACAGAGCCAAATGAACCCACTCCAAATGCACCTTCGACTAAAATAAATACTTACTTGAAGCATGTTAATGATGTCGCAGACATTGAGTACCTTATCTAATGTTGTATGGACTATGAGCTGCATGGGCAACATGAAAACATGGACATTCTTGATATGGTAACACATCTTAACGAATCATGTAAATCAAGAAAGGTATAATTTCTCCAAAGCACTGTTTGAGTGCACACTAACAAAGGGAGATCCAGTAAAGGATGAATCTATGATGATGATCAGTGGAAGTGAGTCCAAGGGAAAAGGAAAGGCCAAGAAGAGTTATGAGGCTAAGTTTAAGTCCAAGTCTTCTGGACTCAAGATAAAGAAAGGGGTGAGTGCAAAAGAATTCAGTATTTTTCACTTAAATGGTTAAGTAAGGGAAGTGCCACCAGTGTCACTAGCCTAGACACTGGAAAGAAATTATCCTCTTACACATAGGATCCCAGGAAGAAGAGTGAGACAGAGATCTCCACTTCAGGCCCTGAGAAGAAGTAATCTAGAACTATGTGAAGTAAGGGTTTCTTGCACTACAGTTAGAAGTTGTCATTCATGGGAACATATTACAGTTAGTGAATTGATATTACGTACCTGACATAGATTAAAACATCATGTATCTTGTATGCACAAGAATTGATGTTTCATGGAAATTCCCTATGTCTCATAAACTGTACTTTATCATACATTTCCTTTATGGCATAGATTAAATCTAGCTAAATCATACATTTCCTTTGTGGCATATCCTTTACACTAAAACAATGAACTGTATAAAATGGTTTAAAAGACACCATATGAGATATGGCATGGAAGCTATCCCTATATGTCTTGTATAGTGATTAGGGATGAATTCTTACATACGAAAATAGTTTCTTGAAAGGCTTTATCCACAAATCACATAAGTGTTATTTTGTTGAATACTACTTTTATATTCCATTCTAATAAAAAAGTTATTTATTGATCAGGATGGTTGTATTCCAAAAGGGGACTTCATTCCAAAGGAATCAGTGGGAGAAAAGTAGGACTTGAAATGTTCAAGAATAATAAAACATTGAACTTAAAGAGGTACAGTGGGAAAAATGAATGGAAAATTGTTGTGGAATCTCAAGTTCTTCATGTAACACACAAAACTCATAGTACTAGTGGATTACGCCTTAAGTTTAAAAATTTATGATATCTTATAACTCAAGAAGGTGGTCAGTTGATCATAGAGACGAGTCAACAACCTACCTAGAAGTTATTGAGGAACCAGATTCTGAGAAATGGCTTGAGTCCATGAGGTCCAAGATGGACTCCATGTGAACCAACAAGTTTTGACGTTGGTGGATCCATCTGAAGGGGTAAAACCCATTGGGTGCATTTGAGTCTTTGAGAAAGGACCAACATGGAAGCATAGATTGGTTACAAAGAGTTTCAAATACGTTCAAGGTGTTGAACATGATGAAATTTGACCACTAGTTGTTATCACGATCATGTGTGTTATTGCAGCTTAATATGATAGTAAGATTTGGAAGAATGGATGTAAAAATTGCATTCCTTAACTAGAATATTGTACAAGAGGTCTACATGACAAAACCTAATGGTTTTATAAATCTATATAATGAAAATAAAGTCTTTAAGCTACATAGGTCAATCTTTGGATTGAAGCAAACATCTCAAGTCTAGAATCTTCAATTTGACAAGATAGTCAAAGAATTTGACTTGAGTCATAATGAAGACGAAGTATGTGATTACAAAAGATTTAGTGGGAACATATTTATATTTGACATAATGATGGGGAATAACATCCTTATACTAAAAATATTAAAACCTAGCAAGGAAAGTACCTTCTATATGAAGGGTTTAGGCAAATCACCCTATGTGATATGGATTGAGATCTATAGATATAAATTTGGAAAGCTTCTTGACCTAAGAGCACACACATTGGCAAGATGCTGAAGGGGTTCATCATGTAGGACTCAATGAGAGAAAACTTGTCCATGTTCCATGGAGTTAGTCTCTCTGAAGCCCAGTGTTTCCATTCTTATAAAGAATGGGAAGACATGATTGAGATGTCATATGCATTCACAATTTGATCTATCATGTATGCAATGTACTCATCCCATTATCTCTTATGTATTGGACATGACAAGAGGATATATGTTAGATACTAGTGAAGGTCACTAGAATGCCATAAGAACATCCTTAAGTACTAGAGAAGCACTAAAGGATTAGTTCCTTGGTTATAAGGAAGAGTTGGGTGTAAAGGGTTACACTGATGCAAGCTTCCAAAATGACAAATAAAATTGATGATCACAATCAAAATTTGTTTTTGACCTTAAAACAAGAATTGCAAGCTAGAAAAGTTTGAGCTAGAGACAGTTGTTTAAATTCTTCAATAGAATCCAACTATATTTGTATTATGAGAACAACAGAGGATATTGTATGGATCAAGAAATTCATATAGATGAACTTGTGGAAGATTCCAACCATTGATGACATAGTAGATATATTGTGACGAAAATGGAGGTATTGTATATGCAAGGAGTCTTAGATAGCATACTACAACACTTCCATCTCATGTGAAAAGTCACACAATGAAGAGATGTGAAACTTACAAATACCGGCTTGAAGAAAAAGTGCTTGGGGAGCATAAACATGATGGACATGTTAAAAATCACTTGGAATAAGATTTGTGAGTGATTTTCTCTAAGTGGAAGTGGGAGTTTGTGGTATATATGCTCGGAGAGCCAATCATATGATGATTGCAACGGGGGAGTAGATACCTGATTTGATAATAATAAAGGTAACTTTGCTTATTATGTTTGTTTCAACATGAGATGATGACACAAACATAGTAGATGTCTAAAGAATGATGTTACTTGATGACATATGTCTTCAAGTTGAGGGCCTAAATGATGAGATCATATGCATGATAAGAGTACATACATTCTTTTTATGTCCCTAGTCAGATATATTGTGGAAGCAAAATAGACAACAATAATACATAAGACTAGAGAGTGTTTTTATTGATAATAGAGTCCCATTAGTCGTGATATGTGATATCAAGTCAAGCACACATATACATGTTTCAGAATAGTATATCAGACAGATCCACCATGAGAGTGATACATGGATACCATGGATGGTAGTCAAAATTAGTTCTGATAGTGGTAGTGGTGATTATGGTTCTTAGAATTGAAGTTAGTACACTCATCACATGTCATTCATTGGACTTTAAAATCATCCAACATGACCTTGAATAAGGGTTTCCATAAATGTGATGGTCGGGTACTCTGTAACACATGGGGATTGAGTGTGAGTGATGTAGATGGCATTTGTCCCTCCTACAGGAGACTGATATTCATGCCTATTGATAAGCAAGACTGAGAAATGTATGGCCATACTCATGTTCAATATGTGATATGTGAACTCCATGCATCTCAGACAATCTGCTCCAGTTCAAGGAACATGGATTGAACATTGGGAGGATGACGATTCCATGGCTTGAGTTCAATCTATATATCAGAGACAATAGGAACAATACAATCACGGTAATATTGATCACAGATTGTAGGGTGAAGTTGTTCTCTAACTTTCCAAATTACTTTGGTAGCAATGATGTGTTACTAGATGTCATTCTTTGCTTGTGATGTAATAATTGGTTATGAACATTCACTGCCAACGTAATCAGGACCTATAAGGTCTTACACATATGATTCACTTGGAATAGGAGTATATTCATGAATGATGTTTATATTGATTACTAAATGTGTTTAGGTATTCAATTAAATAATTGAGTTTCAAAATTGACCGGTTGGACCCCCAACTGACCGATTCAAGTGTTGGACTGACCGTTTGATGTACCAGGTCAATTGGAATCAACACTATTCAAAATTTTCATGAAATGAGCAACTGAAACGACCATTGCACTTGTAAAATGACTGTTTCACCACCTAGGTGGCCCAGTTCAGTGGCCAATTCGATTGAAACATCGATTGATGATGATGTCATGTTTAAAATTGATTACTAGTTTGATTCAGAATGGGATACTACACAAACCAACCAGTTCACCTAGAAAAATGATTGGATGAAGAACCAAACAACCATTTAGGTGTACAAAATGACCACTTATTTGCTCAAATTTTCCATAAAATTTGTGACTTTAGTTCTTTTGACCTTGCATAGACTGGGAACCCTAACCTTGGCCTCTCCTATAAATAGAGGGATAATGGGGGTTTCTTAGACATAATAGTTTCTATGATAATTGTTTTCCTCTCTTGTTGTGGTAATCAATAGAGATCCAGAGAAAGTCCTACCCGTTAAAGGGAGGTATAACAAGGGAGAGACAATTGTTGGAGAGCAAATCAGTGCTAGTACACCGACGTTTAAAAGGAACAACTCCTTCTCGTTAGCTCTGGTAGCACAAAGTGGAGTTACCAATGGTCTGCGTGGACTACTCTAGAGGTGGGAGTCTATTGTCCACCACTAGGAGGACACTATCAACTACTATCTATGGTGCCAAACTAAGAGGGCATTGGTGACAACTGCTTGAGTGTTGCTCGATGTTTCTCGAAGAAAAAGCAGACTACTACTGAAAGGCTAATGCCGATGGACTTGCTCCCAGTCAAGGCATAACCTTGCAAACCTTCCTTCCTAGATACATTATTATTGATGCAATCTTGCTATTAAGGGGAATCGAGCTTTAAATTTTTTGTTTTCGTTTCTTTATCTGTTTCCCAGATTTACCTACATTCATGATCTCTCCAAGATTCGGCCTCCAAGGGCTCATCCTTCACAAAACAATATCCTAGGGTCTCTAGAAGAAAGAAAAAGATAAGGGAGCAAAGGGTTCATTTGGGAGAGAGGTGTAGGGTATATATATACAAGGAGAGAGAGAGAAAGGTGTCAAAAAGTTTGAAAAACTAGCTTGCCATGTATCAAAACTCAAAATCCATCTTATCCATGCATGTTAGAGTCTCCATCATATATTTAACACAATTTTCCATGGTTTCTTTCCTTAGAAAGATTATCAAGATGTACTATCGGAGTTCTCATTGGATTATGCATATGTGCTATCAGAAAACCCATCAGATCATCCCCACACTTGGTCATTTTGCCACTTCTGACCATCCATCAGATTGTGCACTTCAAGTAGAGAATTCATTGGTTTATGGGTCTCAAATGAAGGCCATATAATCTTCCTCCTTAAGTAGAAACCATTGATTTATTACTGACAATGTGGAGCCATTAAATTCCTACCATACATAGAAAAAAATCATCACTTAGGTAAGAAACCCTAACTTCTCAACCCTAGGGGGATAGAACAAACAACCTGGGGTGCATCTAGGCATCCATAGGTGCACATATATTAAACATTATCAAGCGTAGTATTAAGGAAAACATGCATATATGAAAACTATAGATAAAACCCTAGAAATGGGAAAATTGCACAAAAGTCCATATAAGCTCATAAATTGCAAGACTCAATCAAAAAATGTCCAAACTAGACCCAACGTGAAACATAACTTTGTCTCATGATATCAGATCATATATTAGGGTTTTATTAAGGAATTAAACACCCAATTAAGATGAGAAAGCATGCTTAAGTCTTAAGCCAGGTTGGGGGTCTTACAATTTGGCACCTTTTTAACACTATGAATAAATATTAAAACATAATGGGTAGATTTTTTTTTTGAGATCATCATATGAGCATGCATATCAGCCTACGACAATCACACATGTAAGCTTACATAGGATGATCTATATATGTAAGTTCATATTTAAGTGTTTCTCTCTTATTTAGGCTATGAATGCATGATTAAATCAAGAAAGGAGTAAGCAACATGCCTAAAAAATATGGAGACTCCTCTTTTGGGATATGTGGATCAACATTTAAACACCAACATCAACTGTCTAAAGCTCCACCAAGGCTCCATCTATCTATATCTGGTCCCACTTAGGTCAAAGAGAGAGAAAGGTGGGATTTTGATCTCTAGAAAATTAAAATCACCATGGGTAACCATGGAGATCGATCAAAAGGAAGAAGAAATATAGACCGTCAACAATACAAGAGGTGAAAGATATTAGCATACATGATGACTACAAATGAAACTATTAAGCTTTGGGATGTCCTATGGAAGCTTGATCATAAACATGCATAGTCATCCATAAACATGCAAGCACATACAAGCTCCTTTATCATGATGATGAGATTCCATGAAAAATTTAACTCAGGGTCCACTATGAAAAACCACTAACTCAACACCAAAACTTGTGAATAGACCTCAAAGTCCCCAAAGAATCTCCATTATGCAAGATCTAGGGAAAAACTTTAGCAAAAGAGGAAAAATAGGGTGTTTTTCGTTGTTCAGAGCATGAAACACCATGGAAATCAGTGGAGCGCGTCATACATAAGAAGATGATAGGGAAGACAGTGTATAAGTGATATTTTAATAGATAAATTACATCGATGGTAGTAAAAATGCTTTTGCAAGGTTAAAGTTCCACCAAGGAAGTTGCATCTCCAACATGCACAAACATGCAATCATCAATTCATGTCCATAGAGGTCAAGGCAACTCCTACAGTTTTCGAGGCTGCTACTGATAACACCCATTTTATGGCTATTTATGGCTCATATTTTTTTGTCAAACATGCCTTCTAAACTATTTTCCTTTCTGTTTTATCATGTTATTGCATAAGAATAAACCACTTTATGCTCCTAACTCTTTTCCCATCTTTTACAGAGTTTCCCTCACTTTTCCACTCAAAATCAGCAAAAAGGCTCGTCCCGACCCACTTATAATGAATCAACCCCTTTACTGGTTGCATGACATTCCCACTTACCCATCGTGCTCACTACCCAATGTGGCAGCAACCTGACACATGTGTGTCGCACGAGGAGGCATCAAACGAGTGGCATGCTACCTACCCGATAGAGCTTCTACCCGACATGACCAATCAACATGATACATGCATGTCACACGATTCAAGCCACTCACCGAAAGCCGCCGGCCGCCACAACCACCTGATACCTTCGCAACCCGACACATGATAGCCAAGCCATGCTGAACGATACGCAGGTGTCAACCATCCCCGAAGCCAGGAGAACAAAGCTGATTGAGGACACGTGGCTCCACGAGAACTACAACCTCTTCCAAACCACGACCTATTAATAGTAGCTACATGACTCCGATCGGACGGGTCGGAACCTCGTGAAAGCTAACTTTGGAAAGCATCTGGAGGTATTTTGTTGACTTCCAAGGTGTGCCAAGAGATACTAGGTGAGCACACTCCTAACTTTAGAGGGGCGGGAGTGGTTCACTTAGAACCTGTCTCAATAGTCGCAGCATCCCGATATGACCAAGAAGGCCACCCGATGTGTCGGGTCCCTAGATGGGCTCCTGCCTGAGACGACTCACCCCCTACACCAAATACAAGGACCCTGAGAACCGAAGTCATCTCTAACCCGTCACGATATTAAACCCGATATGGACCACCCGTCATGGTGTGTCACCCGAGAGGGTGGTACCTGATGGAGCTTCAACTTGCCTAGAGCTGTGTGCACCACTAAAAATCCTAAAGATAGTAAATCTTTTAGGTTTATCCTTTCTTATACTATATTAAAAACTCCACCCACGTATGCTAGGATACGTGGAAGTCTTATCGTAGTATAGATAAGGGTCGAATCCACAAGACAACGGTCTTGTTAAGATCAACAAGATGGAAAATGTTAGAATTTCACTTAACTCCTTAACAGTTGATATTTAGATCAAAAGTTGGTTTGGTTGTTTAAAAGCACCTGAGAGGTTGGTTTGGTTGTTAAGAAACCGCTAGGGTGTGATCGGCTTTCGCCACCACTACTCATGGATCAAAACATACATCACAATAACTTGGCTTACAAAGAAAAGAGTCTAAACAGTTAGTATCTTTGTAGGCTTAGCCTCCTTTCAGATAACTAACTACGAGAAACGTGGAAGTGTTGCAATGTCATACATCCCCAGATGAATGGTCACTTACTTTGCATCACTCCCCTCGCAAAGTGTGTTCCTCGACCTATCAAGGTTGTACTTTCATACATCAACTGATTCCATTTCATAGTATGAAAGTACAACGATGGAGGTGAGTTTACTCCACTTCTTGAGAAATGCTCCTAGACACTGAACCAAACATATGGTGACTACACACAATCTGGAACCAAAAAACACTCGATATTCAAATATAGAAGTACAAACATAGACAATTTGCACTAAAATATATTAGATAACACAAGTTAGTGATCAAGCAACTAGCATTCATTAAATGATTGATGTTGAACTAGAAAGATAGTATTTTTCTATTGTGAACTCAAGAATTACAATGCATGAAATGAAAACATGGTTAGCGGGGCTACTCCCCGCACCCTAGTGTATAAGACTACTCGCTCATGGCAAGAACAAAGAAGGGGGCGAGAAGAGAGAGAAAGAGCATCATCTCCATGAAGGAGTGAGGAAGGTCGACCCCTTGGAGAGAGAGAGTAATGATCTTCACACTTCGTAGCTTGCTTGATGATGAATCCTCCTCTTCCCACCTTATTTGTCGATGAGAGAGAAAGTAGCTTGGAGATGGAGTATGGATCTCAGACAGGCAGCCTCAGGGTAGTGGGTGAAGGATGGAATGGCTCTAGAACAATAGAGGCAGCCTTTGGACGTCTGAAACTTCCCTCCTTTGTGAGGACCCTTCGAGTCTTCTTTATAGGCTTTGAGTGGAACTCAAACGGTTTGGGAGATTTTGGCCCAAACGGACGTGAAGCCGTTTGGACTCTCTCTCGGTTTGGAGACCGTTTGTACTCTCTCAGTTTGGAAACCGTTTGAGTCCTCATTGTTTGGAACCATTTGACTTTATTCAGTCTTGGGACCATTTGACTTTATATGGCCTTGGGACCGTTTGGCCTTCATTCGGTCTTGGGACCATTTGGTGTCCATTCAGTCTTGGGACTGTTTGATGTCCATTTGATCTTGGGACTGTTTGGTGTCCATTCGGTCTTGGGACCATTTGGTGTCCATTCGGTCCTGGGACCGTTTGGTGTCCATTCAGTCTTTTGATCCTTTGGTGTCCATTCGGTCTTGGGACCGTTTGAAGCTTTTGTAATTTTTTTGTGCTTTTCTGTAAGAAATAAAAGGGGAAAAGTTAGTCTGATGGTATATTTACAATAAAGTGGAAAATTAAGGATTGTGTCTAATTTATTTAAGAAAGAGTATGGAGAACTGAGGAAAACTAGTAAGATAACATCGCAAAATGGGAGGTTATCACCCCCCTAACTTAGATTCTAGCTTGTCCTCAAGCTAGATAGAGCTGAGGCATGTAGTGGCGAGGCAATTTTTATTTAGTGAAGATTTCCATACTCCTGCTTCAATTCTGAACCAGAGATCTCCTGAAGTTTTATCAGGCTTCTGCTTGCACTAATTCTTTCAGGTTTCAGAAGTTGCTTGGATCTCAAGTTTCTTCTGTATCATGTGGCTCGCATTGGGACCATCTTTTCCTTAATCACATTCTGTGCATGTTTTCGACTCCAATTAGTTTTATACTTCTTTGGAAATCCTACTAGAAATTAAGATAGGCATGAGGGTTGGCGAAAGGCTGATGTGTAACTCCAAATTTTTTGGGGGGAGGGTTTATCTAAAACTTTTAGGATCTCTCTACCGGGCACGACACATATGCCTTTGTGAGGGCAGCTAAATGTACTGGTCAGGCAAGTCCTTAATCAACTTTTTCATATATTCAGAGACCTTAGGATCTCATTACCATGTGTAACACATCTGCCTTTGTGAGGGTAGCTGAATGTACCAGCTGGGTGAGACCTTTATTGGTTCTTCATATAGGTCCTTATGCGTGGAACAACTCTCATGTTTTTATTCAACGCTCTGGCTTTTATTCTTATACTCACAGGCTTAGGAGTTGGGTATTTAGGTATTTTGATTGGGCTGCAAGGCCTCTTTTTGAAAAGAAGAAAGCTATTCTTGGAGTCTTCTAACATGCACTTATTTTGGTTTTCGTACTTGGTGGTCCACTTGGAAGGTTCCTTGATTTGGATTTCACCTGGTTCCCTCCCGTCCTTAAGAAAGGTTTAGCTGGCTTTGGATATGATGTTAACTTGAAGAGGGTCTAAAATAGAATTGAAGCAGAAGCTTGAAATTCAAATGTGAAAGTAAATTATTAGTTCGCCATTACATGCCTAAGTTTTATGTCTGTTATTTCTGTATGAGGACTACTTTGATTCTGAATTTAGTTGGGGATGACTTTTTTTTATGTACAAGAATTATTATACAAAAGAAATTACTGAAAAAGTCTAGATGTGAAAAGAAAGATAAAAATTAATGCATAGAAAAAACAAGAGTGAATAAAAAGAGCAGAGGGAGAAGGGTTGAAAAATGATACCTCACTGTTATCCAGTGTACCCCCCCAACTTATCACTCACTCTGTCCTCAGAGTGTCAAAGTGATAGGTTGAGAAGTACATGGACAAGGGCATTAGGCTTTTATTAGTCCTTTAATAGCTCCATGTGTTCGGAGAAGATTAGCTACGAACTTTCCACGTAGAGCATGGTAATCCATGCCCGTCATGTCCTCTACTGGTCTTCCAAGAACGGTGAGGGTGTACATCTAGTAGAGGATGTGGAAACCACAGTCGGATGATTCTCGGAGCTATTGGGGGCATATGTGGCTGAAGCCTGGGCGATGAAAGTGTGCTTTATTGTACGCCCTTGTGTGTTTGCTTAAAAGATCATGTAGTTTGTCGACACACTCCTTCGCCACCTCCTCCTTGGGCGTATTCGCTATCACATCATACTATTTTTGATCTGGATCAAATTGGTTGTCAGAACTGTTATAGATGATTGTTGTTCCTTCCGGAAGATTTGCCGCCATTAACATCCAGTGCTCTGAATGAAGGAAAGGGAGCATAATGAACTTCAGAGTTGTATGCTGGAAAAAAGAGATAAGCGCCTCTTTGGTTCCAAAGTTCTTTAACTTTTGAAGGTCGTCCTTCATGTAAGATGATGCCATGTAAACCGTAGGATGGTTCCGTCCGAGGAGATATTGATAAGTAGTCATCAGGTTCATGGATAGGGATCCTTGAAGTTGTACGGTTTCATGGAGGGTATATGACATGAATAGAATATCTCCCGCTAGAAAAATGAGCTCATCTTTCTCGGCATCTAGCCTAGACATGATGAGTCAAAGTTCATTTTCAGAAAGACTCTTGCAAGCTGCAAGGTCAAAGTTAGGAAATGTCGATTCAATGGCAGGTAGGGGCACCATTTGTGTATAAGGTATGTTGATGGTGACCCCTATTAATAACTCGATGTCCTCTTTGACTTTCGCCATATCAAAACTGTAAGGGTCCCATTGTCTTTTTTTGGGCACCGTGGCAAGTTGGTGTTTCTGCAACTCCTGTAATGTTTGCCGGAATGGCTGTTTCTGTGGACGTTGGATGGTTGAGTAGAGGTAGCGAGGGATGTCGTCTGGTGCCATAGTCGGATCCCTAAAGAACCTTCTGTCACAAATGAGATCCATGGCATAACGCCCTCATAGAGAGTGAAAATCTTCTGCGGCCAGCTCGGTGAAGGGGATTTGTTGATTAAGCACTTGTATGTGGCGTATAGTGCAAAAAGTGCAATCCAGGGATCCTTCTTGTGTTTGGACTTGTGGGTTTATGATTCATAACCATGGTTGATTCCAACCTTGTCGGAGTGATGGCTTGCAGCCCAAATTAATTTTAGAAGCTGGAAAGGGATGCATCTTGCCTCCCTGACTCCTAGAGCAGCAAAATTCATGATTCCGACTTTAAGCTCACTGGCGCATAAGTTGTACACTTTGGCATCACGAGCCTCGGTGTCAACAATTATGAGAAGCCAGTGGCCGGAAACTTGGAAGGGTACTGTGATGTATCATACCTTCCATTCAATCACCCTACGCAGCCGCTCGATAGTCTTTTTGTGTAAGTCCTTGTACAGTAGACTTAGAGCCAAAGCAGGTGAAGCATTGAGAACTGGCTGCAACCTTTTTGAGCTTCTGTATGTTTCGATAGTGTTGGCAAGAAGAAAATGGAAGATTTCCATCTTCACTTTTGATTGAGGTCGAAGGATGATGTGGAAATCTTCGTGTGTCATCTTGCGCTTAGTCTTTATATTTATGTAGATGATGTCCCCCCTTCTTTGGCATCATCTATGATAGTGTTCAGGATAAAGATATCCTGGACATCTAGGGCAGAGATGGCCGCCATGTCTAGGGCATGCATCTTCTTAAGTAGAGGTGGTGGGGGGGGGGGGGGCTCTTGTAGCAGAGGAAAAGAAGTCTGCTCTATGTCATCCATATAGTGTTGCAAAACTTCATCTTTTTCTGATTCAGAATTAGAGTCGAGTTCATCATCTGTGTCTAAACTCACTCTGTCTGACTCTTCTTGCTCTAGGGGTAAAGGCACCGATTGTTCTGGTGTAGAAGAATGATGAGTTGCTGATGTTGGTGGACTAATTTTTGTTCCTAGGATACATTGTTGCAACTCAGTAAAAGCCACTTCTTTGACAGCTTCCCCCATAGATCCCATGGCAGAATAGTCAAGGAATTGATCCCCATATGACATGTTAATATTGTCATTGTGATCAGGGGATTTGGGATCTTGTCCACCTTCTTGGTGGTCTTGATCTGTTGCCTTCTTTGAAGGTTCTATTCCTTGGCTGGTTCCCTCCCCAGCATGTCCTGGGTCATCTGATTTGTCATCTGAAGAGGAGGTTTCATCGTTGGAGTCTTTGGAGGAGTCAAAATCTTCTTCTTCATCTTCGTCTTCTTCTTTTTATTCGTCGTCTGTCGCCTTATCTTTTATTTATTTTGGTGTTGTTTTCTTGCACTATCGGTGAAGTGCTTGTAATTCATCACGAGCCACTTGCACATGCTCGTGTGTCTCAAGCAGTGCATCGTGGGTTTCCTTAAGATCAGAGTATCGTGCCTCGGCAGAGAGGAGTCATGCAGAAAGGTATGTGACTTGGGCTCGTCAGAGATTGATTTCATTATTTGATGACTCCTCTTGGCGGCTATTGAGTTGTGCAAGGATGTTAGTGATGTCATCCAAACTTGTATTGAAAGTAGTTTGCTACTGCTTAGGCTCGCGAAGGCTCTCTGGCAGAGGTTGAGTCTGTGTAGAGATCCTATCGACTTGCTGAGCCAACATTGCTTGATGGCTTTTCACCTCAAGCACCAACTGTGGCAATTGTTGTAGGCGGTCGTCGATGTGTTCGGCTTGCGTGGCCGCTGCTTCTTGCCATTGGTTGATGCTTGAGAGGATGCCAGGTAAGGTGTGGTTTTGCTTGTCGATATTGGTGACCTATTTAGTAAGACCCTACACACAAGAAAAAATAGATTGCATTATGTTAGAAGGGTCGGTGAGGAGGTTTTGGATGGCGTCAAACTGACGTCTGAATTCCTCATCGACATTTGTAAAAGGGACCCCAGAAAAGAATGGGTGGGATGGCTGGGGTCGGGGTGGAAGGGTGGTGGTGTCTTGCGAAAGAGACACTAATGATAGTCCCACAAACTACATGGTGACTGTAGATGGGGGTACCAGCGGTGACGGGGTGGTGGAAGATGTAAAGGGTGGCGACATTCTGGGAGAAAAGGGTTGATCCATAAATGTCGATGGGAAAGCAGTACAGGTGGAGGCGAATGAGGTGAAAGTGAGGTCGGACGTTGATGTGAATGGAGTGCTCGATGAGAAAGGGATTGAGGCATAGGATGAGGGTGGAGATGCGGATGTGGGGAAGGGATTTGTTGGTGGAATTATTGTGGAGAATGATGGGAGGGTGGTGGATTGTGGAATGGTGGAGGATGGTAGCATGGTGGGGGTGGGGGTGGGGGTAAGCTCAACATTTAAACTCATGATAAAGGAGTCTAGTGATGAGGTGGTGACGTGTTCGTCTGGGAGAGGAGGTTCTGCTTCTGGATTTGGTCTTGATGTTAGTGTCCTCGATAGCTGTTGTGTTTGCAAACACCCTTTTGATGGTCGTTTCACCAGGATTTTTGTTATTCTAGTTGTTCGGGCGGTGATGCTATGCTCCGTATGACCTACCTTTGCTTTCTTTTTGACTACTTGGACCGACGCGAGGAGGTTAGTAAGCTCCTCTTCAGTGAAGAGAAGCTTATCCTTATCATAATCTATGAGCTTCAGTAGAGGAAGCATCGTCCTAGAAGATTTTACTGTGGGACATAAGATGTAGTGTAGCTTAGCGTCTTTTTCCTTAATGATGTATGAATTCTTTAAAGTCTGCTTGTTGGTAAGGATGTCTCCCTTGATCTTCTTGCATCTGGGCAGTAGTCTGTCCATCTTGAGATAATTTAGAATTGAGGTTGTGTGTCCTCTGACACATACTTCTTTCCTGAGGGCGTAAGTTGTGTGCTTGTGTATCAATTGTCGTCCTATGTTGACCGGAAACCCATTAAGGACGGACCAGAGGATGAAAAGATCAGAAATGCTAACATTTCCATCCTTTGTCCTGGGGAAGAGTGCGCCTGTGAGGATTTTGTGTAGTGTGTGCACCAACCCAGAATGAATATTTGAGGCCTTACATGTCTTTGCCTCATAGGCTGGGATCCCAATTAGGGATTTCCAGAAGATATTCTTGTTGAACTGGGAGCTTTCAACGCTTACAACTTTAGCTTTTTCCAACTGCTCCTTGTTGTCTATGAAGATTTCATTGAGTAGGTTTTCTGTTATGACAACTCTATTGCCAAAGATTTTGGTGACCAGCCTGCGGTCGCCTCTATCTCTTGATCTGTCCATTATGTCCACTTCTTCTTTGTGGAGGAAGGTGAAAAATTCAGTTGTTGGCTCAACATAAGAATTCTCTGCGACAAAATAGAGTCTTGCAAGGTTGGCATTGTTGAGCAAGGTGAGGATTCTGTCATAAATCCCCATCTTATTCAGTACGTTAGAATAGACGTACTTTGTTGGCTTCAATATTTTGTCGAAGGATGGGAGGATGTGGATGAATAGGTTTGATGGCGGTGGTGTTGTAGTGGGGATGGTGGACAAAACAGGAATAGTGGTGGTAGCGGGAGTGGTAATGGAAGTGGTGGTAGTGGTTGATGGAATGTATCCTGCCAGGATTTGTTCCCTTACAGTGGTGGGATGGACATGCTTCCTTGCATGTTTCTTTGTTGGTTGTTCTATGGCATCTTTTTGGGCCTTCCTCTTCCCCTTGGACTTTGTGTTCGGGGATTCGTCCTCACAATTTGGCTCATATTCTGAGCCTTCATCACTTGAAGAAATTTCTTCTATATCTTGGACAGGCTCCTCGGTTAAACACATGTTGATGCGGTCAATTGCATTCATGACCGTGAGTAAGTTAACTTTCGGTGGGACCTTTCCAGTCTTGTCATAGATCTCTACAATCTTCTCGAGCTTGGCGCAGTCTTCCATCAGTTGCTCCCTTGTCCAGAAGGGAGCGTCATCAGTTTCAGTGGTTTCTTTTGCGGGTGATGCCATATCTGAAAAATTAGCAAAAAATCGTGTGTTAAAAGGATTTGAATTTGCAAAGATAACAAGTTTATTAAAAGAAAAGGTTACATTATGTATGTGTTAATGTTTTTAGGTTTTAGTGGAACCCAAACGATTTGTAAAACCGTGTGGGTCCAAACGGTTTGTAATACCATTTGGGTCCAAACAGTTTTGAGACTATTTGGTTTCAAACGGTTTTGCAAAAACATTTGAAACACTTATTAAGCGAAGAGAGAAAGAGAAAACCGTTTGAAACACTTATTAAGTGAAGAGTGAAAGAGAAAACCATTTGGGTCCAAACAGTCTTGAGCTCAAACGGTTTCAAGACCGTTTAGCACCAAATGGTTTTAGGACCGTTTGGGTCTAAACGGTCTTGAGCTCAAACGGTGTCAAGATCATTTGGCACCAAACAGTTTTAGGCCCGTTTGGGTCCAAACGGTCTCGAGCTCAAACGATTTCAAGACCGTTTAGCACCAAACGGTTTTAGGACCATTTGGGTCCAAACGGTCTCGAGCTCAAATGGTGTCAAGACCATTTGGCACCAAATGGTTTTAGGACCGTTGGGGTCCAAACGGTCTTGAGCTCAAACGGTTTCAAGACCATTTAGCACCAAACAGTTTTAGGACCGTTTGGGTACAAACGATTTCAAGACCGTTTGGCACCAGATGGTTTTAGGACTGTTTGGGTCCAAACGGTCTCGAGCTCGAACAGATTCAAGACCGTTTGGCACCAAACGGTTTTAGGACCATTTGGGTCGAGACTGTGAGGAAGGTGAAGCATCTGGAAGAATATTTGATTGTTGAAAAGGAGGCAAAAGCAGCGAATGACAGCGGCGACGAGCTCGTCGGCGGCTAATGAGAACCCCATCAACGATGCAGTGTTGGCGATAGTGAAAACAAGGGAGATGTGAAGCATGGTGTGGTGACGGAGAAGACGACAGTGATGATGGTGTCGAACTGCTGGTGTATCTTGCTGTGTGATGGCGGCGCTGACGGCAAAAAACTCCGTTAAAACACATGGGGAAGATGGTGGTGTCATCGGAGATGCTGGTAGAGAGAGTAGGCGTCACGAGTTATGCGGGAGCGAGAAACAGAGGGGATGAAACAGTGCTCGTGTGAGGGTTTAGGGAGTTCGAGATTTTAGAAGAAGAAAAAGGGAGGGGTTGGGGTTATATTTATAGGATTTGGGGGGGTTACAAATTCCCAAGGGTAAACAGTCTTGAGACCGTTTGGAGCCCAAACGGTCAAACGGTTTCAAGACCGAGAGGACCAAACGGTTTCGAGACTGAGAGAACCAAACAGTTTCGAGACTGAGAGGACCAAACGGTTTTGAGACCATTTGAATACAAATGGTTTCGAGACCGTTTGGTTATGATATATTTATGTTTTTGGATTTTATATTTTATGTTTGTTTTGGTTATTTATGTGATTTTTTATATTTTCAAATTAAATATGATAAGTCTAAATCAGACGAAGGGATAAGAAAATTAGTAAAACTAGGCAAAATAAACAGTGGTACTCAGATCTTGGGTTGCCTCCAGAGTAGCACCTAGGTTTTACGTCAGTGGCTCGACGAAAATCCGATTTGGTTATGTCGATACTGAGGGATCGTAGATCTCGATAGTCTATCTTGGAATTTTGTCTGTTGGTGTGTAGTATCTCTTCAATTTGTGGCCATTAATGGTCCATTCTCCCCCATTATTGTCAAGGATGATGACTGCTCCGGTGGGGTAGATGTGTTTAATTGTGAATGGTCCAGACCACTTTGTGCGGAGCTTTCCAGGGAACATCTTAACTCTGGAATTGAAGAGGAGGACCTTATCTCCGATAGCAATGTCTTTTGTTTTGAGGTGGCCATCATGCCACATCTTGGTTTGTTCTTTATAGATTCTGGCACTATGGTAGGGTGTCATTCTAAGCTCCTCAAGTTTTTGTAACTGGAGTTGTCTGTATTCGCCAGCGCTTTTAAAATCAAAATTCAGTTGTTTAATGGCCCACCAGGCCTTATGTTCCAGTTCAACTAGAAGATGGCATGATTTCCCATATACCAGTCAGAACAAGGTTGTTCTAATCTGTGTTTTATAAGCTGTGTGGTAAGCCCAAAGGGCATCAGGAAGCTTGGTGGATCAGTCGGTACGATGTCTATTGACTATTTTCTCTAAAATTGCTTTCAGTTGTCTATTCAAAACTTCGACTTGGCCACTAGTTTGTGGATGGTAAGGTGTGGCGACCTTATGGTTGACTCCATATTTTTTAGGAGGGCTTCGAAGCTTCTTTCTAGAATATGGGTCCCTCTATCGAATATGATAGTTTGGGGGACTCCGAATCTGGGGAAAATGATATCTTTGAACATCTTGATGACTGGCTTTGAATCGCTGGAAAGGTGGGTATAACTTCTACCCATTTTGAGACATAATCCATAGTGACAAGTATGTAAGAAAATCCATAGGATGAGGGGAAGGGACCCATGTAATATATTCCCCAAGCATAAAAAAGTTCTATTTCTTACCACAAAGTGAGAGGCATTTCATTCCTTTTAGTTATGCCGCCAGAAAGCTGACATTTATTGCACGATCTTACAAAATCATAGGAATCTCTTGCTATTTTTGGCCCAAAAAAACCCGATTGTAGAACTTTTAGAGTGGTCTTTTTTGAACTCATGTGTTCCCCGGTGGGGCCAGAATGACAATGCTCTAGGACAGGAGTAATTTCCTCTTCTGGTATGCAGTGACGGAAAAGTCTATCTACACATAGATGAAAAAGTTAGGGTTCATACCAGTAGTATTGTTTAACATCATGGAGAAATTTCTTTTTATCGTGGTGAGAGGTGGAGGGGTGGATGATTACTGTATCCAGATAGTTCACTATGTTGGCATACTAGGGGAATCCGATGGTAATTTTCATAAGTTGGTCATCAGGGAGGGAGTTTCGGATAGGTACATTGTCATCCTCCTGAGACTTGATGCGACTTAGGTGGTCAGCGATGACGTTTTCCACTCCGCTCTTATCTTTTATTTCAAGATTGAACTCTTGCAGCATCAATACCCAACATATGAGTCTAGGTTTTGCATCCTGTTTCTGTATAAGATACTTAATGGTGAAGTGGTATGTATATACTACAACCTTTGATCTGATTAGATAAGAACGGATTTTTTTGACGGCGTAGATGACAACTAAGAATTCCTTTTCTGTAGTGGTATTGTAATTCTGTTGTGCCTCATCTAGCATCTTTGATGTGTAGTATATTACATATGGCTTTTTGTCTTCCATCTGCCCTAGCACCGTTCCTATAGTGTAGTCCCTAGCGTCACACATTATCTCAAAAGTTTTTGACCAGTCAGGTGCTCTCAAAATACGAGCAGAGATTAGAGCATTCTTTAAGGTTGTAAAGATATGTAGGCATTCATGGTCAAAGTTGAAATCAACATCCTTAGTCAATAGGTAAGTCATAGGTTTTGCTATTTTTGAGAAGTCTTTGATAAATCTCTGGTAGAACCCGACATGACCCAAGAAAGCTCGCACTCCCCTTATGTCTTTGGGTAGTGACAACTTTGAGATGCCATTGATTTTTTCCTTGTCTACTTCGATTCCTTTTTCGCTCACTCGATGTCCGAGGACAACACCTTCGGTCACCATAAAGTGACATTTTCCCAGTTTAGGATAAGGTTTGTTTCCTCGCATCTCTATAAGACTTTACTTAGGTTGAGTAGAAAGTTATCAAAAGAGTCTCTGTATACTAAAAAATCATCCATGAACACCTTTATAATGGTTTCGGTTAATCCTGTGAAGATAGCAGTCATGCACCTTTGGAAGGTTGCGGGTGCGTTGCATAGCCCAAAGGGCATCCTTCTGAAGGCGTATGTTCCAAAAGGACAAGTAAATGCCATTTTTTCTTGGTCTTCAGGGTGAATTGGGATTTGGTAAAACCCATAATATCCGTCGAGGTAGAAGAAATTTTTTTGGTGGGCTAGCCGCTCAAGGACCTCATCAAGGAAGGGTAAGGGAAAATGGTCCTTCCTAGTTGATTTGTTCAATTTTCTATAATCAATGCACATTCTCTAACCAGTAACAGTCCTTGTAGGTACTAGTTCATTCTTATCATTTAGGACAACAATGGTTCCCCCCTTTTAGGGACCACTTGGATAGGACTAAGCCACTGAGAGTCAAAAATTGGATAGATAATATCGGCTTTCAAGAGTTTAAGAACTTCGAGGCGAACTACCTCTTTTAGATTTGGGTTCAGTTTTCTCTGGTGCTCCCTCAAGGGTTTGAACTCTTCTATCAGGGGTAGTTTATGCATGCATAGAGCTGGGTTTATGCCTGTTAATTCAGTCATTTTGTACCCAATTGCTTTCTTGTGATTCCTTAGTTCAGTGAGAAGCCTTTCTTCCTGGTCGTCAATCAGAGAGGAGCTAATGATAACTGGACATAATTTTTCTTCATCTAGGAAGACATGTTTGAGCCCAACTGGTAGAGTTTTCATTTCCGGAGCTTTGGGTAGTTCTGTTGTCTCTAATATGGAGATAGATTTTAGTTCTTCAAAAGTGGCTTCTAGGGCTTTGTCAGCTTGCTCCAAGTATTGCAGGAATTGCTGAACTAGCTCGTTGGTTGAAAATTCAACTTCCGGATTTATTAGAGCGTCCTCTAGGGCATCTTCTGGTTCTGGATTTGCTTGCTTGAGTTGAGACATTTTATCAATAGCTTCAAGTAGAAAAACCTCTTCATGGATACTAGGGCTCTTCAGGCTATTGAAAACTATGAATTGAACATTTTCTTTACCCAGCCTCAATGTAATTGTGCCAGCCTCGACATCAATTAATGCTCTAGCTGTGGCGAGGAAGGGTCTACCAAAAATTATCAGGTACCTTAGGTCTTCTTTTATATCCATAATGACGAAATCACAAGGGACATAAGAGTCCTTCCCCACTCTTATTGGAATATCTTCAATGATTCCTAGGCGTGCAGTAATGGTGGAATCGGCAAGCTGGATGGTCATTGTTGTAGGCAACAATTATGTAAACCCCAATCTTTTGCACATGGAAAATGGCATAATGGATATGCTGGCTCCCAAGTCGGCAAATCCCTTTTTACAAGAAGTGTTCCCAATAGAGCATTATATGCCAAAGGAGCCAGGGTCCTTCTATTTTTTTGGCATTTTATTCAAAATGATTTCAGAAGTGGTTAGGGCTAGCTTGATAGTTTCATGCTCCTCTGTCATATATTTCTTTGACAACAAGGTCTTCAAGTATTTGGACCTGGCTGGGATTTTAGATAAGGCGTCGAGAAAGGGAATATCAACATAAAGTTTCTTCATTGCCTCTTTGAATTTCTAGAATCTAGAGTCTAGTCTAGTTTCCTTTAGCCTGCCAGGATAGGGTATCCTTGGCTTATATTGTGGAACCTCTGGTTCTTTGGGACCTTGTTCCTTTTCTTTCCTTTCTTCAACTTCTTTACATGATTCTTCTATTGGGATGATTTCAGTTACATCCTTGTCTTCTTGGTTAACCGAGATGGCTTCAGTAAGAGCACGACCAAACCTTGTTGTAACAACATTTAATTGTTCTGGTCTATGTTGATCGTGTCTTGGATTTGCTTCTGGCTGGCCAGTGAAAGTGCCCATTGGAGGTTTTAGCTGAGCAACTATCTGTGCTAACTGAGTGTCCACAACTTTTTGCTGGGCTTGCTGGTTAGCCAGCATGGTTTGCTGTGATTGCAACATTTTCCTTATGAAATATAGTTCATCAGTCTGATGTGGTGGGGCATTCTTTTGTTGGAACTGAGTGAGTTGTTGTTGCCCTTGAGGTGGTTGTTGTTGAGGTTCTAGCAACTGAGGTTGCTGCGGATGTTGCAGCTGAGTTTGTTGTAATTGCGAGTGCAGAGGAGGGTGAGTATATTGGTAGTATGCAGAGGGATTTCTTGGGTAGTTGGATCTCGAGAAATTGTTTCAAAAATTCCCTTGATTTTGGTTGTAGTTGCTTTGAAATCTAGTTGGTAGTCTGTTGGAGGATCCACCTTGTGTTTGATGTTGTGGGTTAGCAGTTCCCGCAGGATTTCCATATTGAAAACTAGGATGATTTCTCGGTTGATTTGGATTATAGTAAGCTTGTCATGGTATAGAATGAATGGAATTTACTTGTTCTGGCATATGATCCTCAAGGTGTTCAATGATCAGCTCATATTGTGGTTGAGTTGGTTGCAAATCCATCATTACATTGTATAGGAGACCACATGACAATGTGGGATGATCTGATGCATGACAGGCCTCACAAGTTCCTATGGCTGCTTTAACTTGTTGGGGGTTCTTCTTTCTGTCATACTCCCCAAATAATGCTTCTAGGGCTTGTTGTTTGTTGGCTATGGTCTTCAAAGCTTTGTATATTGCTTTCATTTCTGTAGATTCTTCATCTTTGCAAACCTTTAGAACTCCTCATGTGGTCACCCTCCCCCAATTGGATTGATTTTCCGCTTCAAGAGTGACGATTCTCATGGCATCTTCATAGTTATGTCTCATAAAGTTTCCTCCAGATGAGGAATATAAGAACTTTTTAATTTCATCTCTTACTCCAATATAAAAAGTTTCTATGAGTTGATTTTGTGAGATTCCATGGTGAGGGCATTTCCTCAAGAGTTCTTTGAACCTTTTCCATGAGTCAGCCAGTGACTCTCCCAGTAGTTGAAGGAATTGGTTGATTTGTCCTTTGATTTGGTAGGTTAGTGAAGGGGGGAATAATTTCTCCAAGAACTTCTCTTCTAAGGGATCCCAGGTGGTGATTGGCTCCCCGCCCAAAGAATTGTACCAACTTAGTGCTCTTCCAGACAAGGTGAAATTGAAGAGTCTAAGCATGACTGCGTCCATGGTTGTTTTAGCTTGTGGTACCACCCTTCAAAGAGCTTTGAACCTCTTCAAATGGTCCATGTAGTCATCTCCGGCACTTCCAGAGAATGAGATGCCCTGCATTATTTGGATCCATTGTGTCCTAATCTCAAAATTAGGCGCGTCAATGAGTTCTGGTTGGACTGGATGGTTGTCTTCATAGTTCTTGGGAATAGCGTAATCCCTTAGTTGCTTGCTCCTTATCAACAGTTGTGAAGAAGCCTTGTGACGTGTATTTTACTACGCGCTTAAACGCAAGTATACGCGTCGAGTAATATAGGCCTTGTGAGGCCCGAGTCGAACTCAGGGATACGTGAATTATTGGAGACTTCTACTAACTAATCGCAATCAGCTAGACCGATTAACAAAGTAGGGTTTTGTTGTTCAAATCAAAAGAAAATAAAAATCAAACAAAGAAAACAATCGATTAAAGGTTAATTTAATCAATTAAAAGGGATATCTTTAGGATGGCGGTTTCACCGCATGTCAACATTGTATTAGATTTCATATAATTCCTCACACTTCTCTCTCTATCCGGGTAGTGGCCTGAATTGAGAATTACCCACTGTCGTGGTGTAATCCACTACTTAGATTTAGGTTGATTCCATCGTCATAGTAATCATTCCCCTAAACTAAGCGCATTAAGATCGGTCCCTCAGTTCCCACCATTAATTTTACAACTCCTTTGTCAAGGGTTTTATTAATTAATGTAGAATTTGTTTCTTTTCAACCGTTAATCCTTCTGTCGAAGTGATTAAGGGCATTAATTTATTATTATGGCGATCAAGCATAACAATAGCAATAGAGAAAACGAATTTATACCACAGATATGAGAGAAAAATATGAATTATCAATATAAAATCATCATACAATGTATCCCCGGGCTACTCCCGGTCCTAAAGATTGAGGGTTTTAGCCTCTCATGTTCATCTTACACAAATACATGGTAGAAATTGGGGAATTCATAAGAAAAACGTGAAATAGATGGGAAAACCCCTGAACGGAGAAGAACCGGTGGATCCTTGGCGTAGAACACAAGCTTTCCCCGCCTGTCGGTGGTGGAAATTGTCTTCGGCAGCGTCCGAATCACCCGGGATGAGCTTCTCCTTTCTCTCCTCCTCGGCACTCGTGCAATCTAAAATTGAGAGATCCCCCTCCCGTCTGGGCGGCCGTCATTAGGTATAAGTCCCTAATTAGGTCGTCAAATAACAACAGCCGTCCGATCGGAATCAAAACACATCCAACGCATATCTGCCGGCGTCGATACCATCGACGCGGGTCGATGGTATCGACCCGGCGGATTAGCGGCAGCTTTCCTTTCTTTTATTCTGAGCGCCTGTGGTGATCTCGATACCATCGACTTGGGTGTCGATGGTATCGACTCCTTTAGCGTCGGTTGTTGTCATTTAGCGACGCTGTAGCTCTCCTTGTGTCGATGGCATCGACTTGCGTCGATGGTATCGACTTCATCCTTGCCAGCAGCCTGGAGACATCTCGATGCCATCGACTTGGGTGTCGATGGTATCGACTCTGTATTGCTCTTCTCGGCTGACAACCTGTGGCTTGGTCGATGGTATCGACATCCGTCGATGGTATCGACGGATGTAGATACTTGTTTTTCCTGAAATTGTACAACAAGACCAAATAAATCCACACGATCTATGATAAGATGATCAATAATGCTTAAAATAATGAAATAAAGGGGATTTGATATAAAATGATGGCAAAGACCAAATAAAGTGAATTATGCAATAATATCCATGAAAATGAGTAATTAAGGCACAAAACACATATGAAAAAGGTCTATAAATGCGACTCAAAATCATCGCATCAAACTCCCCTAAGCTTAAACATTGCTCGCCCTCGAGCAACTAATCCTTAGAATAGAATTGCGAATGTCAACTAACAATCAAAACACCAACCCACCTCACAAATGACTCCCACTGGACGTTCTCAAACCGGCCTACCCTAATCACAGAACAGTAATTACCCTATAGGCGACAATAACCATCAATAAAAGAAATTATCCTTCAAACTGATGAACACTATCACATAAGGCAGTTATCATAATAAAGTTCGCCGATTCAGCCATGGTGCATCTTGTGATCACCTACTCTACGTTGCTCGCCCTAACTACCATCTACATGGAAGCAGTTCTCCTGATAAACATGAGTGAGGAGAAAATCACGGTGGCCTACCAATCCGAGCAATGGGTGGATGGAATGGGTGGTTCATGGGAGAATTTGGAAGTATTACACAGTTTCAAAATGCATATAACAAAATGCCCTACATGATGCAAATGCACATTAAGAATGCCCTACTGCCTAAAAGTGAGTGGAATGATGCATGCCCTAACCTTCTACCTCACAATGAGATAGAAATCTACTCAAGCCACATCATGTACTCAATTCCCCTTTATTATACAAGTGATATCATTCCTTTCTCCCTCTTATTCCTTTTCTTTCCAAATCTCCTTTTTCCTTTTTTTTTTCCAGAATTTTTTTTCTTCTGTTTTTTTTTTCTTTGCCCATATATCCATAATTGCTTAGAGATACATGTATAAGGCCATTTTCTTTCCAATTGGAGATCTTTGCTTTATTTTGAGGGTATGGAACAAATTAGATCACCTATTTAGGAAAACGGAGATACATGGTGTGCTTATGCATGAAAATCATGAAATTGTGAGTGCAACTACATGACACGCACCTAAGGGTAATGTGCATGTTTCACTATATATTTTTTTTTTCATTAATCTATGAAAAAACATGAAAATAATAATGCAAACCTATCTACATGCCATGCACGCAAAAGACATTGAAACTGCACTTTACTTCCAATTCTTGGGTGGATTATAGGAAATGGGGTGGAATGATCACAAGATTAAGTGACTGAACCTTAAAAGAAAATTATGTGTCCCTCCTTATTGACATGTGTAGTAGTTTAAAGGGTTCTTTCTCTTACATCTGATTAAGGTCTCATTACCATTTGATTAGGTAGGCTCAAACAACCGTTCCTATCCACTTTGCATGAGTCAATGCGGGTGTGGGTATGACATATTGCTTCAAAGTTGACATAATCAATCATTTTCATAGAATAAGTTCCCCAAGGACAACCAAGTAAAGCTATCCAAATGACACAGAAAAATTTTTCAATTCCCTTAATTTCCCCATGAAAACAGCAAGATGACAATTTTTACGACATCCACAATTACACTAGATAGATGTGGATCCTAAATAAAAACTTAAAATTGCAAAAACAAATAACAAAGCAGAAACTAAAACAACTAAAGAAAAGATAAAAGATAGAGTTGTTCCAGCCACCCCCCTAAGCTTGAATTCGACTATGGCCTCATAGTCAAAAACCAACTTAAGGGTGGAACAGTGATACCCTGATCAATCTTGCGGAGGCGGTGGTGGGTAATGTGGTGCCGTAGGATCCCAAGACGGGTACTCCCCCTGGAAGCTTGGATCATAGTGGGTCCTCGGCGGAGGCTGTGGATAACCTCCAAAGTAGTCTCGACTCCAGTAGTGGTCGAAGAAGGGCTCCTGCTGCGTCTCTATCCGCTGCAACCGGTTGTGCATTTGTTCTTGGTTGGCGAGGATGAGTCGCTTGTTCTCGAACATAGCCCTTTGATTATCAAGCAACCGGCCCGTTGTCTCATGGATGCCGGTATACAAAGTCATATGCTGGTGCTGCGTCTGTTGGATGTCCTGCAGCATGGTATACATCCCTTGCATGGAGTAGGGATCCGCAGCTGGCTGTTCTTGCTGTGGTGATGGCGGTGGGGGCTGAGATGATGAAGATGCACCCGGATGCATCCTAGGACGCTTCCGTGGTGCCACGCGTGCTCGAAGAGGTGTGAAAGCCTCCTCGTCTTCCTCCGCCTCGCCTTCTTGGTCGTCACCTCCGCCTTCTTCTTCCGAGGACTCGATGGCTATGATGGGCCATCGGAAATGCTGCTTGCCCTCGATGTGGAAGACGTCGTCCGGCAGGGATGCCTCCTGGTAAGCTTGGTTGACGTGGCAATGAGCGTACGCCAACCCGTCCCGGATAAGAATGAGGTTTGAACGGTGCAAGTGTTGCACGTTCACCTTACTCCGCGTAGAAATCGGAGTCATGGACTGAAAGTTCAGCCCCAAGTAAAGCGCCAACTTGGTGACAAGACCACCAAAGTGTATTGGAGCCTTCCTTGTGCTCCGCTTCACCGCCATGACGCGCTGTAACCAGAATGCTCCCCAGTTGCACTCTTGACGTTTCAGGAGGGCGTACAGAAAGAACAAGTCGCTCTCCTGAAACTTGCTCAAAGCAAGATCGCTCCGCCCGAAGAAAGTCAAGCTAAGCATCCTATGCAATACCCAGACGAACGGGTGCTCAAAATCAGCTACCGTGGCATTGTGGTAGCTCACGGTCTTCCCTGTCGGCACTGTAACTAGCTCGGCGAAGATTTTGTCGTAGTCGGTGCGGGCGTCGGGGCGTCGGTGATCGTGGCGGCTGTGGTTCCAGTTGAAGATGGCATTGAACTACTTCAACGTGATGTTGTAATTGTTGTTGAAGAGTCGGAAGGACACCCTTCCCTGGATCCACGTCTGGTCCGATGGCACCACGTCATTTGGTACGACGCAGATATCAAGAGACGCCATGAACTCGGCCACCAGTTCCTTGTATGTGGGCCATTCGCCAAAGAACGGCTGCCCATCCGCATGACAGTCCATCTCATATATGCGACCGGTGTGCCGCGCTTGCCCGGCCAACACATAGGCCAAGTTGGCCTCGAATCCCAAGTCCCTGATCATTCCCCGGTCCACATACCGGGTGGCCTCGAACTTCCGCTTCATTATTTCCTCGTATACCTTCCTTACATCCATGTTGGCATGAATGAGGCGTGGACGAGAGATGGAAGCGGTCGGAGGAGGAACAAACTCCTCGATCTCCCTGGGGTGTGCGCTCGATGAAGATGCTCCGCCCGTATGCACCATGCTTGCGAGAAGAATGAGATTGGGAGAAAAGAGCTCGGTGAAGATGGAGAGAAATTCTCCGCTCGGTGAAGATCTTCACTCGATGACGCTTCTCCGCAGGTGTAGAGGGCTCGGGGGAGTGCTCGGCGCAATAGGAGATACTTGCTCTGAGGGTGTGATGTCATATGACGTTGCAAGTCCCCTTAAATAGACTTGATCGGCGCCCCTGTTGACCCGTCGATACCATCGACGCGGGTCGATGGTATCGACATGGCTCGCGGGTAGCCGCATCTGTCGCTGGTATCGACGGCTGACGTTGGCTGGATCGAGAAACCCGGATCGCTGACGTGTCGATACCATCGACTTGAGTCGATGGTATCGACGCAGCACCCGGATCGCTGACGTGGCTGTTGCGATCGTCGTCGATGTCTTCATGCGGATCGGTGACATGTCCGTCGATGCCATCGACGGGTGTCGATGGTATCGACTTGCTTTTATTGCGACACCTCCGTTTATTGCATTCAACCTGTGATGATGTCGATACCATCGACAAGGCCGTCGATGGTATCGAGTTGACTGTGCAAAATTCGTCTGAAAATCTCCAGAGATCTCGATGGTATCGACTGGGTTGTCGATACCATCGATACTTTTATTGCGACCTGCCTGTGACCATGTCGATGCCATCGACTCGGCCGTCGATGGTATCGACGCAGTGCGATTTCTGCTGGTGTCAACCTAAACCCATGTCGATACCATCGACTGATGTGTCGATGGTATCGACCCTGCCTGTTCCTGCACATTTAACAAACGGATCAAGGTATCATTTTTAAACTAAAAAGTAAACAAAATAAAAGTAAACTACACCTAACATTAAACTATCCTAATGTACCAATGGTTGGGTTGCCTCCCAACAAGCGCCCCTCTTTAGCGTCTTAGGCTAGACGTCGGTCCTTCTTTTCATTCTTGTACAAGTGAAATGAGTTTAACCTCATTCAATTTCCTCTTATAGTTCTCACCAAAGTACAGCTTCAAGCGTTGCCCGTTCACCAAGAACGTGGCCTCTCCATCTCGCACGAGAATCGGTCCATGCGGTCTCACTTCTTCCACCTCGAAGGGTCCACTCCATCGGGATTTCAGTTTCCCGGGATGCAATTTGAGACGAGAGTTGAACAATAGGACACTGTCTCCTTTCTTGAACGTGTGCATCTCAATGTGGCGATCGTGGATCAGCTTTGTGCGCTCCTTATAAATGCGGGCATTCTCATATGCCGTCATACGTAGCTCATCCAACTCATTCAATTCAAACATTCTTTTCCTCCCGGCCTCGTCATAGCACAAGTTCAGCCTTCTTAGCGCCCAATGGGCCTTGTGCTCCAATTCTACCGGAAGATGTCACGCCCGACCATACGCCAACCTAAAAGGTGTAGTGCCTATAGGTGTTTTGTACGCCGTCCGATAAGCCCAAAGTGCATCCAGTAGAAATGCACTCCAATTCTTCCGTGTAGATGCTACGGTCCTTTCTAAAATCTTCTTGATTTCCCTATTTGATACCTCCACCTGTCCTTGCATTTGTGGATGATATGGGGTGCCAATGTTGTGCTTGACCCCATATTTCTTCAAAAGTGAAGCGAATTTCTGATTTCGGAAGTGTGTGCCTCCGTCACTAATGATCATTCGAGGAATCCCAAACCTGCAGAAAATATTCTCTTTGACGAACCTGCACACTACATTCGAATCATTAGTCCTTGTGGGGATTGCCTCCACCCACTTCGACACATAATCCACCGCAAGAAAAATATAAAGATTTGAATTTGAGGACACAAAGGGTCCCATGAAGTCAATGCCCCATAAATCAAATACCTCGACTTCCTGAAACACATTCAGGGGCATTTCTTGTCTCCTTGAGATATTACCTGCGCGCTGGCACGGGTCACACTGCCTAACAAAATCATAGGCATCCCGGAACAAAGTGGGCCAATAAAGGCCGCTCTCCAACACCTTAGCTGCTGTCCGTGAGCTAGCATGATGTCCTCCCGTAGGTGACGCATGACAATGATGTAGAACACTTTCGTACTCTAACTCCGGCACGCACCTGTGAAGAATACCATCCCTGCATTGCTTCAACAATATTGGGTCATCCCAAAAATAGTATCTCAATGAATGTAAGAATTTCTTCTTCTCTTGATAAGACCAATCTTCCGGGATGATCCCGCAAGCCAGATAATTCACAATATCCGCAAACCATGGTTCTTTAGAATCAATTTTTAAAAGTTGTTCGTCGGGAAAAGTCTCGGTAATGGGTATATACAAACCTTGTTCATCCACCCTCTCTAACCTAGACAAGTGGTCAGCCACCACATTTTCAATTCCCGACTTGTCCTTGATTTCAATATCGAATTCTTGCAGGAGCAAAATCCACCTAATTAGTCTAGGCTTCGCATCCTTCTTCTCCATCAAATATTTTATTGCGGCGTGATCCGTCCACACAACCACCTTAGAACCCACTAAGTTGCCGAAATTTCTCAAAAGCAAAAACAACAACAAGTAACTCTTTTTCCGTGGTTGTGTAATTTAATTGAGCATCATTAAGTGTTTTTGAGGTGTAGAAAATCACAGCAGGCTTGTTATCTACCCTTTGCCCCAAAACAGCCCCCACAGCATAGTCAGACGCATCACACATCAACTCGAAAGGCTTTGTCCAATCCGGCGTTTGAACAATCGGAGCCGAAATCAGCTTTTCCTTCAAAACCTCGAATGCGTGAAGACATTTCTCATTGAAATCAAAAACTGCGTCTTTTTCCAACAATTCCGATAATGGCTTTGCGATTTTTGAAAAATCCTTGATAAAACGCCGATAAAACCCAGCGTGTCCTAAAAAGCTTCTCACCCCTTTTACAGAATTTGGTGGGGGTAGCTTAGAAATCACCTCAATTTTTACTGGGTCTACCTCTAGACCCTTGCTAGACACCTTGTGTCCTAGCACAATTCCTTCTGTCACCATCATGTGACATTTCTCCCAATTGAGGACCAAGTGTGTGTCCTCGCACTGCTGCAACACCTTATCTAAATTATAAAGGCATTCGTCAAAAGACGCTCCATAAACCGAGAAGTCGTCCATGAAGACTTCGAGACACCGCTCCACCATGTCAGAGAAAATGGCGAGCATGCAGCGTTGAAAAGTCGCCGGCGCATTGCATAAACCAAACGGCATACGGCGGTAGGCGAAAGTCCCATAGGGACATGTAAACGTAGACTTCTCTTGATCCAAAGGATCAATAGAAATCTGGTTATACCCCGAGTAACCATCAAGGAAACAAAAATGCGACCGACCGGCTAAGCGTTCCAAAATCTGATCAATGAATGGCAAAGGAAAATGATCTTTCAGAGTTGCGGCGTTCAGTCGGCGGTAATCAATGCATACACGCCACCCGGTTACCAATCGGGTGGTGACAGGTTCATTAAGAAGATTTGTAGTGACAGTGATTCCCCCCTTTTTAGGGACTACCTGTGTGGGACTCACCCACGTCGAATCAGATATGGCATAAATAATCCCTGCAGCAAGCAACTTAATGACTTCCTTTTTGACAACCTCCATCATGCTTGGATTTAGACGTCTTTGAGGCTGTATGACTGACTTAGCTCCTTCCTCAAGCCGAATCTTATGTTGACAAAGTGTAGGGGAGATCCCCTTGATGTCCGCCACTGACCACCCAAAGGCTCCACGGTGGTTCTTGAGCACTATCAGTAGCTGCTCCTCCTCATCCGCACTCAAGTATGCAGAAACAATCACTGGCAACTTGTCCTCCTCAGCTAGAAAGACGTACTTCAAGTGCGGGGGCAATGGCTTTAACTCCAGATCAGGTGGGCAGATAAGGGATGATTGTAGCGGTGGGGGCAGTGTACCCAAATCTTCATAGTGCCTCGTGTAGAAACATGGAAGCATTTTGGCGCACTCCTTGAGTGAAGTACTCCGCATCCAATCATAAGTGACATTAAACAAACACGCCTCTAGAGGCAATTCCGGATATGCATCACAGACAGAAGTAATTATCACATCATCCTCCCACGAAGGTGGAATGTCCTCATTCTCATCATTTGGAAACCCGACAGCCTTGCATAAAGAGACAGCTTTCGTTTGCTCCATAAGGTCTACCGCCAAGGTCCCATTGTCTATCCTGCTCATCACATGGGCCATATCTAAAAATGGCTTCCCGAGACAAAGTGAGATATTGCTTTCCACATGCTTCACCATGTTGCATTGTGCCTTTGCTTTAGTAGATGTATTGTTGTTGGGCATGACCATCTCAAAGCGATCATCCGCAATGCCTAAGGTCAAGCGACCTCTCCCCATCTCCAAGATCATGTCAGCTGTAGCTTGAAATGGGCGACCAAGAAGTAACTCATTACCGTGTTCGTCCTGCATCTCCATCACAACAAAATCAGCGGGAAAAACAAAGCGGTCTACCTTTACCAAAACATCCTCACAGATTCCATATGGTTTCACCACAGAATTATCGGCCAATTGGATAGTCATATTGCTTGGCCTTGACTCCTTCAATCCAAGTTTCTTGAATGTAGAAAGGGGCATCAGATTGATGCTTGCCCCGGAATCACAAAGCGCTTCGCCAAATTTGAACTTCCCGATAAAGCATGAAATATTGAAACAGCCAGGATCCTGTCGCTTTGGCGGCAAAGTGCCCATAATAAAAGCACTCACTTGCTCCTTTAATACCACAACCTCAGTGTCGGGTATCTTCCTCTTCTTGGTGATTACATCTTTGAGAAACTTTCCATAAGACGGAATTTGTTCAATTGCCTCTAACAAGGGAATATTCACAGATAACTTTCTAAAGCTGTCTAGAAATTTTTTAAACTGTGCATCCACCTTTCTTGCTTTTGCACTATTGGGGTAGGGAACCGGAACGGTATGTGCTCTTTGATGAGGTGGCACATAGGAGGTTAATTTCTGTGGTTCCACCTCATTGGCTTGTCCTTCCTTACCATCTTCGGTTGTGTCATCAATTTGCTCTATGACTGGTGCAGGCTGCTCCTTAGCGGTTGCTTCTTCTACTGTGTCCTGCGGTGTGCTTGTGTCATCCGCCCTTGGATTAAGCACCTTCTTACCGCTCCTCAACAATATGGCCTTGGCCTGTTGGTTTCCCCCGGGAACATTGGTGTTCCCCGGAAAACCCGGATGTGCCGGCTTTTTCAAGCTTGCAATCTCCGCTGCCATCTGTGCCATTGAAGTCTCTATAGTCCGCATCTGAGCCCCGTGGCTCTGCAATGTCTGCCCGAACTGGTTCATGAATTCACCCTGCTGCTTTATTTGCTGCCCAAAAGTGTTCATCAACTCTTGATTTTGCTTTATGACTTGATTGAGCAACTCCGTGCTCTTGTCCTCCGTGACCGGTGCAGGTTTGGCGTCCGGATCTTGCAGGAAGTTGTTTGGATCTTTCCATGAAAATTTCTTGTCCTTCCGCCATGAGTAATCGTTGTTCCTGTACCCTTGCTGTTGCCTCATATACTTGACCTGAGCCTCATCCTCGGACTCATTGTCTTCCTTCTGCAGCAACTTCTTTGCGAGAAGATCCATCTTCTCATTCAGCTCTCTCATTGCCTTTGACTCACTGGCAACTCTTGCTTGCTCAACTGGGCCTCTTTCTCTTTCTCCCCAAGACTGCTTTCGTGCCATATTCTTCAGTATTTCCCAGCATCTTGTATCAGTGTTATTTAGAAAGAATCCAGAACCGGCCGAGTCCAAGTTGCTTCTATCATGCTCGGAGAGAGCAAAGTAGAAGATCTTCACTTGGGTTTCCTTGTCCAATCCATGATGTGGACATCTCCTCAACATGACTTGAAATCGCTCCCAAGTCTCAGAATAGGTTTCACCCGCCTGTTGGGTGAAATTGTGGATCTTTCGGATCATATCATTGGTCTTCTCAGGAGGGAAGAACCTCTCGAAGAAAACCTCCACCATGTGATCCCATGACTCAACAAACTCGTCGTCGAGGTTGTGGAGCCACTCTCTTGCTACTCCCGCCAAGGAACTGGGGAATAACTTGAGATAGAGCACATCCTGCGGAAAGCGATCTATCTTCACCATATCGCAGTTCTCCACAAACTGACTAATATGTGCCACTGGATCTTCATTTTTCAGTCCGTGAAATGCATTAGATTTGACCAAGTTAATCAGTGCTGGGTCGATCTTGTATGAAGGTATGTTTAGCCCCTGTTTCTTTATAGGCCCTTTTGATGCAGAGGAAGAAGACGCATTGATCTTCTCCCATATTGTTTGTGCTTCAGCCATTACTTCTTCTTGTTCTTGCTCAGATTCAGAATTTGTATCACTATGGTGTTCCTCCTCGTAGTAGCCCTCGTCCTCTGGTCCCGCAGATGGAACCTCAGGTGTGCGATTCACATAGTCTCGACTACGTGTGTGCACCATGCAAAGTACCTGAAATATGGAAATAGGGGTTCAGTACAATGCTTTGAACGAGACAACACAATTATAGAGAAATAAAGGAATTTTTGAAATTGTTTTAAAGTAAAAAAAAATAAAAAAAAAATGTGGCCTAGAATGGCCGCTCTTGGCACTCAAAGTGCCAATAATTTGCCGTATCCCCGGCAACGGCGCCAAAAACTTCACGTGTATTTTACTACGCGCTTAAACGCAAGTATACGCGTCGAGTAATATAGGCCTTGTGAGGCCCGAGTCGAACTCAGGGATACGTGAATTATTGGAGACTTCTACTAACTAATCGCAATCAGCTAGACCGATTAACAAAGTAGGGTTTGTTGTTCAAATCAAAAGAAAATAAAAATCAAACAAAGAAAACAATCGATTAAAGGTTAATTTAATCAATTAAAAGGGATATCTTTAGGATGGCGGTTTCACCGCAGGTCAACATTGTATTAGATTTCATATAATTCCTCACACTTCTCTCTCTATCCGGGTAGTGGCCTGAATTGAGAATTACCCACTGTCGTGGTGTAATCCACTACTTAGATTTAGGTTGATTCCATCGTCATAGTAATCATTCCCCTAAACTAAGCGCATTAAGATCGGTCCCTCAGTTCCCACCATTAATTTTACAACTCCTTTGTCAAGGGTTTTATTAATTAATGTAGAATTCGTTTCTTTTCAACCGTTAATCCTTCTGTCGAAGTGATTAAGGGCATTAATTTATTATTATGGTGATCAAGCATAACAATAGCAATAGAGAAAACGAATTTATACCACAGATATGAGAGAAAAATATGAATTATCAATATAAAATCATCATACAATGTATCCCCGGGCTACTCCCGGTCCTAAAGATTGAGGGTTTTAGCCTCTCATGTTCATTTTACACAAATACATGGTAGAAATTGGGGAATTCATAAGAAAAACGTGAAATAGATGGGAAAACCCCTGAACGGAGAAGAACCGGTGGATCCTTGGCGTAGAACACAAGCTTTCCCCGCCTGTCGGTGGTGGAAATTGTCTTCGGCAGCGTCCGAATCACCCGGGATGAGCTTCTCCTTTCTCTCCTCCTCAGCACTCGTGCAATCTAAAATTGAGAGATCCCCCTCCCGTCTGGGCGGCCGTCATTAGGTATAAGTCCCTAATTAGGTCGTCAAATAACAACAGCCGTCCGATCGGAATCAAAACACATCCAACGCATATCTGCCGGCGTCGATACCATCGACGCGGGTCGATGGTATCGACCCGGCGGATTAGCGGCAACTTTCCTTTCTTTTATTCTGAGCGCCTGTGGTGATCTCGATACCATCGACTTGGGTGTCGATGGTATTGACTCCTTTAGCGTCGGTTGTTGTCGTTTAGCGATGCTGTAGCTCTCCTTGTGTCGATGGCATCAACTTGCGTCGATGGTATCGACTTCATCCTTGCCAGCAGCCTGGAGACATCTCGATGCCATCGACTTGGGTGTCGATGGTATCGACTCTGTATTGCTCTTCTCGGCTGACAACCTGTGGCTTGGTCGATGGTATCGACATCCGTCGATGGTATCGACGGATGTAGATACTTGTTTTTCCTGAAATTGTACAACAAGACCAAATAAATCCACACGATCTATGATAAGATGATCAATAATGCTTAAAATAATGAAATAAAGGGGATTTGATATAAAATGATGGCAAAGACCAAATAAAGTGAATTATGCAATAATATCCATGAAAATGAGTAATTAAGGCACAAAACACATATGAAAAAGGTCTATAAATGCGACTCAAAATCATCGCATCACCTTGGCTTCTTCATTCTCAGCACGAATGCAGGCTTGCTCTTCAACCCGTACATCGGCCTGAACTTGGGTGCACATGTCGGTGATGAGTTGTGCTCGCTTGGCTGCTATGGCAGCGTTAACCCTTTCGAGCACTAGTGCAGCTTGGCGTTGATCTTTGGCCATTTGTCTAGCTCTTTCACGATTAAGTCTAATGCGGCGGTGGAAACTTCTATCTACCTTAGAGTCATACTCTGGATCAGGGGAGAATCTGAGATTATGCGATGGTTGCATACACGTCTTCTACCTGAGTAGAGGAAGAAACACACTTTTTAGATGATGCATGAGATATGATGAAATCAAGAGAATATGAAGTAATGTTTAAAGGAAAAGTGTAAAACCCTAACCAACTATCAAGATGATAAATGAAATTAAAATGTTTCGTTGTCCCTGGCAATGACACCAATTTTTGATGGAGCTTCCACTTGCGTGGAGTTGCGTGCACCACTAAAAATCCTAAAGATAGTAAATATGTTAGGTTTAGCCTTGCTTATACTATATTAAAAACTCCACCCATGTATGCTAGGATACGTGGAAGTCTTATCGTAGTATAGTTAAGGGTCGAATCCATAGGACAACGGTCTTATTAAGATCAACAAGATGAAAAACATTAGAATTTCATTTAACTCCTTAATAGTTGGTATTTAGATCAAAAGTTGGTTTGGTTGTTTAAACTAAGTGTAAGAAAAGTAAAAGTAGGAAAGTAAGCAGGAAGCTAAATTTAAGGTTGTAAACAATGTTAAGAAACCACTAGGGTGTGATTAGCTTTCGCCACCACTACTCATGGACCAAAATATACATCACAATAACTTGGCTTGCAAAGAAAAGAGTCTAAATAGTTAGTATCTTTGTAGGCTTAGCCTCCTTTTAGATAACTAACTATGAGAAAAGTGGAAGTGTTGCCATGTCAGCCATCCCCAGATGAATGGTCACTTACTTTGCATCACTCCCCTTGCAAATTGTGTTCCTCGACCTATCAAGGTTGTACTTTCATACATCAAGTGATTCCATTTCATAGTATGAAAGTACAATGATGGAGGTGAGTTTACTCCACTTCTTGAGAGACGCTCCTAGATATCAAACCAAACATATGGTGACTACACACAATCTGGAACCAACAGACAGTCGATATTTGAATCTAGAAGTAAAAACATAGACAATTTTCACTAAAAGATAATAGATAACACAAGTTGGTGATCAATCAACTAGCATTCATTAAACGATTGATGTTGAAAAAGAAAGACAACATTTTTCTATTGCGAACTCAAGAATTACAATGCATGAAATGAAAACATGGGTAGCAGGGCTACTCCCTGCACCCTAGTGTATAAGACTAATCGCTCATGGCAAGAATAAAGAAGGGGGCGAGAAGAGAGAGAAAGACCATCATCTCCACGAAGGAGGGAGAAAGGTCGACCCCTTGGAGAGAGACAGAGCAACGATCTTCACACTTCGTAGCTTGCTTGATGATGAATCCTCCTCTTCCCACCTTCTTTGTCGATGAGAGAGAAAGTAGCTTGGAGATGGAGTATGGATCTTAGACCTACAGCCTCGGGGCAGTGGTTGAAGGATGGAATGGCTCTGGAACAATAGAGGCATCCTTTGGACTTCTAAAACTTCCCTCCTTTGTGAGGACCCTTCGGGTCTTATTTATAGGCTTTGAGTGGAACTCAAACAATTTGGGATATTTGGGCCCAAACGGTCGTGAATACCATTTGGACTCTCTCTTGGTTTGAAGACAGTTTGGACTCTCTCTGTTTGGAAATCATTTGAGTCCTCATGGTTTGGAACCGTTTGCCTTTATTTGGTCTTGGGACCATTTGACTTTACACAGTCTTGGGACCGTTTGGCCTTCATTCGGTCTTGGGACCGTTTGGTGTCCATTTGGTCTTGGGACCGTTTGATGTCCATTCGGTCTTGGGACTGTTTGGTGTCCATTCGGTCCTGGGACCGTTTGGTGTCCATTCGGTCCTGGGACCGTTTGGTGTCCATTCAGTCCTGGGACCATTTGGTGTCTATTCGGTCCTGGGATCGTTTGGTGTCCATTCGGTCTTGGGACCGTTTGGAGCTTTTGTAATTTTTTTGTGCTTTTCTGTAAGAAATAAAAGGGGAAAAGTTAGTTTGATGGTATATTTACAATAAAATGGAAAATTAAAGATTGTGTCTAATTTATTTAAGAAAGAGTATGGAGAATTGAGGAAAACTAGTAAGATAACATCACAAAATGGGAGGTTATCAGTACCCCAACACGACCGTATCGGGTAGCGAGCCTTGACCGATACGCCTGCCTATCACGGCATGTCACCCGACAAGGCTAGATGCCCGACACAGGCATATCGGGTAAAGCTCCCTCCCAGTATCAGGTTAGTGATACCTTAGGGGTCTGTTGCTGTATATCGACCTCCTATATCAAGGGGGTTGATACATATCTTCCCTTTTTACAACAATTTACTTTTGTTTATTATGCATTGTAACTAAACCCGTTACATATCTATGCTTATGGAATCAATGGAGTTTAATATTTGTTGTTCTGGGTATGGTTCCTTTTTGTTGGATGATTTCTTTATAGCATCTAAACTCTAGCATGTATGCTTGGATCATGATTTGACTAGATATTGAATCGTGTTTCCCGTTTCAACTCCTTTGAGAGAGGGATGTTGTAACTCTAGAGTTCAGTCCGATCTGGGAGTACGAGAGTGCCCAGGATTGGGGCCGCCGTGGTTTTCTTTCCACTCCAACTTATGTCCATTACTCTTGAGAGAGGGTATTGGCACGTAATTGGAGGTACCCTCTTTGAGAGAAGAGAGTACAAGAAGTTTTCTGCTACCACTTGTTATGCCTAAGTCTTCTTCCTTTGTGCTTTACCTTAACGATAGTTTTATCTCCCCGTATTTTGTTTTACAAAACCTTTATAAAAACCTCTTAACTCAAAACTTAAATCTTTCTTGTAACTCCTTTTGGAGATAGGATATTCTATTTGATTTTTGTGATTCTTTTATGTGACATACAACCTTTCCTTACACCCCCCTTTTTTGAAGTGCTTAGACAAGAAAAACCCAAGTTTTGAAGTGTCATTCTTCCTATCCCTATGTTCAACCCCGAACTACTTCGACCATGTTCTAGTTGCTGGTGGCTTAAACATTAGGGTACTATAAATTATAAAAGTCTGATGACCTAGGCATGCCTCCATCTTTTGGACCCACATTTAAGTCTTGTCAACTTTTTGGCACCGTTGCTTTGGATAGGCAATGAAAACCGTTCTACAAACTTGAGTTTTGTTTTCCCTTTGCCAAAGACTTGTACATTTGTATATAACTCTGCAATGATTTACTATACGTAGAATACACTGCACTTACCTTACACAACATGTTGATACTTCTTTCATCCTTCTTTCTTTTTAGGTGCTTTCCCCTCTCTTCCATGCCACTCTTGTGTTAGCAAGACATGGCCAATCAACCTCCTGTGGCTCCCTCTCTCCGATCGTTCCACCAAGTTCAGGGAAATGAAGAGAGAAATTTGGTTGTGACACAGCCTCTGAACGTCGTGAACTTCGAGCTGAAGCCTTCTTTTCTCCAACTCCTGCAACACAATAGGTTTGGCAGGAACTCTTTTGAGGAGAACATGTACAACCATCTAACGACGTTCAAGCAGTTGTGCAACACCTTTAAGATCAACATAGTCACGTTGATGCACATCTACATCAAGTACTTCTCATTCTCTTTGAGGGATAAGACACTAGAATGGTACACCAACCTACATGACGAGATCATTCCCGATGGGGACCATCTTGCTAATGCTTTTATCTCTAAGTTCTTCCCCATCGAGAGAACTATCAAATGCCAAAACAAGATCACGAGGTACTCTCAGAAGCCTTCAGAAAATCTTCACTAGACTTGGGAGAGATTTCTGAGTTATCAGTGTGAGTGCCTGCACCATGGTTTCTCTGAACCAAAGCTAATCACCACGTTCTACAATGGGGTGTGTCCTGCTGAAAGGAAGTCTTTGAACGCTACAGCCGGCAGCGACTTCCTGGGAATGAGTTCCTTGGGGGCCCGAGAGATCATTGAGAACATGGCCACAAACCAACAAGATGGCAAATATGATCGCGAGTCAATGAGCCATACCACTCTTGGAGAGTCCAATGCAATGAAAGCTCTCACAACGAAGCTTGACAAGATTGTGACTGATGTTCAGACCCTTAAAGAGCAAGTATACAAGGGAAAGGTTCAGTAAGAGGGTGTAAGAAGTTGTGTAACCTATGGAGAACCTGACCACACGTCGGATTTCTATCCTCACACTGCACCTGAAGAGGATCTTGATGAGAATAGTACTGAGAATGGGAGTTTTGTTCAATATTGAAGGCCCGATCACCCTGGTTTTTCTTATGGAAACACTAGTGCTATAGAAAACTCTCACCAACTAGTGGGTGGGAATCCTTCAGGAGGACCATCAAATCAACAACGGCAGGCGAGGTTTCAGCAACAAAGAACCTATCAACAGAACCAGCAACAAAGAACCTATCAACAGAACCAGCAACAAAGGCCATCTATGATAACAGAGCTTATGTCCTTTGCCAAGAAGCAGAACGACCTCAATGAGAAAATGCACAAGTGTTATGTGGACATCACTTCTATTTTGAAGTACATGCAACAACATATGGGGGGTTTCTCTGCCCAGATAGGGGAGCTCCAGCAACATAATAAACAAATCAATTAGCAGTTGGCGAGTCTCGCCCAAACCATCAACCATCAGGTAGGGAATTTTCCCTCAAGTACCGAAGCCAATCCACGAGGCCACGAGACTGTGAAGATGGCCGTTTTGAGGTTGGGGATAGTTGTACCACTGACCATTGATAAGACAACAACATCAGTAACAGCACCCGCCGAGGAAGTTGGCACCGAGGTCATTGAGAAAGAAGTTCCATAGAAGTTAAGGAAGTAAGCTAAAGACGTCTCATCTGAAGAGTGCCCAGATAGGTATGCACCCCGCATACCCTTCCCTCATTAGCTGGTGAAAGCCCAGCTAAAGAAGAGGTACGAAAAGTTTATGGCAGTGATTAAGAAGTTGCATGTGGACGTCTCATTCTTGGACGCCATCGAAGAAATGCCCACCTATGCTAAGTTCCTAAAGGATCTGATAACTAGGAAGAAAATAGGAGAAGATATAGAGACTGTGAAGCTTGCTAAGATGTCCAGTTCTTTTGTTATGGCTAGTAAGCCATCAAAGAAGAAGGATCCAGGGGCCTTTGTGACCCCTTTCTAAGTTGGGGATAACATCACCTGGAAAGGTCTAGCTGACCTAGCGGCCAACATCAGTTTGATGCCTTTGTCCCTCACCAAAAGTGTGGCATACAACTCATAAAAACATAATTAACTAACGCGGAAGCGTTCATTAAGCAACGGATTACCAAAAATCACTAAAAATTAAAACATTTTCATCAAAATATCTATCAAGTAAAAACTTTCTCACATAGAACAAAAGTAACACATTTACATTCTGTTTTTCAAAAGTACATAACTTGTATCATCTCTTTCTATGAATTACAAGCATCAACTGTCCTATTAAACTAAACACAGGCAGTATGAAATCTCGAGGCACTGAGCCAAAATCTCAAAAGCACTAACTACTACCCCGAGGACCTGAGAGTACAGAGACGACACATAGGACTCTATCTACATCTATACAAGGCATAACAGCTAGTGTCTCCACCTGAGACTTCACTATTGTCTCTGCTGTTGTTGCTTCTGTCCTTCTCCTACTGAAGGATTCTTGTCTCCTCATCTGCGTCCACCTAAAAAAATGTAGTTCCCACGGGGGTGAGACAATTGTAAAATTGCCCCAGTGAGAGATATAACTCTCCGCCAGTAACATTATTATTTTAGCTTAAGAAGATAAATATGCACAGAGGAATCATATTTTATTGACAACAACTAATTCAATATCTAACAGATTAAAATATTATTCTTATCTAGAACATTGCAGCTATAACTTGAAAGAGCCACATGTCACATATTCATTAAGGAATATGAAGAACATGTATGTCATTTATTCACTATAGCATCATTACCACAACATTAACTATCTTCAGGCTTAGATCATATATCTACTACCTGGCATTGTCATTGTGGAGTCATGGTCTGTACCCATATTATTTTCACAAAGTATTGGGATCTTAATCCCTCAACTCACCAAGTACATTTCCTTTTCTTAACAAGTTCATCATCATAATTATAGCATGTGGGTATTTGAACCCATAACTCACCATAGGATACTTATTACTACTTGTTAGGTAACTTTTTACCTTAAGATCATTTAACCAAAGACATCACAATTCTTGCTAAACAATGTATTTCACATAGTACACAAAGCTCAATGATTCTTACTACACAAAGCATATAAAGTCTTATAAACCCTATAAAACATTCTCAATAAACATGCATCATAGCCCATACCTGGCTATGCTTGTCATCTCATCATCCTTGCATGATTAGTATTCATGATAACAATTATAATGCTTTCATATCAGTATCATACAACACTAAGCAGTATCATCCCTTGTTAGTGTTCATGATTTCTCTTTCACATCAGTACCCTTCATTAGGGTTTTCCATAAATAAGCAATAACCACTTGGGTTCTTAAGATCATATCATTAATGATCAACCCTATTCCATTGCTTCTCAAAGCTAGAATCCAAAAAAAGTTATCATAAGTATTCAAACATACTCATATATCCTCATCATTCATCATTGAATGTATTGTCAACACAAAGTATGAGTTTCTTTCTCATCTTTATCAGTCTATGATTAAATCATAGTATATTAATTTTGATTAACCTTTTCATAAGGCATGTTATCCTACAACCATCAAGGTGTACTATATCTCAATGTAACAATTGACATGACACATTTCATGTGTCATCCATTCCAATTATAATGAACTTAGAACACATCATGGTATATCAAAATTGGGTGTTCGATGTGATATATATCATACCTTGATGTATCACTTCCCTCAACACCTTCATCTTACTTGAGTTTATTCACTTAGTTTGTATTAGGGTATCACTCATCCTAATACATATGCACTAGATCATCACATTCATTATGCAATGTATTGGTCATCATTCATCTATTTTAGAATACACAACCATTGCCAAAGATATGGACTCATCCTTGAGTCAGGGACCATTCATATAAGTATATTCATAATCAACCCCTGAAGGTATTTCATTTGTCAATACATTAATCATTACTCCATTAATAGGAATAAGATTTCCATCATAATAATTGAGGTTCACTTAGCATCTCATAAACATATATAGGTTTCACCTAGGATCACACTTTACTAGGGTTTCACATAACATCCATCTATATCAGGGTTTCACCTAGAATAATGTGAAATTAATATTTCACAACACATCACCCAGATTATGGTTTCACTAAGCACTGCCTTAAATTAGGGTTTCACATAACCTTGTTCTAATTTAGGATCAAGGTACATCAATCTCTTCAATGAAGATTTCATGATTTCATATTATGAATCAAACCCTGATTACACATTTATTCACAATGAGAGGATTAAGGCTTATTAAGTAAGCAATCATCTCTCCCATTCACTCTTCCTCTCATCCTTACTAGGATGTTAACTATTCCAAGATTAATCTAGGTCAACTCTTTACTTGAGTACACAAAGCTAGGGTTAACCATTGAAATCTTCAATTGCATTAAGTAGCCAAATGGGTTCACCATATTGGACCTTCAATTACATGAGATACTCAAATGGATTAACCATGTTGATCTTCACAATATTAATTACTTAGACCATCAATGATCTTAGTTCTCATAAATCAATTGATTGAAAACCATTTGAACAAGTTATGCTTGAAACCAATTAGACAAGGTAGGTATTGAAAACCATTTGTAGTTTGGGTCTCCAAATGGTTTGAGATCGTTTGGTCCCAAACGGTCTTGAGACCGTTTGGTCCAAACCTTGTCAAAACTACATGGACCAAAAAGGCACTTCAACACTCAATCGACTCAATGTTTCAATCCATGAACCAATTATAATTTGGACCATTAAAGCATTCATCAATTGGACTACTGAATCACAATTCAATTAGACCTTCAATTTAGGGTTTTGAACCCAATTGAACTAGGTTTAGTAATCAATAAACCATCACTTAGGGTTTGAAATCGATGACCCATCAATGGTTGACATTGTGAAATCAAATCAATTGCAATCAATAAACTATCATCATCACATGATATGACCTGACCTCAAATGGTCTTGGATGACCACCAAACGGTCTTGAGACCGTTTGGTCATTCCTTCATCAAAATCCATAACATTCAATTATGGTTTTGGACCATTGGATTGATTATCAAATCAGCACGTAGTTGTAATTCAATTTGGTACCATTGGACCTTCAAGCACTTAGCCATACTTAACCCTAGACCTCCAAAGGGTCTTGGGTGACCCCCAAACGGTCTTGAGACCATATGGGTGATTCCCAAATGGTTTTCAAACCATTTGGGTCAATTAACCCAAAACATCAACTCATTCCAATGCAAAATCAACACTTAGCCGATTAGGGTTAATACCATATCTTTGGATCTTCAAACACTTAACCATATCCAACCCTAGACCTAAAAAAGGTCTTGGGTGATCCCCAAATGGTTTTGAAACTATTTGGCCTAATTAATACAAAAAGTCAAATCAATCAAGTTGAAAATCAGCACTTAATCCAATTAGGGTTTGCCTAATTGATTAGCCTTCAACTCATGATTCCTTTGGAACTAATCCATAAAATTTGGTGGGTTATCAACCAACATAATTAGGAACAGGATTCTCAAACAGTCAACCCTTGGTCAACTCTTTCAAATGGTTTTGAAACCATTTTCTCTCAAATGGTCTCAAAATGTTTAATCTCAAACGGTTTGGTGAAACTGAATGGGCAAACATGATGAAATTGTTTGGTCTAGATATTTGGGGAGGTGTGTGCTTATGATGATGTCATCATCATCAAGCTCTAGACCCACAAAACCTTCTGTGATTTCCATGGAAATTGCATCAATCAACCAAATCAATATTTTTAAATAGAGAAATGATCATTATTGGATGGGGAATTGAATGCAATAACAAAGTTAGGGTTTCAAGTTATAAAACCTACCTCCAATTGAGCTCCAAAGGTCCAATATCACGTCAAAAATGGTGGATGAAACTCCTTTCACTATTCCAAGGGTCGTCCTCAAGCTTTGAGTGAAAAGAATTGGTTAGAATTTAAGAGGAGATCGAGAAATGAAGAATTCATGCATTGATTTTTGATTTTCACCAAAGATTCAAGGTGAAAGGAGGTCAAGAACCTTACCAAAAGGTTGGGGGTCGTCGTCCTGATCCTCCATATCTCCTTGGTCGTTTTCCAAGCAAGGGGAAATAAGTGCAAACGAAAAAGCCTTTCATTTGGCTTGTAAAGGGTTTTTTTATAAGAAATTCAAGGAGAGAGAAAGTGCCTTATAAAAATTCATTTAATCCCAAAAAGATGGCCGCCTCTTCCCCCTCATCTTCCATAGGGACGAGGCTATCTTGTTTTCCTCTTATTCCTCTCAATTATCCATGATTTAAAGAAAAGCAAATCAAGCACCTTAAATCATATTATATTAATATCCATATGTGAGTGGATATTTCTTTTTCTTATAATAATGGTGAGTGGGATTTCACGATATGCTCGTGCCTTTGCAAGGATTTAAGCTCATCCAAACACATCTGAATCCAACCATTTTAATTTTGGTTAAAGGCCCTTTAACTAATACATTCATTTTTTCCCTAATTTGCATTAGGGTTTCACTTAGGATTAAATCTTGATTATTTTAATATCAAGATTCTCTCTCCTCAAAATTAATTCAAATGAGGCTCCCTTCTCATTTTCTTTGCTCTATATGATGCCAAGAAACATTAGGGACCTTATTGAAGTGGTAATTTTCATATTGAACCCTAGGTTTTGGGTAAATTGCACATTACACCAAAACTAGGTTTTAATGCAGAAGGATTGCTTTACAAGCTTAATCTTAGTGCCCAAGCTTGTGAAAATCATACCACTACATCATCTTCATTCTTATGATGTATAAACATTATAGGAACATTTTATCATGTGCAATTTTCAAGTTAACCCCTCAACTTGGGTAATTTGCACTTTAGTCCAAAATAAGCAAACCTTGCTTCAACATTGTTCAAACGGACCAAAATTGAAACATAAGTTTCTCATGAGCCCTAATTACTTTTCTCGAGATAATATTAACCATCTACTCAATCTTATTAGACAAAACATCTAGGGTTAACTCATAACCCAGGTCAGGGATGTTACAAAAAGAGTTAGGCTCACCGATATGGTGAGCACCAACATGAGGATACAACTGGCATATCGTACCTTTACAAGGCCATTTGGGGTTGTTGAAGACGTACCCATAAGCGTAGGGTGATTCTTTATCCCTTGTGATATCATCTTGACCGATACAGTTGAAGATCCTATCTGCCCCATCATTTTCAGGAGAGCTTTCCTTGCAACCGGCCATGCTCTGATTGACGTTGAGGCGGGGATGATTACAATCCGTGTTGGAAGAGATCACATCGATTTCAGGATTAGTGACTGTATGAAGGCCCCCTCATTCTTCGAATCCTACTACTTTGTCGAGAGCTATCAACAATTGTGCGATGAGGTACAGGAAGAGAAAGCCATGGTGGACCCGCTCATGCACACCTTAACTGGCGGGTCACGAGAGATCGATGATCATGAGGTCAGGGAATTGCTAGCCTATTTAGATGTTGAAGACACAGCCGAGGATGGGGATCATGTCGAGATAGTCATGTATGTCACTCTCCGAGAAGACCCAGCTAGAGAATAGATGAAGGAAGTCCCGCCATAGTTGAAGGTCCTATCGAAAGGTCTTGAGTACCATTTTCTAGATCAAGAGGGATGTAGCTGGTAATTATCAATTCATGTTTAACTGATTTCCAAAAGGATCAGCTACTGGAAGAATTAAGGCTAAGGAGGAAAGCCTGAGGTTACTCAATCATAGATTTGAAGGGGATAAGTGCCTCTGTGTACATGCAAAAAATTCATCTGGAGGAGGACTCAAGGTTGTACGCCTATCCTCAGAGAAAGATGAACGAGAAGCTTCGAGAAGTTGTGAGCAAGGAAGTAGTTAAGCTCCAGGATGCTGAAATTATCTATTCTATTAGTGACAGTAGGTGGGTAAGCCCGATCCAAGTCATCCCGAAGAAGGGAGGAATGACGTTAGTCAGAGGAGATGACGGAGTAGAGGTGACTACTAAGATGGTCATTGGATGGCAGATGTGTATAGATTATAGGAAGCTTAACACCGCCACCCGCAAGGACCATTTCCCCCTCTCGTTCATTTATCAGATGTTGGAATGTCTGGCTCATCATTCTTATTTATGTTGGTTGGATGGGTATTCAGGTTTCTATCAGATCCCCATCCACCCTGATGACCATGAGAAAATGACTTTCACCTGTATCTACAAAAACATCGCTTTTAGAAGAATGCCCTTCGGTCTGTGTAACGCACCTGCCACCTTCCAAAGATGCATGAATTCTATCTTCGCTGACCTTCTAGAGGACAAGATGGAAGTTTTCATGGATGACTTCAGTGTATACGACAACTCGTTCGACGATTGCCTGAGCAATTTATCTCTAGTGATGAGATGTTGTGAGGAGTAGAATCTCACCCTGAACTAGGAGAAATGTCATTTTATGGTTCAAGAAGGTATAGTTATGGGGTACAAGGTGTCCAACAAAGGAATTGAGGTTGACCCCTCCAAGATTGAGGCTATTGCTAAGCTCCCTCTACCAACTTTAGTTACCGGTATACAAAGTTTTCTGGGTCATTCGGTTTACTACTGACGGTTCATAAAGGACTTCTCTAAGATAGAGAAGCACCTTTGTAACCTTCTGGTGAATGATGTGAAGTTTGACTTCACAAATGAGTGCATGAAGGCTTTCTCAACCCTAAAAGATGTGTTAGTATCTGCACCCATTCTCCAATCCCCTGATTGGAATCTTCATTTCGAACTAATGTGCGATGCCAGTGACTTCTCCATTGGGGCGGTCCTAGGGCAAAAGAAGGACAAGAAACATCATGTAAACTTCTATGCAAGTAAGACCCTAGATGAGGTGCTACATAATTACACGACGATTGAAAAGGAGATGCTAGCCATCGTATATGCTTTCGATAATTTCAGATCCTACCTCATGGGTTCCAAGGTAATAGTCCACACCGACCACGGGGCGATAAAATATCTAATGCATAAGAAAGATGCAAAGTCCAAGATGTTACAATGGGTGTTGTTGTTACAAGAATTTGACCATGAAATAAAGGACAAGAAAGGATCAGAGAATGTGGTCACTGACCATCTCTCTAGAATTAGGGTGGAAGATGATCACCTGATACATGTCCATGATAACTACCCTAATTGTGGAGATTGACTACATGGGCCCTTTTCCCTCCTCTTTTGGCCATATATTTGAATCCATCTACATAGCCCGGTCAACTGACCCTGAGGGGCCATGGTATGCAGATTTCTACAACTATCTAGCCTACAAGCAGCTTCCCCCAGATTTGACTTACAATTGGAAGAAGAAATTCTTTGCTGATTTGAATAACTATTATTGGGACAACCCTTTACTGTTCAGGCGTTGTGTTGATGGATTGTACAGAAGATGTATCCCAGAAGAAGAAGCCCCCAAAATCCTCTTTGAGTGTCACTCCTCCCTTTATGGAGGGCACTTGGGTGGTGAAAGGACTGCTGTTAAGGTCCTCCAGTCGGGCTTTTACTGGATGACCTTGTTTAAAGATGCTCATGCGTTTGTAAGATCTTGTAACGAGTGCCAGTGAACGGGGAATATCTCCCGCCGCAATGAGATGCCACACTCTGATTGGATTGAAGTTGAGATTTTTGATGTGTGGGGCATTGACTACATGGGCCTTTTTCCATCCTCTTTTGGCTTCAAATATATTCTTGTCACTGTCGACTACGTCTCCAAGTGGGTGGAAGAAGTCCCTACCATGACTTGTGATGCCAAGGCAGTAATCAAGCTTTTTACCAAGATGGTCTTTCCAAGGTTTAGAGTTCCGAGGACCGTCATTAGTGATGGCGGCTCTCACTTTGAAGAAAAATAGTTTGAATCACTGCTACGCAAGTATGGCATCCATCACAAGGTTTCAATGCCATATCATCCCCAGACATCAGGACAGGTTGAAGTTTCCAATCGATAGATAAAGCATATTTTAGAAAAGATAGTTGGCAAGTCTCGCAAGGACTGGTCAGCTAAGTTGGATGAAGCTTTATGGGCATACCGAACCACTTTTAAGATGTCGTTGGGTACCACACCTTACCACATGATTTACAGAAAAGCCAGCCATCTTCCCTTTAAACTGGAGCATAAGGCATTCTAGGCAATCAAACGCCTCAATATGGACCAGACACTGGCCAGAAAGAAAAGGTTCCTTTAGCTCCAGGAACTTGAAGAGTTGACACTCCATGCTTATGGAAATGCCATGATTTACATGCAAAGGACCAAGATCTGGCACAATGCCCATCTGAAGAAAATGGACGTAAGTGAAGGTAATAAAGTTTTATTATTTAAATCATCTATCCGCCTTTTTCCAGGAAAATTGTAGAGCAGATAGTCTAGACCCTTCATTGTGGCAAAGATATACCCATCTGGGATGATGGAGTTATATGATAAAGGCAATCCATCAAAAGTCTTCCCAGTGAACGGGCATAGAGTGAAGAGGTTCTATGAAGACGAAGCATTCGTGAGAAGAATAGAGATAAACCTACAAGATGCTAAAACGATGACCAAAAGAGCAGAGTAGCAGAGTTTGAAGTCGTTGATCTAACGACACAAACTACAATGCTCCTCGGGAGGTAGCCCGAGTCTTTAGTTTTCCTAGTATAGGATGTTATTTCCTTTCCTATAAGAAAAAAACATCATGAACATTATCATTGTAATAAGGCTCAGGTCAGTGCATGTGCCACATGCATGGACTCTCTTGTTTTATGGGCCACAGACTTAGTTTTATAGCCTTGATGAGTATTACTATCTGAGGCTGGAAGCTTTCCTTTTAGGCCAATGATGTTTTACCCATCAATGCTTTTCCTTTCTTTAGAGTTAGTTTTTCTATCCTTGCCTTGCTTTGTTTCCCCTCTTTTAGTTCTGTATCCAACATGCATAGTTGAGTTGCCCGATACCCTACTTTTTGATCGTGTCGTCCATTCACTTTAAGTGCACCCAACAAGACTTCGTGTGTTGCACCCATGTCGGGCAACGTATCACCCAGGCTTGTATTAGGCAACACACCTCACGCCGTGTGACACCCGCCAACCCTTATTGGGCATAGATATCGGGCAGTGAAAGTTAACGTTGGAACCGTGTCATGCGATACACCAAGCTCGCACAATGCACCTTACCACCCAGATTGAGTCGTACTTATGAAGCCAAATCGACCCTTGACATGAATGATTAGGCTGATTTTGCTGTGTCTCGGGAACAATTTGCCTCCTAGCACGACACGTGGCCTTGCTTTTACCCAATTAACCCCCGCTCACGTCAGCTATATATAGTAACTTCAGTTAACCGTGTTGGGCACTTGCATTTACTTTTTACCTACTCCCATATTGTGCAAACTCGCATTTACTCCAACTCTCGTCTCGGCCCGCTCCTTCGCGATACCCATGTCGTGCATCAGCCTTCCACCCGATACATGTATAACACGATACACCTATTGCACAGTTTTATCGCTCGTATCGTGCATAGTATCGACTAATGTGTATCACACAATCAAATCTGTATCACACGACACACCATATTGGGTGGAAACTTATATCGTGCGGTTGAAATTACATCAGGCGATACACCGTATCCCCTGGCACTAGTGTCGAGTTTCCCTTAGCTTTTGATTGTATCGGGTGACATGACCGTATCGGTTTGTCGATTTCAGATTGGGCGATATGTGTTTGGGTATGCCGTGCAATGTGTTACCGATTTGAATCGTAACGACTTCTGAACCTCTACCAGGTGACACGAGTATCCCACAACACCCGTATCGGGCATCCATATCGGGCAATTATGTCGTGCAAGTCCCGTTTTGTTAACGATACACGATATCGGCCAGCTATATTGGCCAGATCCTATCAGGCAATAAGACACATTCACCCCATGCCCGATATCGACTTGCTTGTGCTGAGATTTGTTTAGTTTTAACCAATATTAGTTTTTCATGCATCACCTACATTGTATCAGGCAACACGACCCTACCGCCGGATATCGGGTTAAGTGACCCATTCAGTAAATTTATTACTTACTATACTTTTATTTGATAATTACAGAAATGGTCCGCACTAAAAAAAAAGTCATCCAAGTAGACAAGCACGGTCAGAGGATCTACCCCGAGGCCACGGCTGAAGCCACCACAGTCAGGCAAAAGCGCCCGAACCCCGACGCATTGGGGCCATCTGAGGCCGAGAAGCAGCCCAGGATAGAATAAGTAATATCCCCAACAACAATCTCTACCACGGTTGCTGAGCCGGACCCTCTGGATCACTCACCAGGCCAGCTCATGCATAAAGATGACAAGCACAGGAGGCAGTACACAAAGTTGGCAGCCAAAGTCTACAGGCCAAGACGTTTCTTCCACCAATCATCCTTTTACCAGATAAGCATTTTTGACAGGCTGTAAAATGTCTTAGCGATTTCCAGGCTGAGGAAGATATTCTTCAGCCACACCGCCTCTTACACAGAACTCACAAAGGAGTTCATGTCGCCCCTCCACCGGATGCATAATAGACCAGAAGAAGTCGAAAGATTTGGTGGGGCGGAAAGACTACAATGATGGCTATATAACACTGAGCATGACATATCTGAAAAGCTACTCAATGAGATCTTCTCCTCCAGTGAAGCTGAAAAAGAACTACTCAACAACGGTGTCAGAGTCACTGAAGGCGACAGGTTCAACCCGGTCGCACTCTGGAGGAAGCTGACCGGTGAGTCAACGTTCAAGCTAGGAAGCAAGGTGGCAACAACACACTCCTATTTCTGGAGGATAGTGCACAAGATCGTTGTGTGCCTGCTCTTCAGCAAGTACGAGTCAAGCAACCTCTACATTAAAGAGCTCCACCTCATGTGGAACATGATGTAGGGATGCACGATCAACTTGGGGTGATTCCTCCTCAACCGTCTTCATCTAGTAAATGACACCACCAAGGACTACAACATGGGAGGACTAGTGAATCTGATCGTGACAGGGTTAGGATACCCCAGAGAGCAGCGTAGCCTATCAAGGATGAGAGGTGATGACAAGATCAACCTCAAATTCCTAACGAGTGATAGAATCATCAAGAAGGAGGGTCACTGCTACTTCTATAAGTTCGTAAGGACGAACACCCTCCTATCGCTCCCACACTGTGCCAACTACGATGTAGTGAAGCTGGTTTTCACCATAGTGGAAATTGAAGTTGTGTTGGTTGAAGCCGCTTACACCGCCACCATGAGAATACAAGAGAGGGTGGCCATGACAAGATGGCCAATCCCTCTCGACGCTCAGCAAGACAAGGCATCGATTGTTGTCACCCCCACTCCCGAGCCGGTCGTAACCACCATAGCAACAACCGCCGCAGCCACTGAAGAAATAATGACAATCATGGAGGTCGTCGAAACAACCCGTCCTGAAATAATGACAAAAGCCCCGGGGGAAGCTACCATGGAAGAGATGGCCGCAACTCCCGAAGCTTCTTTTGTGCCTTCAATGGCGGAAGAAGTGGTACAACTGAATGCCAACAACGGTGCATTCGTTGAGCTCCTCGAGGCAGAGCTCAGAGATGTGCATCCCATGCCACCGCCAATGTCACCAGTGGTAGCTGCGGAGGAGGTCACTGACAACCAAATGGTGGAGCAACAACCACCCTCCCCGTGCCCCTCTCCACCACTACAAGTAGGAGAGGCAGAGGTAGCCACGAAGGTGTCAACGCCCCACCCTAAAGTGATGCCCTCGCATACAATCCAGATGGACTCGGACCCAAGTGAAAACGCACACTCGTCAGGCTGAACCTCTCGCGCAAGGGACGTCAGGAGGCGGAGGGGCATATCAGTCGCAACCCCTCCGTCACTGGGGCAAACTCTGGGTTAAGCATTTTACCACTTGTGGGAGGTAACAAGCAGCCACTCTGTTACTTTTACTTCTCTTACCTACAAGTTTACTATTTTCCAGGAAAGGCTCAATGACCAGGAGTGATAGCTGCTGACTCTAGTTGGCCTTCTCGGCAAACTAGAGGCACTTAACGAAATGATGCAGTTGGCACTCCAATGCCTCGACGCAATCAAAGAGAGGTTGGACTGGAGAGACAACCACCCTCATTTGAGATAGCCGAGGAGGTCACCATCACCTCCTGGATCCATCTCTCAGCCATCCTCATCAGCATCCTCCTCCAGAATGTCATCTCCTTCCTCCTCCAGTGGGCCCTCCACAATGCCCAAGGAAGGAACGACGCATAAGATAGCCGATGGGGCTCTAGTAGGATAAGAGAGTTCCCACGACATTGAAGAAGTTTCTCCCTCAGCCTCCCTAGATGAAGTTGAGGACAATGACGAATCAATCAGCATCGGGGATGACTCTTCTGAAGAATCAGAGGGATAAGGGGGGGGGATATCTATACTGCTAATGCTAGACACCCGCTTACAGGAAGGAGTTCGACGGTAGACACATTCTCTGTGCCGTCAGAAATCCCTTCCTTTGAGATGGCGGACTTTGACAGAAGAGCCATCAGATACCTGACGATCAGAGACCAGAAGTTGCTGATCAAAGTCTTGAGATCGTATGCAGATTAAGAAGACGTTGTCTAGAGCGACGACTACTTCTCCGTCTGACGGGGAGTGCTGAGGAGCATTTTCTGCTCATCGGACGTCATCGGAAAAAAAACTTTTTAGGGTCCTACAAGGTGTCATGATCAAGAATGTGGGCATCACGACAGGACGGCAACTAATTTATAATGCCACCCCGACCTTGGCGAGAAGACTAATGAAGGGGTTGTACAACTCTACACAAGTGGATAGCATGGTGAAATACATTGAAGAGCACAACCCCAACCTGGTGCTGGCCCCCTACAAGCATCGAAGAAAATGGTTCCTTTACATGGAAGATCTCCAGAATCACGATGTCCAGCTCCTCAACTGCTGCAACAAGGAGGTCCCACACTCAGGAAATGCCTTCGTTCACCCCGAAGATAGACATTTGAGGATTCTTCCGTTGCGTCTCTACTACACGATCAAGTACAGAATCCAACGCCACAGTGGCATCTAGAATTTCTTTGCACTTAAAGACTTCCCAATTCAAGAAGAAGAGGGAAGCAGAAACAGCGCCTTCGTAGTCCTGTGCGCCATTGAGATGCTACACATATTCAGATACTTAAGGCAGATCAAGGGCGAAACTTCTATCAGCTCAGAAGCACTTATGCACTGCTTCTGATCAAGGACGAACATTATTTCTGAGACACAGACATCCTAGTGAAGCTGCTGGACAGCAATCAAGAAGATGAATCCTCCAACCCAGCAACCTTCCAGAATGAGAAGCTGAGATGACCACAAACATTTAGGGGGCAGGCAAGCGGATGGATATTCAGCATGCGATTCTTACAATTGAAGACCCCGCTTTGCCAGATTCTTCAGAAGAAAAGATCAACAACTTCGACCGTTCCGCGTGTTCTTCACTAACCCAGGAATAGGTCAATGAAATTATGCAGAAGTTGACTGATTCTACCCCCGCAGACGTTATATATGAGATAGAAGACATCATAGTCCTAGTTGATGATCTTTGGGATGTGATAAAGGCAGGAGGATGTCTGAAAATGTCGGTGACAACAACCTACATACAAATATGACAGAGAAGGTTTGAACACGCATACATCGTCCATCCAATGTTGTTCAATGATATCTGCCTAGCCGATGAGTCAGGAGCGAAGCAATCATTTCTAGCAAAGATACAAAGTAGCATTCCGTGTATCATATTATTTCCGATAGTGCACTACAATCACTGGATGCTTCTCACGGTGTACTGGATGCTCCTGACGGTGTACACTCGCCCATGAGCAGCAATCTTCTACAACAACTCAGACAGCAACAAAGATCATCTGGTGCAGTGTACATTAACCGCGTTGACACCCCTCAAGTGCCTAGCAAGAAAATACTACATCGAGGTAGCAACGCAGATCCAGCCATTCCTGGAGAACACGACGAGTGAATGGCACGAGCTTCAATTCTTCCACAATAGTCCACAACAAGCTCTACAATTAAACAACTGTAAAATCTACGTGCTTGAATGGATCTCTAGCTCAGTGACGCTACAACAAATGTCTGACAAGCTCCACCACATTGACTACCACAGCAAACATGAAGAATATGTGTGGGAGCTTATATCTGAAGGAGGCGCGCTCACCAACTAAACCCTCACTGACTTATCAGTATCCTACCTTATTTATCTCACAACTCTGGGACAGAGTGTAGGGTAAGTTTGGGGGGGTATTATATATCAGAGAGGGAGGTACTAAAAGTTCTTCCATTTTGTCTTTCTTCTCTCTCTTAAACATACCCTGTGTACATATACATATACAAGTCTGATACAAAATAGTGCATATACAACTCCTTGCCTCTATACAATTGTACAAAGACATTCTATAGTAAAAACCTGATACAACTTCTCCCAGCTTTTTTTCTCTATGTCTAAGGTGGTGTAGGTTTTTGTTATGTTCGTTATGAAAATGCAGTCTCAACGACAAAGACTATAACTTTTCTATGCCAATTTCAAAAATTAATCTTGCAATAGCTAAGAGATGTGTATGCGAAGGAAAAAGTTGCCCAAATAGTGAATTTTCTCTTGGTTCCTTTACCCAACAAAATCCTAAAAAGAGATAAATGTCTTATGAGAGTGAATAAAAGCATGAGAGTTGTGCCAAATGATATATATATATATATATATATATATATATATATATATATATATATATATATATATATATATATATACAGTTGTCTTTCCAAAAGTACCCATCTTTAGGCATGTGATAACACCATGTTTTGTGATGTTTTTGGCCCTTATTTCGTTATCAAATCTGCCCTTTTAAACTATTTTCCTCTCCTTTTTGTCATGTTTTTGCATAAACAGGCCACACTACGCTTTTAACTCAATATTATCATCTTTTGCAGAGATTTCCCCGAGTTTTAACTCATTTACCAGCAAAAAGGCCCGTCCCGGCCCACGAACATGTTCCACCTGCATCGGCCTTCCTACCAACCAGCCGTCCAATACACTCACTGCCCGACAGGGCAGCACGATACACTGTCGCGCGACACGAGGGTGTCGCGTAAGAGGAAGCGGATGAGCGAGATGCCTTTTACCTGATAGGGAGTCGAACTTGCCATGACTGCCGAAGTGTGTCGCTCGATACGGGCCACCCACCGGTAGGCGCCACTCGTCACGTTGATCGACACGCTCCGAGCCCAACATGCTTGTGACGGGTGACGAGCATATCGGGCACCCCTGAATCTGCGATAATAAGAGATGATGAAGAACATGTGGCGTCTGAAGCACCATAACTTCCCTCAACCGCTGCCTATAAATAGCAGCTATAGGACTCTGATGGGACGGGTCAGAATCTTTTGAAAACCAACTTAGGAAAGCATCTGGAGCTAGCGCGTCGTGCCTTAGAGGTGTATCGGGCGATTCTAGGTGAGCACTTCCCCATCCCGAGAGGGAGGGAATGGTTCACTTAGGGTCGGCCCCAGGTACTGCTGTAGGCCGATATCGGCCAACAAAGATGCTCGATAGGAGTACCAGATACTGGAAGCAACACTCTGGCCCGACATCATACCAAGCCCGATACGCATCACCAATCACGGCATGTCACCCAGGAGGATGTCGCCCGACATGATCATATCGAGCATGGGCGCCTCGTACGATACGTCTGCCCATCATGAGTGTGTCTCCCGAGAGGGTGTGTCGCCCGACACAGGTGTATCGGGCAAGGCTCCCGCCCGGTATTAGGCCGGAGGGTCTGCTACTGCCTGTCACCCTTCTAAATCAAGAAGGCAACATTTATCTTTTTTTATTTCAGTCATTTACTCTCTTTACTTATGCAATGTAATCAGACCCTTTTATGCTAATCGAATTAGAAGAGCCTTAATTATCTGCTGCTTTATGTTTGGTCCCTTTTGTTGGATGATTGCTATGTTTAACATCTGTACTCTAGCTTGTACACTTGGATCGCGTTTCGATTAGCTACCGAATCGTGTTTCCCATTGCAGCAACCTCGAGAGAGGTGTTGTGGCTCTAGTGTTTGGTATGATACAGGAGTACGAGAGTGCCCAGGATCGGAGTTGCTTTAGTAATCTTTCCACTCTAACTTAAGACCAGCAACCTCAAGAGGGGTGTTGATGCTTAGTTAGAGGTACCCACTTCGAGAGGAGGGGTACAGGTTGTTTTTGCTGCCGCTTGTTTTACCGAAGCTTTTTCCTTCGTTCCTTACTAAAGCGATAGTATTATCTCTCTATTTCCATTGTGCAAAAAACCCTAAAAATTGATAAATTCTTAAAACCTTAATTTTCATCGTAGCTCCAGTTGGAGATAGATTTCTTTTGTTTTATCAATCCTAGCATGTTGTTCCCTTGGGGAACTTTTATCATCTCCTTACCCATACCGGAATGTAACATGTAGATTCCGCGTTCCCAACACTACCACCCTTGTCCCTGTGTTCGACCCTGTATATCTACTTCGACCCCATAAACAAAGTTGCGGGGGCCTAGAAGGTTTCGGGTTATAAATTTAAAAAGTCTAACTACTTCAAATCCGCTCCACTTTTCGGATGCGCGATTTAGGCCGGTCACCTTTTTGGCGCCGTTGTCGGGGACAAGGCAAAATGGTACTATTGACGAACTTGAATCCACTAACTATACTCCAGTGCCTCAAGCTTAGAAATGAGTTTGACAACACTTTCTTTTTCCTTTTTTTATATCTTAACCTAAAATGAGTAATTCTTATTATTAACATAGGTTTTCTAACTTGATTTTTCATGCTATTCAGCTACTCAGAAGGGAGGCGCTCTACTCAACTGAGCACTAACATCACCAGACATGCCGCCTCACATTGAACAACCTCATTCATAAGGTGAGCGACACGGGAGAGCTAGACCTCACTCCCCTCCGCCTGAAAACAATGATCGCTATGACGACAATGATCAACCTGAAGATCCAGAAACATAGCAGTTCGAGGATGACCATCGCCGGGAGAGACGTCGTCATCACTGGAGGCACAGAAGGAATCACAATGATCAAGATCAGAACTAGGGAGACAGTGACAGTGACAATTCCAATGAAGAAGAAAAGACCCTAAGGGAGTTAGCTTCCACCAAGGCTAACAATTCCAGATGCCCTGTTGTCATCCCCAGATTCAATGCAGCCAACTTAGAGCTAAAACCATCTATCATCTCTATGATCCAGAACAAAAGCTTTAGAGGGAGTTCGAAGAATGATAATCCATATCACCATTTAGATGCTTTCAAAAACATCTGTGACACCATTAAGATTCGGGGAGTCCCACAGGAGGTGATTTATTGCAAGGGTTTCATCTTTTCTTTGGAAGATAAGGCTCTATCCTGGTATCTGGGGCTGCCACACCAAGCTCTTAACAGATGGAGTGCACTAGCGGATGCCTTTGTAAACAAGTTTTATCCTACCGAGAAAACCATCCATAATAGACAGAGGATCACATCTTTCATGCAAAAGCCAAACGAGAATCTCCACGATGCCTGGGAACGATATCAGGAATATTAGAGGGACTTCCCTCATCACAACTATAAGAAAGGTTTCTTGATAACTACCTTCTACAATGGTCTAACCCCTGAGGAAAGGGTTTCGCTGAATGCAGCAGCAGGCAGTGATTTTCTGGGGAAGAAACCGAGCAGATCTGAGAAGATCATCTAGAACATGGCCGAATTGCAAGCCGGCACTGATTATGATAGATCAGACAGGGGACAAGCTAAGAAGGCTAGTGAAGGACCTTCATTCGAATCCAAGGCTCTGGAAACTATCACCTCTCAGATCCATAGGATAGCCACTGATGTGAAACAGCTGAAAGAATCAAGTGGAAATGGAAAGAAACAAGTCGAAAAAGTCATGAAATGTGTCACCTGTGGAGAAGGTGGACACAAGGTAGGTAATTGTATCTACACCCGACCTGACAAGTCGAACGAAAGTGAGTCTGAGGCTAGGCAGACTGAGAACGTCTCTTTCATTAATTTCAAGAGGCCAGACCATCCTGGTTTTAGTTATGGCAACAAAGATGCAGCTGAAAACTCGCATCAGCTGCATAATCCCACCAAGCAACCCCAAGTTTGCGAGAAAAGGGGAGGATCAAGTAAATTCACCAGAACCACTTATTTCGAGTCAAAAAAAGGAAATTTCCAAGGACAAGGAAAGTACCAAGGCCGCCAAGTGGCGAACACCAGTCAAGGACAAAGTCAAGCCAAGGAGCAAGGTCAAGACAAGGTTTCAAACCAACCAGACTTGGTTGGCCAGTTGTTTGATTTTGTAAAGAGACAGATACCATCAATAACCAGCTAGCGTAGAGTGTGCTTTCAAATTCAGGAGTTCTGAACTCAATGCAGGTCCAGATGGTGGATATGAAGACGCATCAATGCCAAATTGATCAGCAGTTGGCCCAGATGGCCGAAGTGATAAAGAATCCCTCGGGGAAGATACCCTCCAACACCGAACCTACCAAAATGGCAGGGCTGTGATCAGGAAGGACATAGATCGACTTGCAAGATATGGATGCTACTGGAGGAAAAAAGTGAAGGACTTGGAGCGGTCGAGCTCGCAATGAAAACTGCAACGCTCCTCGGGAGGCAGCCTGAGCTTTTACTTTTCCTAGAATAGGATGTTATTTACTTTCTTGCATGAAAAACATTATGAACATTTGGACTGTAATAAGGCCCGAATCAGTGCATGCGCCACGTGCGTTGACTCTTCTGTTTTATGGGCCACCACTCTGTTCTATGAGCATTGATGAATAATACTATCTGAGGCTGGGAACTTAACCTTAGGCCAATGATGTTTTACCCATCAATTGGCTTTTTCCTTCTCCTTGTTTTTAAGTTTTTCATCTAGATTTTGTTGAAGGTCGTGTATCGGGCATGTATCCCCTTTTCCTTATCATATCGAGCAGCAACTCAGCTGGCACGCAGAACACACTCGTCTCGGTAATGACTTGCCTCAACGGCCGGCACGCATCCCGGATTTACCCGTTTACCCCCGGCTGGGATTTCTATATATAGTACGGAGGTTTTACCATGTCGGTCTACTGCATTTACTCTTTCAACTACCCGTATCGTGCAGTAATTCCTCCTTTTTCTCGTGTGTCGTCCAGCTAACTTCTGCTCTCATGTCGCGCAGAAAACTTAAGAAAACAAAAGGTATAGCCCGACAAGCCGCTTTCCCGACACGAGCTTCATGTCGCGCACAACGTATCAGGCTGACGACTTTAGTTGTTTTTTTCGTATCGCCCGACACATCTATCGCACGACACGCCTTTAACATGTGCTTGCTCGATACGCCATATCGCGTGATAACCATGTCACTCATCCTTATGCCGCCTCACTTGTTCTTGTTGTCGCACGACACGTTTTTCCATCAAGAAGACCCTATCGGGCACCTTGTTTCACGCGACCGTATCGCCCGACACACCCGTGTCGGGCAACGGGTATGACGCACAGTTTTTCTCCGTATTGTCTAGATTTGTATCGCCTTGATGTTCTTGTGATGAACGACACCCCGACCTCGTATCGGGCATGAGCCTACGGTGATTTCTTGAAAGATTCGTACCGCCCGATAAAAGCGTATCTGGCAAACATCATATCGCCTAGTGTTGAAGCCCGATACGATGGTGTCGGGTATCTTTTGTATCGGGCCAAATTTTTACCATGCAATCAGTTTTTCTCTTAAACGCCAGTATCGATTTTAAGTTTTGCCTACTTAATATCAAACCATTTAAATGATCAATGAACTTGTTTAATGATGACAGATATGGCCCATACAAAGAAAACCGTAGTTTGAGTTGACGAACACAACAGAAGAATTGATACTGAGGCCGAAGCTAAAGCAACAACGGTTGGGCAGAAATGGCCGAATCTCGAGGCAGTCGGGCCATCAACCGCTGAGAAGAGAGTGAGGACAGAAGAAGTAACGTCTCCAGCAACAGCTTCAACCGCAGCGGAAGAACCCCTGGATCACACACCGGGAAGTTCCATGCCAAGAGATAACGAGCATGGATGCCGATACTCAGAACTGGTGACTAAAATCTACAGGCTGAGTAGATTCTGCCACCAATCTTCCTTCCTTCAATTGGGTATTTTCGAAAGACTGGAGAATGTCCTCGCCACAGCAGGACTGAATAAGATCTGCCTCAGCCGATCCGCCTCCTACACCGAACTCACAAAGGAGTTCATGTCGTCTCTCCACCGAGTAAAGAATACAGCTGAGGACATTGAAGAATATGGCAGAGCAGACAGACTGCAAGGGTGGCTGTACAACTCAGAGCACGCCATCTCCGAAAAGCTTCTCAACGAGATCTTCTCTTCCACTGAGGAGGAGAAGAAGCTGCTGAATAACGGTGAAAGGATCACCGAAGGAAACGGGTTCAACCCTGTGGAGCTCTGGAGGAGGCTGACCAGCGAGTCATCATACAAGCTGAGAAGTAAGGTGGCGGCGGTGCACTCCTATTTCTGGAGGATAGTGCACAAGCTGGTAGCATGCCTGCTCTTAAGCAAAAATGAGTCCAGCAACGTCCACACTGAAGAACTCCATCTGATGTGGCACATGATGGAAGGCAAGGTGATCAATTTGGGGCACTTTTTCCTAAATAGGTTGCACCCAATAAAGGATGCCACCAAGGAATACTGCATGGGTGGCATCGTCAATCTGATCGCGGTTGGGTTAGGATACCCGAGGGAACCGCGCAGTCTTTCGAGGACTAGGGGTGATGAGTTGATCGACCTCAAAACCTCATGAGGGTCGGCATCATAAAGAAGGAGGGAAGAAGCTACTTCTATAAGTTCGCAAGAACAAACACCCTCCTTCCACTCCCTCACTGTGCCGCCTACGACGCAGAAAACCTGGTCTTCACCACAGCAGAAATCGAAGATGTGGCGGTAGAAGCAGCTTATGCCGCCACCACTATAATTCAAGAAAGGGCGGCCGCGAGAGGAGAATCAATCCCTCTCGAACCAAGGCAAGACAAAACTTCAATGACACTTGTCAAACCAGTCGCCACTCCAGAGCCACCGACGACAGTAGTTGATAGAGTTTTCATCGCTCCTACTATACCAGCCACAATCACGCCAACACCTCCCATGGCTGAAGAAGAACCAAAAATCGTTGAGGTCGACAAGACAACCACGAGAGCTTCCGCAGAAGAGACGGCTGCAGCCCTAGAAACTCCTGTGGTGCCTTTAGAGGCAGAAGAAAAAGCACAACCGGACGCTAGTAATGGGGTGTTCGTCGAGATACTTGAGATGGAGCTCGGAGCTGCACGGCTTACGTCGACACCACCGCTGGTCTCTCTTATAGCAGCTGCTGATGAGATCGTCGACAACGTAGAGGTGGAACAACATCCACCCACACCACGGCTGTGCCCACCATGACAACAAGGCGAGGCAGTGACTTCCGCAAGGATGCTGACGTCTCGCCTAGCAACATCCACCTCGCGGATGATCGAGATAGATTCTACCTCGTCGGGTAGACCCTCACACGAGAGAAGTATCATGAGGATGAGAGGGAGATCTGTAGGAGCCCCTCCGTCGCTCGGGAAAATGCTGGTGCACGAACTCGACCACTTGTAGGAGGTAACAGAAAGCCACTCGGCTACATTTACTTCCCTAACCCGCAAGTTTTCATTTTTGTAGTAGAGGGTGAATAGCTAGGAATGAGAATTACTGACTCTAGTTGGCCTTCCTGGCCAACTAGAGGAACTCAACGCCACATTTCAGTAGGCCCTCCAGTGCCTTGACGTGATCGAGGAGAGGCTGAACAGGGGAGACGACCATCCGTGCCTAAGGCAGCTGAGAAGGTCTTTGTCACCTCTTGGCTCAGGCTCTCAACCTTCCTCGTCAGCAACCTCCTCAAGATCATCGTCCTCTTCCTCCTCCAGCGGGCCATCCCCAACGCCCGAGGAAAGGATGCCACAAAGATCGGGCAACGGAGCTCCAGCAGGACATGAGAGCTCCCGCGGTCTAGAAGAAACAGCTCCCTCAGTCCCCCTGGATGAAGCTGAAGATTACAATGAAGACATCAGCGTTAGGGAGGACTCTTCTGATGAATCAGAGGGAAAGGGGGGGCGACATATGTGCCACCAACGAAAGGCACCCCCCAGAGGAAGACACTCAACGGCAGATGCTTTCTCTACACTGTCAGAGCTACCTTCCTTCGAGATGGCCGACTTCGATAGAAGGGTCATCGGCTACCTATCGATCAGGGACCAGAAATTGCTGAACAAGGTCCTAAGGTCACAGGCAGATAAAGAAGACGTTGTCTGGAGCGACGACTACTTCTCCGTATGACGGGGAGCGCTCAGAAGCATATTTCGCTCGCCAGCCTTCATCGGCAAGAAACTGTTCAGGGTCCTAGAAGGTGCAATAATAGAGAACATCAGCACCGGGACAGGTCGGAGAACGATATACAACGCCACCCCGACCTTGGAAAGAAGGTTGATGATGGGAGTACCAGACTTCGTCGCGGTGGCCAGCATACTGTGACTTATCGAAGAGCATAACGTGAACACCGTGCTGGCCCCGTACAAGCACCACAATGTATGGTTCCTCTACGTGGCAGACCTCAGGAACCACGATGTCCAGCTGCTTAGCTGCAGCAACAACGAGGTGCCACGCTCCGGGCTTATTTTCAGCCGCCCAGAGGACAAACATCTGAGGCTTCTACCACTGCGTCTTCTACGAGCTATCAAGAAAGGATTCAAACGTCACAATGGTGTTTGGAACATCTTCTTTATTGAAGACTTCCCAGTCCAAGCAGAAGAGGGAAGCAGAAACAACGCCTTCATCATCTTACGTGCCATGGAGTTTCTCAACATATTCGGATACATAAGGCATCTACAGGGGCAAAACTTTTACCACCTTAGGAGCATATACACCCTACTACTGATCAAAGATAGGCACTATTTCCAAGACGTAGGGGTACCAGAGAGGCTGCTAGATAGAGACCTAGAAGGCGAATCTTCGCAGCCCAGCAGCACTCCAAAGAAAGAAGCTGAGATAGAAATTGACATCTACGGGGCAAGCAAGCAGCTAGAGATCCTACGGGAGGTGCACGGATTCGAAGACCCTGCTTCTCCTGAAACATCTGAAGGATTGATCAACAATTTCGACCACTTCTCATGCTCTACTCTCACGCAGGAGCAGGTTAATGAAATTCTTCTGAAGTTAGCTGATTCTACCCCGGTGGATGTCATCTACGAGGTAGGCAGTGTCATAGTCCTGGTTGATGACTTAAGGGATATGGTAAAAGATGGAGGATGCTTGGCGATATCTGTGGCGGCCTCCTACATCCAGACACTATAGAAAAAGTTTGAATATGCATACATTGCTCATCCAATGTTGTTCAACGACATCTGCCTTGTCGATGAATCAATAGCAAAGCAATCATTTCTGGCAGAGTTGGAGCACATGGTTCCATGCACAATCTTCCTGCCCATCTGGCATTACAACCACTAGACGCTTCTAACGATGTACACTCACCAACGAGCATGAATCTTCTACAACAGCTCAGACAACAACAAAGATCATCCAGTGCAGTGTACATCGACAACGTTGACCTCCCTCGAGCGCTTAGTATGAAAATACTATGACGAGATGGCGATGCTGATACAACCATTCCTGGAGACGGCAACAAGCAAATGGCACGAGCTCCAGTTTTGCCACCGTAGTCCACAACAAATTCCTCTATCCAACGACTGTGACATCTTCGTCTTGGAATGGATATCAAATAAAGAGACGCCTGACCAACTCCACCACATCGACTACCACAGCAAACGAGGAGAATATGTGTGGGAGCTCCTATCTGGCACAAGCGCACTCACTAGCTAACCCTCACTGGGTTAACATTACCCTACCTTATCCACTTCACAACTCTGGGACAGAGTTGGAGTAAGTTTGGGGGGGTACCATGTACTAGTGAGAGAGGTATAAAAAAAAACTTTCTTCAACTCCACCTTTTTTGTTCTTTCGTTCTTCTCTTATATCATGTGTACATATACATATGCATGCTCGTACAAAAATTTTGCAAAAAAAAAAATTTCTTGCTTATTTTGTCTCCACACATATATGTACAAAGACGCTATATAGTAAAAACCAGATACGACTTCTTTCCAGTTTGTTTTCTATGTGCCTAAGGAGATGCAAGTTTTGTTATGTATTTTTGATAATGCAGCCTCAAACAACAAAAGACTATGAATTTCCACGCCAAAAAAATTTCAAAAAATAATCTCACAACAGCTAAGAGACGTGTATGCAGAAGGAAAAAGCTGCCCAAACAGCAAAAATTCCTCTTGTTTTCCCTTACCCAACAAAATCCCAAAAAGAGAGAATAGCCTTATGAGAGTGAATAAAAGCATGAGAGTTGTGCCAATATATATATATATATATATATATATATATATATATACACACTTGTTTTCCAAAAGTACCCATCTTTAGGCATGGTAGATCTGGGGCAGTGGTACGTAGGATGTGAAATCACCCGCTAACGGACTCGTACCTGGATGGACTGATGGGAAACAAGAAAAACCCAAAAAAGCCTTAAGCCTACCCAAACATACAACTTTCTATCCCCAAAAGCTGTTTGGTGTGAAAGCTAACTTCAGAATCATGCACCCAAGTCTCGCCGAAGCTGTGGAGAATTTTTTTCTCTTAAATAAGGCAGGAGAATTAAAGTATGTTGTTCGTGGTCGGGCCGTATTCTCTGTAAGACATCTCAATGCTCGCTCGAACCCATGGTCTGAAAACTATACTGGTCAAGAAGAAGTGTCACAAAACAATGTTTAAAGATTGATTGAGGACAATCAAAATGCTAAATTTGGGGGAGTTGATAACACCAAATTTTGTGATGTTTTTGCCCTTATTTCATTATCAAATCTGCCCTTTTAAACTGATTTCCTCTCCATTTTGTCATGTTTTTGCATAAACAGGCCACACTAAGCTTTTAACTCAATATTATCATCTTTTGCAGAGTTTTTCCTGAGTTTTAACTCATTTATCAGCAAAAAGGCCTGTCTCGGCCCACGAACGTGTTCCACCTGCATCGGCCTTCCTACCAACCAGCCGGCCAATACGCTCACTGCCCAACAGGGCATCACGATACACTGTCGCGCGACACGAGGGTGCCGGACAAGAGGAAGCGGACAAGCGAGACGCCATTTACCCGACAGGAAGCCAAACTCGCCACGACTGCCGAAGCATGTCGCACGATACGGGCCACCCATTGGTAGGCGCCACTCGTCACATTGACTGACACACTCCCAACCTAACATCCTTGTGACGGGCGACGAGCATATCGGGCACCCCTGAATCCACGATAATAAGAGCTGATGAAGAACACGTGGCGTCCGGAGCACCATGACTTCCCCCAATCGCTACCTATAAATAGTAGCTATAGGACTCTGATGGGACGGGTCAGAATCTCTCAAAAACCAACTTAGGAAAGCATCTGGAGCTAGCGTGTCGTGCCTCAGAGGTGTGACGGGCGATTCTAGGTGAGCACTTCCCCATTCCGAGAGGGAGGGAATGGTTCACTTAGGGTCGGCCCCGGGCACCGCTGCAGGCTGATATCGGCCAACAAAGATGTCCGATAGGAGTACCATAAACTGGAAGCAACACTCTGGCCCGACACGATACCAAGCCCGATACGCATCACCAGTCACGGTGTGTCGCCCGAGAGGGTGACACCCGACATGATCGTATCGGGCATGGGCGCCTCGCACGATACGTCCACCCATCATGAGCATGTCACCCGAGAGGGTGTGCCACCCGACACAGGTGTATTGGGAAAGGCTCCCGCCCGGTATCGGGCTGGAGGGTCTGCTACTGCCTGTCTCCCTTCTAAATCAAGAAGGCGGTATTTATCTTTATTTATTTCAGTCATTTACTCTCTTTACTTATGCAATGTAATCAGACCCTTTTATGCTAATGGAATTAGAAGAGCCTTAATTATCTGTTGCTTTATGTTTGGTCCATTTTGTTGGATGATTGTTATGTTTAACATATGAACTCTAGCATGTACGCTTGGATCTCATTTCGATTAGCTACCGAATCGTGTTTCCCGTTGCAGCAACCTCGAGAGAGGTGTTTTGGCTCTAGTGTTTGGTCTGATACATGAGTACGAGCATGCCCAGGATTGGAGTTGCTTTAGAAACCTTTCCACTCTAACTTAAGACCAACAACCTCGAGAGGGGTGTTGATGCTTAGTTAGAGGTACCCACTTCGAGAGGAGGGGTACAGGATGTTTCTGCTGCCACTTGTTTTACCGAAGCTTTTTCCTTCATTCCTTACTAAAGCGATAGTATTATCTCTCTATTTTCGTTGCGCGAAAAACCCTAAAAACTGATAAATGCTTAAAACCTTAATTTTCCTCGTAGCTCCAGTTGGAGATAGATTTCTTTTGTTTTATCGATCCTATCATGTTGTTTCGTTGGGGAACTTTTATCATCTCCTTACCCATATCAGAGTATAACATGTCGATTCCGCGTTCCCAACACTACCACCCTTGTCCCTGTGTTCGACCCCGTATATCTACTTCGACCCCGTAAACAAAGTTGTGGGGGCTTATAAGGTTTCGGGTTATAAATTTAAAAAGTATGACTACTTCAAATCTGCTCCACTTTTCAGACGCGTGATTTAGTCCGGTCAGCATGGTAGATCTGGGGTAGCGGAACGTAGGATGTGAAATCACTACTCTAAAGCCAACTGGCTTGGACTGCAGGGACCACTTTCCCATTTACAGACCCATACATGGATGGACCAATGGGAAACAAGAAAAACCCAAAAAGCCTTAAGCCTACCCAAAAACCCAACTTTCTACTCTCAAAAGCTGTTTGGTGTGAAAGCTAACTTCGAAATCATGCACCTAAGCCTCGCCAAAGCTGAAGAGAAATTTTTTGCTTAAATAAGGCAGGAAAAATAAAGTCTGTTGTTCATGGTCAGACATAATTCTCCTTAAGACATCTCAATACTTTCTCAAACCCTTGTCCGAAAACTATGACAGATTAAGAAGCATTATCCTAAAATAAAGTTTTAAAATAAGTATGGATTGATTGAGGACAATCAAAATACTAAGTTTGGGGGAGTTGATAACACCCATTTTATGGCTATTTATGGCTCATATTCCGTTGTCAAACCTTCCTTCTAAACTGTTTTCCTTTCCGTTTTATCACGTTATTGCATAAGAATAAACCACTCTATGCTCCTAACTCTTTTCCCATCTTTTTACAAAGTTTTCCTCACTTTTCCACTCAAAATCAGCATAAAGGCTCATCGCGGCCCACTTACAACAAATCTACCCCTTTACTGACTGCACAACACACCCACTTACCCGTCACGGTCGCTACCTGATGTGGCGGCAACCCGACATGGGCGTGTCGCGTGAGGAGGCATCTGACGAGCGGCACACTACCTACCCGACAGAGAGATTCTACCTGCCATGACAAATCAACCTGATATGTGCATGTCACACGATTCAAGCCACTCACCGGAAGCAGCCGCCTGCCACAGCCGCCCGATACCTTCACAACCCGGCACGCGATAGCCAAGCCATGTCGAGCAATACACATGTGTCGACCATCCCCGAAGCCATGAGAACAAAGCTGATTGAGGACACATGGCTCCAAGAGAACTGCAACCTCTTCCAAACCACAACCTATAAATAGCAGCTACATGACTCTAATGGGACGGATCCGAACCACACGAAATCCAACTTTGAAAAGCATCTAGAGCTAGTATGTCAACTTCCAAGGCATGTCAGGCAATACTAGGTGAGCACACTCCCAACTCGAGATGGGGGGGAGTGGTTCACTTAGAACCCGTCGTGGTAGCCGCAGCAGCCCGATATGACCAAGAAGGCCACCCAATGTGTCAGGTCCCTAGATGGCTCCTGCTTGAGATGGCTCGCCTCCTACACCCGATACAAGGACCCCGAGAACCTAAGTCATCTCTAACCTGGCACGATATCGAATCTGATACGGACCACCCGTCATAGTGTGTCGCCCGAGAGGGTGGTACCCCGAAACGATCGTATCGGGTAGGGAGCCTTGACTGATATGTCTGCCCGTCACGACATGTCTCCCAACAGAGCTATCCGCCCAACACAGGCATATCGAGCAGAGCTCCCACCCAATATCGGGTTAGCGATACCTTAGGGGTCTGCTGATGTATATCAACCTCCTATATCAAGGGGGGTGATACCTATCTTCCCTTTTTACAGCAATTTACTTTCATTTATTACGCATTATAACTAAACCCTTTACATATCTATGCTTATGGAATCAGTGGAGTTTAATATCTATTGTTCTATGTATGGTTCCTTTTTGTTGGATGATTTCTTTTTAGCATCTAAACTCTAGTATGTATGCTTGGATCATGTTTTAACTAGCTATCGAATTGTGTTTCCCATTTCAACTTATTCGAGAGAGTTATGTTGTAACTCTAGAGTTCAGTCTGATCTGGGAGTACGAGAGTGCCAATGATCGGGGCTTACCCAATTTTCTTTCCACTCCAACTCATGTCCATTACTCTTGAGAGAGGGTATTAGCACATAGTTGGTGGTACCCTCTTTGAGAGAAGAGGGTACATGGAGTTTTCCTCTACCGCTTGTTGTGCCTAAGTCTTCTTCCTTCGTGCTTTACCTTAACGATAGTTTTATCTCCCCGGATTCTATTTTACAAAACCTTTATAAAACCCTCTTAACCCAAAAATTAAATCTTTCTTGTAACTCCTTTTGGAGATAGTATTTTCTGTTTGATTCTTTGTGATTCTTTTATGTGACATTCAACCTTTCCTTGCACCCCCCTTTTTTGAAGTGCTTAGACAAGAGAAACCTAAGTTCTGAAGCGCCATTCTTCCTATCCCAGTGTTCAACCCCAAACTACTTTGACCATGTGCTAGTTGTAGGTGTCTTAAACATTCGGGTACTATAAATTATAAAAGTCCGATGACCTAGGCATGCCTCCATCTTTTGGACCCACGTTTAAGGCTCGTCAGCTGCTCCTCATCCTAGAAGGTCCTTTGGCTGAAAAATGGAAGAGGGGTTAAATAGATATAATTTAAGAGGTCAACAGATTAAATCAACCCTCGAATTAAGCGAGATATCTAGACCCAAGGCAAGGATGGTCAACATGACAATACAAAACTAGTATCAAAAGCATTCAAATTCATTAAATACAACACGTATGAAGGAGAACGTGGGTTTATTTAATTGATTCACAAATTGCATATAAGTATTTAATTTTGTTTAAATTTCATATTTGTCCACACATGTACATGTATTTACAAGATCAAGACAAACATTGTCCAATTGCAATCATATTTACATCATCTTTAAACATATGATTTAAGGCTTGATTAAGTATAAGTAAGAAAGAAAGCACACGTTTATATATTTTTTACATAATTTTGATTAGTTTCTTATACTATATTGAAATGAAAGTTAATTCCACAACCTACAAGGAAAGTTTAGGTCAGGGAAAAAAACATGCAAATTGAACCAAAGAAAGGATTTATTTTGATACTTTCTCTTAAAACTTGATTAAGCATACAATTATAATAATAAAGAAATATTAAAGGCCAATTAAGGGTAAGAACGTTCATGGCATCATAACTTCCATGAAGTATTAAGGGAAAACATCCTATAATCTACGTATTATGATCTATAGAGCTAGATATAGAAGGCTTCTTGACCTAGGCCATATAAAATACATTGACAAGGTGCTAAAAAGGTTAAACATGCATGAAATATAAGAGAGAAAATTTCTCATGTCTCATGGAATAAGTCTTAATAAACCCAATTTCCTAAATTTTTGTAAGAGTGTATATGCATGAATAATATTCCATATGGGTCTATAGTTGGATCTATTATGTATGCAAGGGTTCTGTACATTGGGATGCTCATGTGCTTTGAGCACGACGAGATGGGACCAATCGTATCCCAATGAAGGTCATTGGATTGTCGTGAAAAATATACTAAAGTACTTGAGGGGATCTAAGGATCGATTCTTGATATACATAGGTGAGGAATAGTTAGTTGTAATGGGTTCTAGTAATGCAAGATTCCAGACTGAAAATGATGATTATGGATCACAATCATGTTTTTTGTTTTGCCTAAATGCTATAGATGTAAGATGGAAGAGTTCCAAGTAAGACACAAGGACGAATTTTGCAAAATAAGCTGAGTATATTGTCACATCCGATGTAGCAAAGGAACCAGTATGGATCAAGCAGTTCATTAGTGAACTTCTGGTGTCCAACCATTGAGTACATAGTAGATATTTACTATCACAATGATGGATCCATCATAGAAGATTAGGAACCCAAATACCATCAACCTTCCAAACACATAGTTTTGCGATACATATGAGCGACTACATAGATAGGATATGTAAATATTTGTAGAGAACCAACTAAAAGCAATATCGTTCATCCATTTACAAAAGCACTTTCGCAGTACAAACATAATGGTAATGGTAGATACACTTGCAATTTCATTCATGTATGATTGAATTTGGTGTAAGTGGGAGACTATTGGTTGATGTCCATAAAGCCGTCATATGATGACTATACTAATGATACATTGTATATGATTTGGTTATTAATAAAAGGCAATTACACAAATTATGTTTGTTTTGATATTGAAATAATGAATAAGTGTAATAATGTCCTATGAATGTTTTGACTCGATGACATAGGTTTGGGTCAAGGACCTGAACATATGATCATATGTATATTTATTATATTCATTCTTGCAATGTCCCTATGTAGTTACTATTGTGGACATTATAGGATAACAATAATATATAATACTAGTGTTTATGTTGAATGATAACTATGTCACTTTACTCATGATATTGTATATCAATTCAAATACATGTGTACTTGTTAGAGAACAAGTTTTACTAGACAAACTAACTTTGAGAATGACACATGAAAATCATGTCATAGTACGCAAAGTCATATTTTAATGTGATAGTGGTGATTGTGATCCATAGACCTAAAGTCACTATAGTAACAATATATTAATTATTTAACGAACCCCTCTTCATGTTATCCCCAGTGAAGGAGGACCAATGAGGTAAGGAACAACAATCTACTCTTCTAGGATCCATATTCAATAAATAACAAAAGAAATTTAATAATTTAAAATTGAAACATTGTTGATAACATGCTGGGGAAGATAGAACTATCCTATAAGGAGTCACATAAGATTTTCAAAAGGGGAACTACTATGTGAATGGAAATATTGGAATCAACTAGATAATGCTCTATGTATCTTTAACTTTATTATCTTTTGGTGCATTCTTGTGGAAGTCCATATCTTCAATCTTAGATGAAATAAATAACCTAAATTGTTGAAAAACAAAATGTGATCATCATATCTCCATGCGATGTGTGTGGGGTACAACCAATATAGGCGCATGTAGTATAACAACATCATTTTCCATTATAAACAGACATTGTCAAATAACAAACTGTGTAGTTCATTTCATCTATATTATCCATAGTTATTTGATATACTTGGGCGTATCCACTCCTTTCTCCTGAATTGAACTTCACAGAGGTTGTATGTAGTGACCCTTCCATGAGTAGATATATATCACATTATTTTAGTGGTGTGGAGTCACTTTCATAGTCAGCATACCTAATTTTTTGGAGAGAGTTTTTCTCTCAGAATTGTCCTTTTGAGGTTGAATATTGGGTTTAGATATTCATGTAGATACATGTAGTACACATAGAATGGTAAATTTTTTAGGAATTGAAACAATCAAGTGGTTTGTGTATAATGATCAAACTATGAGAAACTTCATGAAAAATCTTAGAAGGTGATATGAGAGGCTATTCATTATCTATACCACATATCTTTTCTAATATCTATGAAGTATTCAAGAAATATCAATCCAAGCACTCAAGATGTATGTCCAAATAGGATTTACTTCAAGTTAATTTTGAAAACTAGCTCATATCACTAGAGTGTTACAATCATATGCATATGATGTGAACTAGGGTTTAGACTTAGGTCCTAGAGGTCTTGGATTAGTGCTAATTAGGATCGTACTTCAAGATCTTAAGTTTCTCACATTGTTAATCCCTTGATTAGGAAAATCTATTTATGCATCAAGGTAATCCTAATCTTTTCATTATAATGAAATTTCATTATCACTAGACATGACACAGAGTAATCATTTTAAACAATATAAACATGTTACTCATCCAAACAAGGGTTTTCACATTACACCATCTAAATTTATGCAGTAAAACATAATATTTGAATTCAAGAGTATATTGGGTTTTGAAGCCCATATTTTCGAATTATACACATTTTCTGATAAATTTTACATATAACTTAACTATATTTGGAACTACAATTTAGTTTCTAGAATATGTACAAAGTTAAGCATGTCCATCAAATGACAACCCACCATGTCACTGAAACAACATTACTTGGGTGTGGCATGGATGAGATTTTAAACCAGGGGAAAAGACTCATTTCCCCCTACATGTTAACCAAAACTGTCCACTTGGATCAAGGGTTGGAGGGTACAATCCACAAGGATATTCTCCTCCCTCCCATGTCCATGTGCATCGGTAACCATGGAGTCAACTAAGGAGTTGACTCCTCGCTACATGTGTTGAGAGATTGTCAAAAAAGGTCAGAACAACTTCATCTACCTCAGTGAAGTTCTCAAGACTCACTGCTCATCATGAGGGGGCTCAAGAGGTGGAAGCTAAGCCAGTTTACATGGAAGAAATAGAGACATAAGTAGATGAATTACCTCTATTTTAGGTGACTTGAGGGTTGAGTGAAGTTGGTGGAAGATAGGGGGATGTTTTCCTCTACTTGCGAGGGCATGTAGGGTCTTAGCTAGGGTTGTAGTGGTGAGCTATAGGTATGTGAGGTCAGAGAAAAATATAAAGTTTAGGGGTTGGTTGCAAAGGCTCTCAAGGTCAATTAAAGGTTTCATTGAGATGTGGGAGTTGCAGCAGATCTCCCAAGTGCCTTATATAGGTGGTGGCTCGAGGGGAGAGGCTATCGAAATTATCCCTTACAGTTTGTATAATTGTGGAATTTGTGCATTATCATGTTTTGAGGAGATAATGACAATAAGGGGTTGGTTGTGTTCGGCTCAACCTCCCAAAAGCAAGGATGTAGTTATTGTAGGGAGATAAGGAATAGAGAGGGAGAGAGAGAACATGGAGTTGGGAATATCACAAAGTTTGTGGGTAAGAGAGTGTTTGGGCAAGGGAGGAGACTTCTATTCTCATAAATCAACATGGATCCGATGTCAAGGTCCAAGGGGACTTTGATATCAATTTGTTTCTATTTAGATAAAACCTTAGTGCGAAGAAGTTATTACATAGGCCACATCATTACTTAGATTTATCTTAAATTGTGGGATAATAACTAATTCATTATTATGTAGACTTTGGAAAAAATTAAGTCTAAATAACTTTGTTGGTTATCCAAAACTAGGTTCTTGATGCGATGATTTTGAGTCACATTTATAAACTTGTTTTACATGCGTTTTATGTGTTTATTAGTCACTTTGGTGGTTAGTATCGCATGATTCATTCACTGTAGTCTATAATCTCATTTTGTATCAAATCTCTCATATTTTATCTTTTTGATTATAAACGATCATAATAATGGGTTTTAGCATAGCTGATTCGGCTTTGTCTTGCAATTTCAGGAAAAACGAATATACACAGTTGTCGATACCATCGACATCCATCGATAGTATCGACACAATCATAGTGAGACAGCCACAAGGAGCCAAGCAAAGTCGATACCATCGACTGGGAAGTCGATGGTAGCGAGATAGCTTCAGCGAGCCAGCAATCAATCGGTCAATACTATCAATACAAAAGTCGATACTATCAACATTGCACAGTTTCAGCATCAGAATGGTGACAAAACTGACACCTAAAGGTGTCGATACCATCGACCTGTGTCGATCGTATTGAGTCTGCATCAGGCGGAACGTCAAAGAAGAGAAGAGAACTTGCCGATACTATGAAGGGTCGATACCATCGACCCACATCAATGGTATCGACACCGTCAAGATATGTTTTGTTTCAGATCGATCTTGATCGGATGGTGGTGATCTTTTGGTGACCAAAACTGGTCCATATACCTAATGACAGCGGCCCTAAGCAGACTATGATGTCATTAGCCGTTGCACAAGTCCCGAGGAGGTGTGGAGAGGAGAACGGAGTCCAGAATTACGCCCCGATCATTTTGAGAGCCGCAGAAGACGAATTTCACTGCTGAATTGTTGTAGATCGTGTACTTTACATCAAGGAATGCTTGGATCTCCTCCATTCAGGGGTCTACATCACTTTCATTCACGTTTCTCCATGTTTTCCCCTTCTTCCATCATGTCTTTCATTGAGATGAACATGCGGGGCTAATCCCCTTTGTCTTTAGGATTGGGAGTAGCCCGGGTAATCGTTGTATGACATTTTTATCATAGTAATTCATATTTTGTCTCTTAAATCCATGGTATGATTTCATTTTCTCCATTATATTATTGTGATTGATCACCTTAATGATAATCTAATGCCTTTAATTGCTTTGAAAGAAGAATTAACGAAATTCACATTAATTAATAAATCCCTTGAATAAGGTGATGTACGGTTAATGGTGGAAACCCAGAGTTTGGTCTTCATGCACCTAGTTTACGGTATAGGTTACTACGACAGTGGAACTGACCTAGATTTAGGTAGTGAATTGTATCATGATAGTGAACAATTCTTACTACAGGCCACTACTCGGAATGAGAGATGAATTTGATTAACTATATAGAAAAAAATACAATGAGAACCCGCGGTGAAACCACAATCCTAAAGATTTCCATCTAATTTGATTAAACTAAACATTTAATCAATTGCTTTGTTTTCTTTTATTTCTCTTTTAATTCTTCAGTCAACTCTCAAAACCATTTATTAGGTCTAGTTGATCGCGAGTAGTTAGTAAGTAGTCTACTGACAGTTCAGTGTCCCTGTGTTCGACTCGGGCCTCACAAGGCCTATATTACTCTAACGCGTGCACTTGCGTTATTCGCACGGTAAAATCGTGTCAAGTTTTTGGTGTCGTTGTTGGGGACACGACAACTGTTGGCACTACGAGTGCTGCTAGCGGCCACTCTAGGCCACATTTTATTTTATCTTATTATTATTTTTGAAATTCATCGTTTATCTTTCATATTTAACAATCGTCTAGCATTGTACTGAATCAAATTTATTACCTTGCGGGTACCAGTGCATGGTGAAGATGCGTAGCATAGACTACACACTGCCATCACCAGAGGTTTCACCGTTGGGATCAGACGACGAAGAGAACAATATTCACGATCAACCTACGGATATAAATTCGGACCCTGAACCAGAAGCCATGGCTGAGGAACAGACAATATGGGAGAAGATAAAAGCTTCGTCCTCTTCAGCATCAAAGGGGTCGATAAAAAGGCAAGCAGTTAACATTCCAACCTATAAGATTGATCTGGCACTGATAAACTTGGTCAAGTCTCAAGCATTGCACGGGCTGAAGAATGAAGACCCAGTTGCACACATCAGCACTTTCATGGAAAGTTGCGATATGATCAAGATAGATAGGTTTCCACCAGAGACACTATATCTAAAGCTATTTCACAGCTCTCTTGCAGGTAATGCACGTGAATGGCTTCATAACCTAGATGATGAGACCGTTGAGACATGGGATCAATTGATCGTGGTTTTTTTTCGAAAGATTCTTTCCACCACAGATAACAAATGACTTAGTATGGAAAATCCACAATTTCTATCAAAGGGCTGGTGAGACATATTCTGAGATGTGGGAGCACTTCCAGATAATGTTGTGGTAGTGTCCACATCATGGGATAGATAAAGAAAAACAAGTGAAGATCTTCTACTTTGCTCTGAATGAGCATGACAGGAGAAATTTAGACTCAGCAGGTTCCGGTTTCTTCTTAAACAACATTGGCACTAGGTGTTGGGAAATACTGAAGAACATGGCTAGAAAGAAATCATGGGGTGACAGAGAGACACCAGAGCAGGTCTGAGTCGCAGGTGAGTCAAAGTCCATCAAGGAGCTGAATGAGAAAATGGACTTATTAGCCAAGAAATTGCTAATAAAAGAAGGTGGAAAATCTGATGATGAGGCGCAAGTAAAATTTATGCGCCAACAACAGGGGTATAGAAACAATGATTATTCTTGAAGGAAAGATAAAAAAATCATGGAAAGACCCAAATAATTTCCTCCAGGACCCCGATGCCAAACCACAACCGTTGGAAGAGGATAAGAGCAATGAGTTGCTCAATCAAGTAATCAAGCAGAATCAAGAACTAATGAGCATGTTTGGCCAGCAAATTAAGCAACAAGGAGAGTTCATGAACCAATTTGGGCAAACTTTACAAAGTCATGGAGCTCAGATGAGGTCACTCGAGACATCTTTAGCACAAATGGAAGAAGAGATTTCAAGCTTGAAGAAGCCAGCGTAGTAAGGTTTTCCCAAAAATACAAACATTCCAGGAGGGAATCAGCAAGCCAAGGCAATTCTGTTGCGGAGAGGAAAGAAGATTTTAAACCCCAAGGCCGATGAATCGAGCACACGCCAGCCAGAAACCACAGGTGAGGCCATAGAGGAGGTTACAATCATAGCGCCGATAGAGGATGCGGTAGAGGAAGCCACACCAGAACCCATTGCTAGGGAAGAAACTCAAAAGGGAACACCATATGTGCCGCCACATCAGAGGGAACAGACTGTCCCAGTGCCATATCCAAATAGTTTGAAGGCTAAGAAAGTGAACACTCAGTTCAAGAAGTTCCTAGATAGCTTTAGGAAACTTTCTGTCAACATTCCGCTATTAGAAGCAATAGAGCAGATACCCTCCTATGGCAAGTTTCTGAAAGATATAATTACAAAGAAGAGGAAGATTCCTGATACTGAAGTGGTGGTTCTTATGGAGCAAGTGAGCGCCTTCATTACGGGTACATTTCCACAAAAAGGCAAGATCCGAGCTCCTTCAATATTTCATGTTACATCGGTAAGGTGAAATTCGGCGAAGCATTGTGTGACTCTGGGGCAAGTATTAATTTGATGCCTCTTTCTACTTTCAAGAAGTTGGGACTGAAAGAATCGAGACACAACAACATGACGATTCAGCTAGTGAATAATTCGATGGTAAAGCCATATGGTATTTGTGAAGATGTACTTGTTAAAGTTGACAGGTTTGTATTTCCAGCAGATTTTGTGGTAATGGAAATGCAAGATGACTAAGGGAACGAGCTACTCCTTGGAAGACCCTTCCAAGATATGACAGATATGATACTCAAAATGGGAAGAGGTCGTCTGTAACACCCCTGACCTGGGTTATGACCTAACCCTGGAAGTTTTGCCTAAATATGTAATTAATATACTTGTGAACACTCCCTGGCATGTAATTAAGTTCCTAAGGAACATTTACTTTCAATTTCGCTCCTTTTTGTATAAAGTTGTAGCATTGTGTTGTATGCAGGGACCTATGTGCAAATTACCCAGTTTAAGGGTTGAACTTGCAAAATTCACAAGATAAGATGTTCCTTTGATGTTGAGACATCATGAGAATGGTTATGGTAAAGTTTGAGGGATTTCCCAAGCTTGAGCACCAAGGTGCAGCTGTGGAAGCAATTCCCATGCTTAGAAACCCTAATGTGGGTTAAAGTGCAATTTACCCAAATTGAGGGGTCCAAGTTGTAATTCTTAATATCTAGAATATCTTTTATGACTCTTATCATCATTTAGAGTAGAAATGATGAAAGGGATACATCATTTAATAATCAGATGAGAAAAATGACCTTTGTGATAGAAATCACCTAGAATGGGTATGAAAACCTTTCATGTTTGTACCCTAGTTGAAGGTTGGATTCCTTTACCCCTAGATCTTGAGATTTCATGAGATTTGCATAAGGATAGATAGGTTTGGTCGTGCCTTTGAGCAAGGAGGGACCTAGATGTGATTTTCAATCTTGTGAGGTCCTTAGGGTGTAAAAGAGGCTAAAGTATATAAGCCCTTTTCCCCTTACAATTAAGTGAACGAACTTTCTTTCCTTCATTTCTCTTCCTTTCTTGCTCAAATGACCAAGGATAGCTCTGGAGCTCAGGGGGGGGGCGACCAACCTGTTCAAGGTAAGAAAAACCCACCTTCTAGCTCGAATTCATGGAGGAATTCACTTTCTAAGGTTGGTTTTATGGTTAGCTTACTTAGTCTTCTTGTTCTAGCCGACCAAAGCAATGTTTCCTTGGAGAATTCACCCCTGACCAAGTTGTGGAAGCTCAAGGACGCCATTAAAGCTTGGAGCTGAAGGCTTGGAGCTTTAGGATCAACTTTGAGGCGGGTTTTATAACTCTAAACTTATGCTTTATATGTATGCTCAATTCTTGCAATTTACTTGGTAAATTCTCCTTCTACCACCCTTCTTCCTTGCACGTTTGCAAGAAAATCAGTGGAGAAACTGACCTTACAAGAGGTTGAAGATGAGGGGCGTGATTCCCTATGTTATTTTTTTAAACGACCTTGGACCCTTTTGGTCCAAACGGTTGCAAACCGTTTGGGTTCAAACGGTTTCAAACCGTTTTCTCTCAAACGGTCTTGCAAGACCGTTTGGATTGAAACGGTCTCAAGACCATTTGAAAGAGTTGACCAAGGGACGACCGTTTGAGGGTCTGTTCCTAACATATTGAATTTCATCTCTGCAAAGAATCAAAGTCTAATTCTTAACCAATTGAGAGTTGAAGGCACTTCAACATGAAACCCTAATCGGGTGAAAAAGTGCTGATTTGACATATAGATCTCGTTGAGTTTTGGGTTGAAGGACCCAAACGGTCTCAAGACCGTTTGGGGATTCCTCCAAACGGTCCTAAGACCGTTTGGGCACAACCCAAGACCGTTTGAAGATCTAGGGTTAAGTTAATCTAATGGTTTGAGGGTCCAATTGTAGGAAATTGATGAATTGATGAAAATTGCTGATTTTGACCTAATTGGACTTCAACCTTAGTCAAAACGACTTGGATTTTGGTCAAACTTTGGGCAAACGGTCTAAAGCCCGTTTGGATGATGTCCAAACGACCTCAAGACCGTTTGGTCCAAGTTTGAGCCCAATTGGAGGTCAATTGATAGGTTCAACCTCGAATTGATTCACATTGTTGAACATTGATGACCAATCAAATTAAAACCCTAATCAAGGAGGATTGAACCCTAATTGGCTTGTAATTGAGGGTCAATTGGATATCTAAGTGGTTAAGGCTAACCCTAACTGACTCAAATTATAAGTGGTTAGCATAGCTTTGACCATTTGAGGACTTCAACACACATATCCATGAACATTGGTAACCTTTGAACCACTTTGGAGGTCCAAACGGTTTGAGCCCTTTTTGGACCAAACGGTCTCAAGACCGTTTGGATCCAAACGGTCTCAAGACCGTTTGAGACCAAACGGTCTCAAGACCGTTTGGGCTCAAACGACCTCAGGATCATTTGGTCCAATCGATCTCAAGTAAGTTTGATCAAACGGTCTCAAACCGATTGAAGCTCCAAACGGTTGGGAAGTCAACCCTTCCAAACGGTCCAAACGGTCTTGAGACCGTTTGGGGGTCAAACGGTCTCAAGACCGTTTGGGTGGTTGAAACCGTTTGAAGGTTGAAACCGTTTGGAGATTGGTGATGGTTTGTACTTAACCATTTGATGATGTAATTAGTTCAATGATGATTCAATCTAAACCCTAATGGTAACCTAGGTCATTAAGGGACTATGTGATTAGTGAGTTAACCCATGATGGTAATCATGTGGCAAATTACCAAAATACCCTTGAGGGGTCTAAAGGGGTAAAACCTTGTTCTAATCAAACCCTAATCACATGATGTTGATGTTTTGGGTCATGTTAGTCAATGGAGACTTATCTCAACCTGATCTAGAGTGGTATTGTCACCATCTACCAGTGAAAGGAGAGAGAAAGTATTTCTAGAGAGAGAAAGTATCTTAGAGAGAGAAAATACCCTTTTTAGGAGGAAACTCTAGTGAGATACTTCATTTACACATGAATGTGCATGATTAGGGAATGACCCACCTATGTGAGGTCATGGAAACCCTATTTATCATATCTAATGGATCTTAATTCTAATTAAGAGCCTTAATGATGATGTTTCTCTTACATAATGATGTAATGAGTACAATTCACCATGGAGTGAATAGTAAACCCTAATTTTAGGGTGATAACATGAAAGATGAACAGTAAACCCTAATTGACAGGGTTATTGAATTAAACCCTAGTTGAGGGTGATTCCATGTGAAACCCTAGTTGAGGGTGATTCCAAGTGAAACCCTAATTGGGAATGCATCCCTAATTATTGAATTGTTTATGATTATCTGTTGAACTAACCGTGCAGGTTATTATGAGATAATGGTCATACCCAGGTATGAAATACCATGTTTTATTCATTGAAAGCATGTCTTAAGCTTTATGAATAATGAATCATCTTGATGCACTGCTAAGTGACATCTTTTGTGATTTATGGGTTGTAAGAGCCATAAACACCATCAAGGTCATGCTTGACAGATGACTTGTGATGAGATAATTGAGAACTGGTAATTGAAATGAGTTAGGCCTGCTACATTTTAGTATTCTCATATATAGCTGTGTTGTTGTATGATGATAAGAATACTGAATGTACCTAACTAATCAAGTGAAATGTAGAGCCCTGATCATAGATCCATCATTGTCAGAGTCTAAATGATGGTGAAACAGGTTTTCCTCAGGGAACTCCTGGATCACATACTTTTGAGTATGTGGGGTACATGGATGTGTAGAACCTTACATCCTAGTGTAGGTATTTGATGTAGATTCTTGTAGTCCGTCATACCTTCACTATAAAAGAAAAGGTGAGAGGATGATGTAGATTCTAGTAGTCCATCAGACCCCACCATAAAGTCCTAAAGGTGAGATGTATATCTACACTCCCTTAAAGACACAAACACTGCATCGATAAAAGATAAACAAGAAATCTTCCGATGACGAAGAGAGTACAGAACGCCACTGTAACTCTAAAATAGCGAAGGTCCAGTTTACCCTGGAGAGCTATAACAAAAGATATCCCACCAGATATCTAACATTCGATCCTCTAACTGACTGAGGAAGATGAGGTCATAAGAATCCGGCTCTTTTAATGACCTATGTATGATACTGATGTGACTTCTTAGCGATCAGTTGGAGTATGAGTGGTAAGCCTCATCTCCACAGGGCATAACAATAATGTTTGAAAAACATAATCAACATCGTAGTATATCTGTTAGAGTTATCTATGAGATATTTGATTGATGTTATCTTGAATAGCATAGATGTTCTCATATTTTAATATTGATTGAACTCTTGCTCATCATCAGAACTGATAGTGAATATCTTGAAGGCTCTTATTGCTTTAGTTATTCCTTGCTTTGCTTATAAAGCCTAGTGGAGAGTTATAACTCTCGCTGGGGCAATTATGTATAATTGTCTCACCCCGTAGACTTCTGCTTTTTAGGTGGTCGTCGAAGACGGAGGAACAAGAACACAGGTGACCAATCCCAGCAACAGCAGCATCAGGAGCAGTAAATATCTCAGGTGGAGATCTAGCCTACTTCATGGTGTAGTTAGAGTCAAGTCTTATGTGTCCTCTGTACTCTCAGGTCCTGGAGTGTTTTAGAGTATGAATTCTTGAGAATTTTGGTATCATGTTGTATATAATTACTCAAGAAGTAATTGTCAGTGATGTAAACAGTTAAATCCTTTTTCTATGGAAAAGGTTTGTGGTTTCAGGCTCTTGTCTCGAAAAGTTTTAATTTCCCGTGATTTTTGTCTTCCGCTGTTTACCGATTGCTTCCGCACATGATTAAATCGGGATTAATTCGTGGTTTGGAGATCGGAGCCCACAATTAAGTGGTATCAGAGCTCCAGGTTCAGTCGAGTCTACAGAGGAATAGGACTTAGGATGTCGAGTCTACTTTTAGTACTCCTTCCTCATCTAATAGAATCTTCTGCTCCTCAGGAGAAGAAGATACTTAAGAATGTCAGAGCCACATGATGAGTATGTGGAAGAAAGTAGTGCCAGTGCACCTCAAGGCGGTGCAGGAGTACCAGAGGTGGAACAGCCTGTACCAGAACAACCTAGAGAGCCACCCCAGCTTGACCCAGCTGACATGGGTAACCCAGCAGTCCAGATAATGTTTGGGCACTTCATGACTGCCATGACACATATAACCGACAGGTTGCCTATGCCTGCACCTAGGGCACCTGTCCAGCCTGAGGGGCAAGGTATCGGGAAGACGTTCGAGCGACTACGTCGTGTCGGAGCTACCGAGTACCATGGGACTGCTGACCCCGCAGATGCTGATCTGTGGTTGACAGAGCTGGAGAAGGCTTTTAGGATCCTCAACATCCCTGAAGCTGAGAAGGTTAGACATGTTGTCTATCTTCTCAAAGGAAGTGCTAGTCACTGGTGGACCATGGAAGAGCAGAAGAGACCTGGAATAGAGATCTCGTGGGAAGATTTTCGGCGGGAGTTTGTCCAAAGATATTTCCCAAAGACCTTCCTAGATGAGAAGATCTCTCAGTTTGAGAGACTGAGACAGGGTATGATGAACATTAGCGAGTATGAAGCTAAGTTTATGGAGTTGTTGTGGTTCTGTCCGCACATGGCTTCTACGGATGAAGAGAGAATTAGGAGATTTGAGAAGGGGTTGAATGCTGACATGTCTACCCCAGTGTCTGCCTTAGAGAACCGAGAGAGATTCTCTACCTTCATTGAGTCAGTCCGAAGGATAGAGAGATCTGTGGTTGAAAAGAGGCAAACACAGAAGAGGTATCCACAGTTCCAGGGTTCTTCATCTATGGACTTTAAGAAATCTAGATCCTATGCACCTAACCCCCCACCATCTAGATCTAGTCCTCAGACTCAGTGGTCTCCTAGTAGAGGTAGAGGAAGAGGACAACCACCTCGGGGGACACAAAGTTCTGCATCAATGTCTGCTACCGGACCACAAAGACCGCAAGAAGGAAGATGCTACAACTGTGGTAAGGTGGGACATTTGATGAAGGACTGCCGATCTAGGCCTGTCAGTGTGACACAACCTCCGAGACAAGGACAACAGGGATCACAGGGAGGACAATCTCAAGGAATAGGTCGAGGACGCGGGCAAGCGTCTCAAGCTGGATCATCAGCACCACCTCAACAACAGGCTACGGCGAGGTTCTATGCTATGAACCCACCAGAGGCGGTGGTCAATCCACAAGTAGTGACAGGTCAGATGGAACTTTTATATTCTGATATGTCTAAATCTTGTGTAGTATCTGTTTTGATTGACCCGGGTGCTACACACTCTTTCATCACTCGAAGGGTGATTCGTAACTGCAATATGATAACTAGTCATAGGGCAGATAAGTTGTTGTTGGAGACTCCGTTGAGTGGGTCTGCTGTTCTGCAAGAAGTATGCTCTCTTTGTGTACTTTCCTTTTCTAAGCATTGCATTCAAGTGGATCTTATACCGCTTGATATGCAAGGATTTGATATAATCCTAGGGATGGATACCTTGGAAAGGTATCGAGTTGTCTTGGATTGTGAGTCCAAGCTGGCTGTGTTTGCTGATGAAAGCAACACATGGATCTTTCAAGGTGAAAGAAAAATTCTACCCACCTGTCTTGTATCAGCTATGGTTGCTGATAAGTTGATGAGGCAAGGATGCTACGCATTCTTAGCCCATGTGGTAGATGTTACCAAGGGGAGTTCCAACCCTGCTGAAATTCTGATAGTCAGGGGATTCGAGGATGTGTTTCCCGAAGAACTTCCTGGTATACCGCCACCCCGGGAAATCGATTTTGAGATCAATTTGGTACCAGATACGAAACCCATAGCCCAGACTCCGTATAGGATGGCGCCTGCTGAGATGGCAGAACTCAAGAAACAGCTTCAAGAGTTACTTGAGAAGGGTTTCATCCGACCGAGTACCTCACCTTGGGGTGCTCCAGTTTTGTTTGTTAAAAAGAAAGATGGATCGATGCGGTTATACATTGATTATAGACAACTCAATAAAGTAACAATAAAGAATAAGTATCCTTTGCCGAGGATTGATGATCTTTTCGACCAGTTGCGTGGTGCAACAGTCTTTTCCAAGATAGACTTAAGGTCCAGATATCATCAAATCCGCATTAAGGACAGTGATATATCCAAGTCTGCCTTTAGGACAAGATATGGTCACTATGAGTTCACAGTTATGTCGTTTGGACAACCTGAGGAAGTTAGTCCTGGAAGAAGCTCATTCTTTGATGTATGCTATGCATCCAGGGAGCACCAAGATGTATCGAAACTTGAAGGATATGTATTGGTGGCCTGGGATGAAGAAGGATGTAGCTGAGTTTGTCCTGAGGTGTCCTGTGTGTCAGCAGGTCAAGGCTGAACACCAGAAACCTACAGGGACAATGCAACCCTTACCCATACCACAGTGGAAGTGGGACCATGTAACCATGGACTTTGTTGTTGGCCTACCCAGGACAAACAAAGGACATGATTCCATTTGGGTAGTTGTTGATAGGTTGACAAAGACAGCGCATTTCTTACCTGTCAAAACAACCTATACTGCTGAAAGGTTATCCCAGATATATGTCCAAGAGATAGTGCGTTTGCACGGAGTTCCTGTCACTATAGTTTCTGACAGAGGTCCCCAGTTTACAAGTCACTTTTGGGAACAGTTACACAGAGCCCTAGGCACCAAGCTAAGGTTTAGTACAGCCTTTCATCCGCAGACTGATGGACAGTCAGAAAGAACTATACATACCTTAGAAGATCTGTTGAGAGCATGTGTTCTCCAGTTTACCGGGAGTTGGGATCTACATCTAAGCTTGATAGAGTTTGCCTATAACAATAGCTATCAACATAGCATTGATATGGCACCATATGAAGCCTTATATGGTAGACGTTGTAGATCACCCTTGTGTTGGTATGAAACTGGTGAGCACCAGTTGTTAGGCCCTGATCTTGTGCAGCAAACTACAGAAAAGATTAAAGTTATACAACAACGGCTTAAGACTGCACAAGATAGGCAGAAGTCGTATGCCGATAAACGTCGTAGACCCCTAGAATTTCAAGTTGGAGACAAAGTGTATCTCAAGGTCTCACCTTGGAAAGGAGTCCTTCGTTTTGGGAAGAAAGGAAAGTTAGCTCCTAGATTTATGGGACCTTATCCAATTGTTGAAAAAGTTGGGAAGGTGGCCTATAGACTAGAGTTACCTCTAGAGTTGCAGAAGATGCACCCTGTGTTTCACATTTCCATGCTGAGGAAATGTCATCAAGATACCGAGTCAGTTCTACAACCTATGGAAGTAGAATTGAATGAAGATATAACGTATGAGGAGGGACCAGTGTCAATCTTCGATAACAGAACTAAAAAGTTAAAGAAGAAGGATATAAGCCTTGTAAAAGTCCTCTGGAACCATCGTGGTGTTGAAGAAGCCACTTGGGAACTAGAACATGAAATGAGAAGAAAATATCCTGCTCTTTTCTTATAATATGCTTTATCGATTTCGAGGACGAAATCCTTTTGAAGGGGTAAAGAATTTGTAACACCCCTGACCTGGGTTATGACCTAACCCTGGAAGTTTTGCCTAAATATGTAATTAATATACTTGTGAACACTCCCTGGCATGTAATTAAGTTCCTAAGGAACATTTACTTTCAATTTCACTCCTTTTTGTATAAAGTTGTAGCATTGTGTTGTATGCAGGGACCTATGTGCAAATTACCCAGTTTAAGGGTTGAACTTGCAAAATTCACAAGATAAGATGTTCCTTTGATGTTGAGACATCATGAGAATGGTTATGGTAAAGTTTGAGGGATTTCCCAAGCTTGAGCACCAAGGTGCAGCTGTGGAAGCAATTCCCATGCTTAGAAACCCTAATGTGGGTTAAAGTGCAATTTACCCAAATTGAGGGGTCCAAGTTGTAATTCTTAATATCTAGAATATCTTTTATGACTCTTATCATCATTTAGAGTAGAAATGATGAAAGGGATACATCATTTAATAATCAGATGAGAAAAATGACCTTTGTGATAGAAATCACCTAGAATGGGTATGAAAACCTTTCATGTTTGTACCCTAGTTGAAGGTTGGATTCCTTTACCCCTAGATCTTGAGATTTCATGAGATTTGCATAAGGATAGATAGGTTTGGTCGTGCCTTTGAGCAAGGAGGGACCTAGATGTGATTTTCAATCTTGTGAGGTCCTTAGGGTGTAAAAGAGGCTAAAGTATATAAGCCCTTTTCCCCTTACAATTAAGTGAACGAACTTTCTTTCCTTCATTTCTCTTCCTTTCTTGCTCAAACGACCAAGGATAGCTCTGGAGCTCAGGGGGGGCGACCAACCTGTTCAAGGTAAGAAAACCCCACCTTCTAGCTCGAATTCATGGAGGAATTCACTTTCTAAGGTTGGTTTTATGGTTAGCTTACTTAGTCTTCTTATTCTAGCCGACCAAAGCAACGTTTCCTTGGAGAATTCACCCCTGACCAAGTTGTGGAAGCTCAAGGACGCCATTAAAGCTTGGAGCTGAAGGCTTGGAGCTTTAGGATCAACTTTTAGGCGGGTTTTATAACTCTAAACTTATGCTTTATATGTATGCTCAATTCTTGCAATTTACTTGGTAAATTCTCCTTCTACCACCCTTCTTCCTTGCACGTTTGCAAGAAAATCAGTGGAGAAACCGACCTTACAAGAGGTTGAAGATGAGGGGCGTGATTCCCTATGTTATTTTTTTAAACGACCTTGGACCCTTTTGGTCCAAACGGTTGCAAACCGTTTGGGTTCAAACGGTTTCAAACTGTTTGCTCTGAAACGGTCTTGCAAGACCGTTTGGATTGAAACGGTCTCAAGACCGTTTGAAAGAGTTGACCAAGGGACGACCGTTTGAGGGTCTTTTCCTAACATATTGAATTTCATCTCTGCAAAGAATCAAAGTCTAATTCTTAACCAATTGAGAGTTGAAGGCACTTCAACATGAAACCCTAATCGGGTGAAAAAGTGCTGATTTGACATATAGATCTCGTTGAGTTTTGGGTTGAAGGACCCAAACGGTCTCAAGACCGTTTGGGGATTCCTCCAAACGGTCCTAAGACCGTTTGGGCACAACCCAAGACCGTTTGAAGATCTAGGGTTAAGTTAATCTAATGGTTTGAGGGTCCAATTGTAGGAAATTGATGAATTGATGAAAATTGCTGATTTTGACCTAATTGGACTTCAACCTTAGTCAAAACGACTTGGATTTTGGTCAAACTTTGGGCAAACGGTCTCAAGACCGTTTGGATGATGTCCAAACGACCTCAAGACCGTTTGGTCCAAGTTTGAGCCCAATTGGAGGTCAATTGATAGGTTCAACCTCGAATTGATTCACATTGTTGAACATTGATGACCAATCGAATTAAAACCCTAATCGAGGAGGATTGAACCCTAATTGGCTTGTAATTGAGGGTCAATTGGATATCTAAGTGGTTAAGGCTAACCCTAACTTACTCAAATTATAAGTGGTTAGCATAGCTTTGACCATTTGAGGACTTCAACACACATATCCATGAGCATTGGTAACCTTTGAACCACTTTGGAGGTCCAAACGGTTTGAGCCCTTTTTGGACCAAACGGTCTCAAGACCGTTTGGGCTCAAACGACCTCAGGATCGTTTGGTCCAATCGATCTCAAGTAAGTTTGATCAAACGGTCTCAAACCGATTGAAGCTCCAAACGGTTGGGAAGTCAACCCTTCCAAACGGTCTTCACCTCCAAACGGTCTAAAGACCGTTTGGGGTCAAACGGTCTCAAGACCGTTTGGGTGGTTGAAACCGTTTGAAGGTTGAAACCGTTTGGAGATTGGTGATGGTTTGTACTTAACCATTTGATGATGTAATTAGTTCAATGATGATTCAATCTAAACCCTAATGGTAACCTAGGTCATTAAGGGACTATGTGATTAGTGAGTTAACCCATGATGGTAATCATGTGGCAAATTACCAAAATACCCTTGAGGGGTCTAAAGGGGTAAAACCTTGTTCTAATCAAACCCTAATCACATGATGTTGATGTTTTGGGTCATGTTAGTCAATGGAGACTTATCTCAACCTGATCTAGAGTGGTATTGTCACCATCTACCAGTGAAAGGAGAGAGAAAGTATTTCTAGAGAGAGAAAGTATCTTAGAGAGAGAAAATACCCTTTTTAGGAGGAAACTCTAGTGAGATACTTCATTTACACATGAATGTGCATGATTAGGGAATGACCCACCTATGTGAGGTCATGGAAACCCTATTTATAATATCTAATGGATCTTAATTCTAATTAAGAGCCTTAATGATGATGTTTCTCTTACATAATGATGTAATGAGTACAATTCACCATGGAGTGAATAGTAAACCCTAATTTTAGGGTGATAACATGAAAGATGAACAGTAAACCCTAATTGACAGGATTATTGAATTAAACCCTAGTTGAGGGTGATTCCATGTGAAACCCTAGTTGAGGGTGATTCCAAGTGAAACCCTAATTGGGAATGCATCCCTAATTATTGAATTGTTTATGATTATCTGTTGAACTAACCATGCAGGTTATTATGAGATAATGGTCATACCCAGGTATGAAATACCATGTTTTATTCATTGAAAGCATGTCTTAAGCTTTATGAATAATGAATCATCTTGATGCACTGCTAAGTGACATCTTTTGTGATTTATGGGTTGTAAGAGCCATAAACACCATCAAGGTCATGCTTGACAGATGACTTGTGATGAGATAATTGAGAACTGGTAATTGAAATGAGTTAGGCCTGCTACATTTTAGTATTCTCATATATAGCTGTGTTGTTGTATGATGATAAGAATACTGAATGTACCTAACTAATCAAGTGAAATGTAGAGCCCTGATCATAGATCCATCATTGTCAGAGTCTAAATGATGGTGAAACAGGTTTTCCTCAGGGAACTCCTGGATCACATACTTTTGAGTATGTGGGGTACATGGATGTGTAGAACCTTACATCCTAGTGTAGGTATTTGATGTAGATTCTTGTAGTCCGTCATACCTTCAATATAAAAGAAAAGGTGAGAGGATGATGTAGATTCTAGTAGTCCATCAGACCCCACCATAAAGTCCTAAAGGTGAGATGTATATCTACACTCCCTTAAAGACACAAACACCTCATCGATAAAAGATAAACAAGAAATCTTCCGATGACGAAGAGAGTACAGAACGCCACTGTAACTCTAAAATAGCGAAGGTCCAGTTTACCCTGGAGAGCTATAACAAAAGATATCCCGCCAGATATCTAACATTCGATCCTCTAACTGACTGAGGAAGATGAGGTCATAAGAATCCGGCTCTTTTAATGACCTATGTATGATACTGATGTGACTTCTTAGCGATCAGTTGGAGTATGAGTGGTAAGCCTCATCTCCACAGGGCATAACAATAATGTTTGAAAAACATAATCAACAGCGTAGTATATCTGTTAGAGTTATCTACGAGATATTTGATTGATGTTATCTTGAATAGCATAGATGTTCTCATATTTTAATATTGATTGAACTCTTGCTCATCATCATAACTGCTAGTGAATATCTTGAAGGCTCTTATTGCTTTAGTTATTCCTTGCTTTGCTTATAAATCCTAGTGGAGAGTTATAACTCTCACTGGGGCAATTATGTATAATTGTCTCACCCCGTAGACTTCTGCTTTTTAGGTGGTCGTCGAAGACGGAGGAACAAGAACACATGTGACCAATCCCAGCAACAGCAGCATCAGGAGCAGTAAATATCTCAGGTGGAGATCTAGCCTGCTTCATGGTGTAGTTAGAGTCAAGTCCTATGTGTCCTCTATACTCTCAGGTCCTGGAGTGTTTTGGAGTATGAATTCTTGAGAATTTTGGTATCATGTTGTATATAATTACTCAAGAAGTAATTGTCAGTGATGTAAACAGTTAAATCCTTTTTCTATGGAAAAGGTTTGTGGTTTCAGGCTCTTGTCTCGAAAAGTTTTAATTTCCCGTGATTTTTGTCTTCCGCTGTTTACCGATTGCTTCCGCACATGATTAAATCGGGATTAATTCGTGGTTTGGAGATCGGAGCCCACATCGTCTGACATTGGGAATCACAGATGACCGATTTGAAATGGTTATGCCCACGATTACAACACAATCAAAGGCAAAGGAGCAGTGTCGCATGGTGAAACATTTCGATCAGAACGTTTCTCTTTGCCTAGGGAAGCCATTTCTAGATATGGCTCATGTAATGACCAAGGTAGATAAGGGGACACTGGCTGTAGACATTATGGAACAGACCAAAGTTGTTTCTCTTTGTAGAGATGAGGGTTTTCCAAATGATGAATAGGAGGAAATTCCTCTTTCTACTGAAGATGATGTAATAGCAAGTTCTGTCATTGACGCATATCCAGAACTACCCCTTGAAGCTTGCCTTGTCAACATAATGTATGACTAGATGAGAAGCAAATCATTACAAGAATGTGTCAAGATGCTTCAAGTGCTTCCGTGCTATTATGCCAAGTATTATGAAGATCTTCGGCCACTCCCACCACTGCTTCAATCATCATTGATTAGTCCACCAGAGTTAGAACTAAAGCCACTGCCTCCAAATTTGAAGTATGCATTCTTAGCCGATGGTGAAAGACTACCAGTGATTATTTCGGCATATCTGAGTGCCGATGAAGAAGAGAAATTGATGATCGTGCTGAAGAACCACCGTGGTGCATTCGGGTGGTCAGTTGTTGATATCAAGGAGATTTCCCCTACACTTTGCCAACACAAGATCCGGCTCGAGGAAGGAGCCAAACCTGTAATCCAGCCATAGCGTAGACTCAATCCAAGCATGATGGAGGTTGTCAAGAAGGAGGTGATCAAGCTCCTTTCTGCAGGCATCATTTATGCTATCTCTGATATGACGTGGGTAAGCCCCACACAGGTAGTCCCTAAAAAGGGGGGAATTATTGTCACTCACAACTTCTTAAATGAGCCGGTCACGACCCGATTGGTAACTGGGTGGCGTGTGTGCATTGACTACCGTCGATTGAACTCTTGTACATTAAAAGATCATTTTCCTCTTCCGTTCATCGATCAAATCTTAGAGCGACTAGAGGGTCGATCTCATTTTTGTTTTTTAGATGGCTACTCCAGCTACAATCAGATCTCTATTGATCCTAAGGACCAAGAAAAGTCTACCTTCACTTGTCCTTACAGAACATTTTCATATCGCCGTATGCCTTTTGGCCTATGTAACGCACCAACTACTTTTCAGCATTGCATGCTCGCTATTTTTTCTGATATGGTTGAGCACTGTCTAGAGGTTTTCATGGATGATTTTTCCATCTATGGTGCATCGTTTGATGAGTTCTTGTACAATTTGGATAAAGTTTTACAACAATGTGAGGACACACATTTAGTTCTCAACTGGGAAAAGAGTCATATGATGGTCAGTGAAGGAATTGTGCTTGAACACAAGGTGTCTAGCAAGGGGTTGGAGGTGGATCCAGTCAAGATTGAGGTTAATTCAAAATTACCCCCACCTAAATCAGTTAAGGGGGTAAGAATTTTTCTCGTTCATGCATGATTTTATCGCCCCTTTATTAAAGATTTATCAAAAATCGCTGAACCATTATCTGAACTGCTGGAGAAAGATGTGATGTTTGATTTCAATGAAAAATGCTTGCATGCTTTTAATGTACTGAAGGAAAAGTTAATTTCTGCACCGGTTGTTCAAATGCCAGATTGGACAAAGCCTTTCGAGCTCATGTGTGATGCTTCGGATTTTGCAGTAGGGGCTGTTCTTGGGTAGCGTTTTGAGAACAAACCTGTAGTAATTTTCTATGCATCCAAGACTTTAAACGAGGCATAACTTAACTACACCACAACTGAAAAATAACTTCTCACCGTCATTTTTGCATTTGAAAAATTTCAGCAATATTTGGTAGGGTCAAAAGTTGTGGTATGGACGGACCACGCCGCCATAATATACTTGATGGAAAAGAAAGATGCCAAACCTAGATTGATTAGGTGGATCTTATTGCTACAAGAATTTGACATTGAAATCAAGGATAAGGAGGGAATTGAGAATGTGGTTGCGGACCACTTGTCTAGGTTAGAGTGGGTAGATGAGAAGGATATTAATATATCCATTACTGAGACATTCCCTAATGAGCAAATCCTTTCTATAAAATCCAAGGATCCATGGTTTTCATACATTGTTAATTATCTTACCTGTAAAATAATCCCAGATGATTGGACTTATCAAGAGAAAAAGAAAATTTTCCATTCTTTGAGATATTATTTCTGGGATGATCCCATCTTTTTGAAGCAATGCAGGGACGGTGTTTTGCACAGGTGTGTACCGGAGATAGAATATGACAGTGTACTTAGTCATTGTCACACACTACCAACCGGTGGTCATCATGCAAGTTCAAGAATGGCGGCCAAGGTGCTAGAGAGTTGTCTTTATTGGCCTACACTCTTCCGGGACGCCTACGACTATGTGCGAAGATGTGACCCCTGTCAAAGGGCAGGTAATATTTCGAAGCGGCAAGAGATGCCCCTCAACGTGTTTCAAGAAGTTGAGGTATTTGATCTGTGGGGCATCGATTTTATTGGACCCTTTGTGTCCTCGAATTCTAATTTATACATTTTACTCATTGTTGATTATGTATCGAAGTGGGTAGAAGCAATACCCACAAGGACTAACGACGTTGTTGTAGTGCGCAAGTTTGTAAAAGATCACATTTTCTGTAGATTCGGTGTGCCAATGATGATTATTAGCGATGGAGGCACTCATTTCAAGAATCAAAAGTTTGACACGTTATTGTGAAAGTACGGGGTGAAACACAATGTTGGTATCCCGTATCACCCGCAAACGCAAGGGTAGGTCGAGGTGTCAAATAGAGAAATCAAAAAATAATTGGAGCGTACAGTGGCTTCGACAAGAAAGAATTGGAGTACTTTGCTACCAGATGCATTATGGGCGTATAGGACCGCATATAAGACACCTATAGGCACTACGCCTTTTAGGTTGGTTTATGGGTGGGCCTGCCATTTACTGGTAGAGCTGGAACACAAGGCGCACTGGGTGCTAAGGAAGCTTAATTTGACATATGATGAGGCAAGGAAGAAGCGAATGCTAGAGCTCAATGAGCTAGATGAGCTGCAGATGAATGCTTATGAGAATTCAAGGATTTACAAAGAGAGAACAAAACTAATTCACGATCGGAATATTCAAGTGTGTGTCTTCAAAACAGTTAATTGTGTGTTATTGTTCAACTCAAGGTTGAAGCTGCATCCCGGGAAATTGAAATCCTGGTGGAGTAGACCTTTTGTTGTGGAAGAGGTACGACCACATGGTTCCATCATGGTGCGCGATGGAGAGATGATGTTTCTAGTTAATGGTCAGCGGTTGAAGCTATACTTTGGCGAGGACTACATGAGGAAAGTGCATGAGGTTAAACTCACATCAATTAAGGATGCATGATGAGCTCGATTTTGTCTAGCTGAAGACGTTAAAGAAGGGTGCTTGTTGGGAGGCAACCCAACCATTGGTAGTTCTTTCATTTTATTTCGCATTTACAAGTTAGTTTTGTTTAATTTCATTTTTGGTGTAAAAATGATACCTTAATCATTTGTTCAGTGTGTAGTACTGAGACAGAGTCGATACCATCGACCACAGGGTCGATGGTAACAACATGGTTACAAGGAAGCGGCTGTAGAAAATTTTCCGAGTCGATAGCATCGACGACCTCATCAATGGTATTGACATACCATCAGTGACTTTGAAGAAAAAGATAGCCCCGGGTCGATAGTATCGACTCCGAAGTCGATACTCGCGAGATCCTTGAAGATTTACAAAAAATTTCATTTCAGTGATCTCGATACCATCGACGGCCTTGTCGATGGTATCGACATGACAATAGCAAAGAAACAGCGCACGAACCTCGTGAGGGTATTCGAACCACACAGAGTCGATACCATCGACACCAGTCGATAATATTGATGCGACACGTCACCAATCTGTGAGAAGAAATCAACGGCATATGCCAAATCCAGGAAGTTGATCCGTGGGATGGGTCGATACCATTGACCCATGTTGATAGTATTTATGCGTCATCGATCCGGGCACCACATCAAGCAATTGACAACCGTTGATAGTAGCGAAGACATAGATTGTGCTACAGGTGTCGATACCATCGACACCCCCATCGATGGTATCGATGTAGTGGCAGTAGTGACGGAATCAGTTATAAAAGGAAGGGTTGTTTCTCAATTTTCTTCACACCTTCAGAGCTTCTTCCTTCCACTTGTGCTTTGAGCATTGTTGGGTGACCGGAGGCCTTCATCTAGCATCCAAGGATCGAGATATCTTCACCGAGCTCTGCACCGAGCAGAGATCATCTTCTCCGACCTTCACCGAGCTCTATTTCTTATTCCCCTCACTCTCTCTCCGTGACAATGGTGCGGACGGAAGGAGCTTCTTCTTCAAGGGTGGCCCCGATGGATATTGCGACATTTGTTCCTCCACCACCCGGCTCCATTCCTCGTCCGAGGATTGTTCATCCCTCGGCGGATGTAAGGAATATATACGAGGAGTTGCTCAAGCGGAAAATCGAGCCAACCCAATATATCGATCGGACCATGGTCCGCGACCTCAGCTTCGAAGCCAACCTCACCTACGTCCTGTAGGGGCAAGCGCAACATACGGGAAGGAGTTCTGACGAGGTCTTGTACCACGCTGACGACCTCCCTTTTTTTGGTGAGTGGCCGACGTACAAAGGCTTGGTGGCAGAGTTTATGGCATCGCTGGAAATTTGTGTCGTGCCTAACGACATCATCACCACCGATCGGGAATGGATCAAGGACCGTGTTTCTTTCCGGCTCTACAACAACAATTACAATCTCACCCTCCAGCAATTCAATTCAATTTACAACTAGTACCGTTCTCCAAATCAACACAGGAGGCCGGGCAACCGGATGGATTATGATGAGATCTTCACCCAGCTAGTGACCGCACCTCCAGGCAAGTCCATCAGCTATCATAATGCAGCCGTAGCTGATTTCAAGCATCCATTTGTGTGGATTCTACATCGAATGTTGTGCACTACTCTTTTTGCTCGAGGCGACCTTTCTCTCAGTAAGTTTCAGGAGACTGACTTGTTCTTTCTGTATAAGTTGTTGAAATGGGAAGAGCTCAATTGGGGCACATTTTTCTTGACGCGTGTGTCGGACGTGCGGAAGAGTACAAGAAAAGTTCATATCCATTTTGGGGGGCTTATCACACCATTTGCTCTGTATCTTGGGTTGGAGTTTTCCCAACTCACTCCGTTGTCCAATAGGAATAAAGTAAATCTGCATCACCTACACCGCTCCAATCTTCTTACGCTCCGTGATGGAGTGGCTTATACATAATGCCATGCCAACTAGGAGTACTAGGAGTGTGCGCTTCCTGATCCTGTCTTCAACATCCAGGGAGCTCAGCACTTTCGGTGGCCTATCATTGCCATCAACGACTCTGACGAAGAACACGACGGTAATGACAATGATAATGACGATGGTGACGAGCAAGAAGAGGAAGAGGAGGCTTTCACTCCTCTTCGTTCACGAGTGGCACCGCGGAAGCGTCCACGCTTCCACCCGGGTGCATCATCATCTTCGCAGCCTCTGCCACCTCAGCCCTCTCAACAAGGAGAGGATGTCTATTCTATGCAGGGAATGTATTCTATGTTGTAGGAGATCCAGGAGACCCAGCAGCAACACACTACTTCTTTCGTTGGTATTCAGGAGACTACGAACCGGCTATTCCTAAATCAGCAGGCCATCTACGAGAATGAGCGCCTCCTCCTCACCAACCAAGAGAATATTCATGACAGGTTGCATAGGATAGAGATGCAGCAACAACCATTCTACGATCATTACTGGAGCTAGAATTTCTTTGGGGGATATCCGCAACCTCCACCCATGCCCCCGTATGATCCAAATTTCTAGGGGCAATATCCATCATGGGATCCCACTGCCCCGCAATACCCACCTCCTGAACAATGAATGGTATCACCGTTCCACCTTTTAAGATTGTTTTTTACTATGAGGCCATAGTTGAATTCAAGCTTGGGGGGGAGATGGAACAACTTCTATCTTTTTCTATCTTTTATTTTTAGTTTTTATCATTTATTGCCTTTTCTGTTGTTCTAGAAATTTTCTTAGTTGTTAGGATCCACATTCTATCTAGTGTAATCGTGGATGTCTAATTTAATGTGTCATCTCTTTGTTTGTCACATGGGAGTCAGGGGTCAATTTGAAATTTTTTTAATGAATTTGCAAGCTTGCTTTGTTTGAATTTGAGCATATGACTTATGAAAATAATTGGGTTTGTCAACTTAATAACATAAAATCACAACTGTTTATGCCTATGATTCAAGAAAAGTGGACGGAATTAGATGTTGAGCCTGAACTGATCAAATGGTAATGAGATTTTAATCTGAAATATAAGAGAGAAACCTCTTGATTTTACACATGTCAGTAAGGAGGGACATATAATATTTTCTAATGGTTATGACAATTAATCTTGTGATCTATCCACTTCATCTCATCTACACTCCACCATAAGAATTGGGGGCACTATACATTTTGTCATCTCTTCGTTGCATGACATGTAGTTAGGATTCCATTGTAGTTAGTGTTTACTTTTATTGCATTGAAAGAAAAAAAAGAGAAAAAAATGTTTCATTATAATCCTACATTCACAAATTTTAGAGTGCATGTCAATGTCATTTTAGTTACATTTTGCATAACTTTAATCATCTTGTACAATGATGTGCTTTGCTTCTTCTACAAATAAAGGACTTTTTTCATACTCTCTGAAAAGTTAAAAAAAAATTAATAGATATGTGAATAAACCCAAGAGAAAGATATTGAAAATTTCATCCTGATTTTTCAAGCAAGGTAAGGGCTTGGAAAAAAAACATGAAGATCAGAGGGAGAAAGGAATTTGTTCATATGCAGAATAAGAAGTGCAAGCACATGTGTAGTTTTGTAGATATTCTGTCTCTCATTGGGATAGAATAATAGTACATGCATCATTCTACCTAAAATGTAGCATTAGGACATTTTCATGTGCATTTTGCATCATGATAGGGAATTAATTTTTATATTGCATGATTGACTGTTATATGCTTCCATTTCTTCCACAACCACCTATTCCATCCACCTGTTGCTCTAATTGGTACGCCACCCGTGATTATCTCCTCATTCATTAATATCGAGAGATCTGCTTCCATTTAGATGGTAGTTAGGAAACGAGCAACGTAGATAGAAGATCACAAAGATGCACCAAGTCTGAACTGGAGGATTTTATTATTTTAACTGCCTTATTTGATAGTGTTCATCAATCTTGGGGTGGATATCTCTTATGGATGATCATTGTCTCCTAGATGGTAATTATCATTATGTGGTCAGTAAGGGTCGGTATGTGAATGTCTGGCGGGGATCATATGGCAATGTCTGTTGTGATAATATGTTCTTTAGTTGACCCTCACAATTTTATTCTATAGTTTTCCTGCTTGAGGACGAGCAATGTTTAAGCTTAGGGGAGTTTGATGCGATGATTTTGAGTTGCGTTTATAAACTTGTTTTACATGTGTTTTATGTGTTTATTAGTCACCTTGGTGGTTAGTATCGCATGATTCATTCGTTGTAGTCTATAATCTCATTTTGTATCAAATCTCTCATATTTTATCTTTTTGATTATAAACGATCATAATAATGAGTTTTAGCATAGATGATTTGGCTTTCTCTTGCAATTTCAAGAAAAATGAATATACACAGTTGTCGATACCATCGACATCTGTCGATAGTATTGACATTGTCACAGTGAGACAGCCTCAAGGAGCCAAGCAAAGTCGATGGTAGCGAGATACCTTTAGCGAGCCAGCAATCAACCGGTCGATACTATCGACACAAAAGTCGATACTATCGACATTGCACAGTTTTAGCGTCAGAATGGTGACAAAAACCGACGCCTAAAGGTGTCGATACCAACGACCTACGTCTATGGTATCGAGTCTGCATCAGGCGGAATGTCAGAGAAGAGAAGAGAACTTGTCAATACTATGACGGGTCGATACCATCGACCCGTGTCGATGGTATCGACACTGTCAGGATATGTTTTGTTTCATGTCGATCTTGATTGGACAGTGGTGATCTTTTGGCGACCAATAGTGGTCCATATACCTAATGACGGCGGCCCTAAGCAGACTATCATGTCATTATCCCCTACACAAGTCCCGAGGAGGTGTGGAGAGGAGAACAAAGTCTAGAATCATGCCTCGATCATTCTGAGAGCCGTAGAAGATGAATTCCACCGTCGGAAGGCTGTAGATCGCATACTCTACGTCAAGGAACGCTTGGATCTCCTCCGTTCAGGGGTTTACATCACTTTCATTCATGTTTCTCCATGTTTTCCCCTTCTTCCATCATGTCTTTCATTGAGATGAACATGCGGGGCTAATCCCCTTTGTCTTTAGGACCAGGAGTAGCCCGATTAATCATTGTATGACATTTTTATCATAGTAATTCATATTTTGTCTCTTAAATCCGTGGTATGATTTCGTTTTCTCCATTATATCATTATGATTGATCACCTTAATGATAATCTAATGCCTTTAATTGCTTTGAAAGAAGAATTAATGGTTGAAAAGAGACAAAATTCACATTAATTAATAAATCCCTTAAACAAGGTGATGTATGGTTAATGGTGGAAATCCAGATTTTGGTCTTCATGCACCTAGTTTAGGGTATAGGTTACTACCACAGTGGAACCGACCTAGATTTAGGTAGTGAATTGTATCACGACAGTGAACAATTCTGACTACAGGCCACTACCAGGAATGAGAGATGAATTTGATTAACTATATAGAAATAAATACAATGAGAACCGACAGTGAAACCACAATCCTAAAGATTTCCATCTAATTTGATTAAACTAAACATTTAATCAATTGCTTTGTTTACTTTTATTTCTCTTTTAATTCTTTAGTCAACTCTCAAAACCTTTTAATAGGTCTAGCTGATCGCGAGTAGTTACTAAGTAGTCTACTGACAGTTCAGTGTCCCTGTATTGGACTAGGGCCTCACAAGGCCTATATTACTCTGACGCGTGCACTTGCGTTATTCGCACGGTAAAATTGTGTCTATTCTCAAGAAATTAAAGGATAATTCAATAGTTAATTTTCTAGGATATTATCCAATTTGGAATCTTCAGAAATCTCATTTTGTGTCACAAAATGTGTTTTCCAATAAAATAAAAATCTCACTAGTATTTAATGAAGGCCGAAAATATTCATTTCTTGATTGCCATCCCAAGGACCTATTTGTACACTCAAAATATTCAAATATAGGTGCTAGTTAAATTATATAAACCATGGTTCAAACCTTAGTCATATAATCATTGCAAAAGCATAACAATATCTCCAACTACAAATTTTTGGCTTGATTCACCATAACGACCTTAGTTGAATCCTCATATTAGCATATTTGCAAATCAAGTATAACATACTTATTTGATTAGATTAAAGAATCAACGAGAGTCCTACACTCCAAATCATTAATCATTATCATTCAATTGTATTCCATAAAGATCAACTTATTTTGATTCTCAAATTCTTGAATTCTTTATTATTAAATTAAATAACTACCCAATGTGACTCTGAATAAGAGTTGCTATACTTGTGGTTATTGGGTGTAGTATGACACTTATAGATTATTGTGAGATTTTAGATGGAAATTGTCCCTATGTTGGAGTGATATTCTATCTACTTGATAAGTGAGACTATCAAATGCATGACCATGCTCATATGAGTCAATATATGATATTCAACTCTAACAATGATAATAGTTTACTTTGATTTTAAAAATATAGATTGAATGTTAAGAGAATTAGAACTCCATTCCTCAATTTCAGTTTGGGAATCTATAATAAAGGGATTACAAAGTCATGGTAATATTGGTCACTTTACATGCTAAAGTTTTTCTTTAGTTTATTCTTATTACTTTGCTGGAAATGATGCTAGATACGAATGGTTTCTTGTGAGGTTTTGAACATAATTACCAATGTAATAAGAAACCTATGGGGTCACACACATTAGGATGCTCAAGTGAATTGAAGTTCAAAAGAAATATAGAATTAGAATGGTTCTGAATAATGTACAAGTTGATTTCCTCTACAATTGGTTGATGGGGAAAGCTAGTCGATCAGTTAGATGGTTTAGATCAATTGATCAGTTGATTTTCAAATGATAAGGGATCACCAATTTGAGAAATTGACTAGTAGGTTGACTCGCTATCGTAGTCGGACAACTAGATTAAGGTCAGGAAACAACAAGTAATATGTGGCCTAATCTGTTTGGAATCATTTTTTTAATAACAATTGGTGTAGACTGCCAAATCGGTGGATTAGAGATGCCAATCGATCAACTGGGTTACCAATCCAGTCCCAACCAATCAACTGGTTAAAAAAATTAGGCAACCGAGATTTTTGGAATTATTTTGAATTTGATTCTATTTTGCACGACATTAGATTTATAGAAAATTCAAGCCCATGAATCTCCTAAATAATGGGGTGGAAGTCCAAAGATAGACACACATTGTAAGATTAGTTGTCTAAAAGTTCTTCCTCTGAGTGAGAGAAAAACTCACCCCGAGAATAGTAACCCGCAATAGGAGGAGAATGAGAGCATGCAACGCTAGCACATCAATAACTAAGAGTTTTACTTCCCGTTGGTGACCAAAGTGGTGCACCAAGAATTCCTACATCCACATGGACGACATAGAGGCAAGGGACCTTGGGCTAAGACATGATAATAGGCAAGTTATCTAAGAAGAGACAAGGTGTAACTATGAGGACAATGCATCAACAAAAAAAATCACTTTCGATCTTGATTCAAGAGTACAAGTTCAAAATCGACATACGACGTATCTAGTTGTTGGATAACTAGTGTGCATTGAGGTAAATTTGATATCCCTTCCATGTTTTTAATATATCAACGTTATATGACTATGATGGATCCATTGTCTAACAATTTGTTGGATTTTTTTGTATTTCTATTATGCCCCTTTCCTCAAAAACCTACAAAAATATCTAAAGAAGACAATGGAACTAGGAACTTATATGAATGAGCCGTTCAAAAATACTTAACTTAGAAAAAATATCATTCCTCTATAGGTGCAAGTAGATACTTGCATTTTCTCTTCCAAGATAGAATGTTCACATGTTCGAGACACACACCTTGTCTTGATAAGACATTATCCGTGCTTCAACCGCTTGGAGCATATCAATAGAAATCAGACATGTCAATAAGTATGGGATAGAAAATTGCTCGAATAGCATGCATCACAAAGATAGTAGGTTTATCGATAAATTATATTCACCGTAATCACCATTGAGTAAGATTTGAGAAATTTGGAAAAAAAAATTGGTTACATACACAAATTTTCAAATCAGACACATCAACAAATGATATATTTTTTGGACACCGTATGAGTTTAGTCTAATATATGCAAAATATAGTTTCAGTTGATACTAAATTTCATCTACAACTTTGGAGTGTAAAAGAAAATTGAAGACTATTTTGTGAATCCTGAGTTCCTAGACTAGAGACTGCTAAATCTTGCAGACATTGTCCCTAATTTTCTCCTTTATAGACCAATTTGGTTGGGTGGAAAGCAAAAACATGTTTCTAAACAAAGTAATTGGGTTTGTTGGAATAAAACTGAAACCCATACAGTGGAATCAAGCCACACCATTACAGCTGATTATATAGAAAATCTAGGAAAATGATTGGGACAGTTCATTTTCATCTCTTTGATCGTGTGGCTGCTGTTCATATCGTCGACTTATAAGGTGACGGGAAAACATGTTCTAATGCAAAATAGCTCCTCCCTCTTATGCAATTACACTCTACCATATAGAAGTAAAAGAACATAACAAATTTGAAGTAACCTGAACCTGATAAAGTCATTTTAGTTCTATCTAGTCTCTTTTGATTTCGTGTTTTAAATTCCAACGAGGATTGGTTTTACTCCCAATCATAGAAGCCCATATTCTTATCAACATATGCTGACCCAAACACTGGCCAAACTTAAATATAAAAATAAACATAACCACAGCACTACTCGAAACGGGTCCCGGGCACGTTCCTAGGACGGAATTGCTACGCAAAAAATAAAAAAGTAACCTCTAGCCCGCCTCTCTCTTTTCAAGTGCATTACTTCTTTAAAAAATCGCTAGAAAATCTGTAATAAGTTTTCTAATAAAGTGCAGTATAGGACGGATTCTACACTTTTCTATATGACAACAAATCACAGTACAATATCTCCTCTTCTCTCTTCTTCAGAAAACTCCACTTCCTAAGAAAAGATAAAGACAGAAAACAACCCACTATATTTTAATGAAAATGTATTCAATCGAACCAAATTAGTATAAGACCTGTATAATAAAATTGTCCAAGTTTTCTATCGATATTTAATGACTTTGGATAGCGAATCAAATCTGTTAGTTCATGTACGTGTAAGTATTTCAGTCAAGCGGACTTCGAAGACAACATGTTTGTCTGCAAAATTGAATGGCTCTGATTAATGATTAGTATACGATCTTGCATGTAAAATACACAATTTTCTTCTTTAATGTCTGACTGAGTAGGCACTGTTGTGTTATTGCCGTGTTGTAAGGATACACTCTAGGGTGTAAAATTATCTCCCATAATTTGTGCTCGTCTCATAATATATAGTAAAACTTCTTTTTTTCCTACTCCTTGGTGTATTCTATACTCACTAGTTGTTTGTTACTTTCCTCTGTGCCAAAAGGAATCGCCATTCAGCAATAGACGGACGAGAAGTTGGAATACAGAGACCAGTTGATTTGCTAGAGCGATCACCGCAATTGCTATGATAGACTGAGAATAAACACGGCCAAAAAACCAAAATGGCATGTTTGGATATTTTAATTATCAAAATGGCACAATTCCGAACTTAATTCTCAAAATGGTATGTTTTTGAAGAAATGTGTACCCAAAGAGGACGCATTGCTCCTGGTGGAACCAATGCGTCCACTCGGGAGACATATCGCAACTTTAAAAAATCAATACATCCCCAGTGGAGACGCATTGGCTCCAGCAGAGCAATGCGTCCCTAATGAGGTCGTATTATTATTTTTATTTATTTTTTGACTTTTTCTTAATTATGATACCATGTACGTTATATAAATACATATATATGTTAAATTGCTAAATGAACATAATCTACATTAACTTATATACTATTAACCATATATTTAAAATAATACCTGAACATAATAAAATAATAACAACATATTATATTTCATTAATACATAATATTTATAAATGTAGATAGAAGCATATAAAATTAATGTATACAATACTAAATTATATCGTAACGTTTAAAACTAAAGAAATAAAACAAATATATACATACATACATATACATGTATATATTTATTTATAAACTTAGAAAAAAAAAGAAAACTAATATAACAACATATAGCACACATTGATATGCACAATATATATATATATATATATATATATATATATATATATATATATATATATATATATATATATATGAAAATGATCCAGTGAGAAACATATCTTGGTGAGAGCATGAGAGACATTTGAATAACTTTCCACAATGATAAAATTTTCATAATATAACCTTATGGATTCAAAATATACCCTATTAGTCACGTTCCCACAAAATCTCATCATCATAGGACTTGTATTGCACACACAACAAACAAATACTTTTCAACGCTCAATATTGAGTTTTAGGCTGATCGTTGGATGTAAAATGTGTATATTTTATATATAGAGATGTAAACGATATCCGATTGTGATGATTTTTTTGTGTAAAGGTAAATGTAATGATGTTCTTCCCATCCATAAGGTTGGATATTGAAAATAAGCTACAACTTTATATTTATTCAAATGCCTTTCATGCTCTCACCGTAGAATGTTTCTCACTAGATCACTACACAATATATATATATATATATATATATATATATATATATATATATATATATATATATATATATATAAAGAGAGAGAGAGAGAGAGAGGGGATCTACTGCGGACTGTGCAGACGGTCACGCGAGTCCCAGTTTCATCGCTGTGTGACTTCTTGTTTCTCCTTGTTGTTGCGTTTTTAGTCCATTATCCGTAGATTCCACCTAAATGAAACTAGAGTTCATCTTGCCCATGCTTTCACGCTCTCCATTCGTTGGTCACCGGGTCAGACTTTCCTTCCTCTTCGGTAAGAATCTCCATTGAAGCCTTAGATGTGGTTTCTGTGGATCGATACATAGACGGCCATCTTGGCAATCCGATACTATTTCACATAAATGGTTGTTCTCTTGACAATGGAAGATTGTTAATGATATAATTACAGTTAATACAAACAATGGGGTGGTACCTGCAACGGACTGGTTTCATATCCGAAAGTTTCAACAGCAGGCATATATGCATCTAGCACATTCATACAGTCGAAACCTTTGTGAGTATGTTCTGGCCTGTGTGAGAAGTCTACCGAGAGAAAGAAACCAAATTGTGTAAAATATGTTGGTTATTAGATGTTCATGATCGTACTTGTCAGGTAGAGCTAATTTGTAACTTCGTGATTGATTTAGCAGACAGCAGCCGACATATAGCATATTCAGATATATATACATAATACTCGATGTAAGTGTTGGATTGCGAAAGGTTAACACAAAGGGAAAAGCATTCAAAGAAGAAGAAGACGTATAAGATGTCTACGTAAGGTTTACTAAGGAGGGGATTAATGTCCAAAGTCATATTAGATTAATTTAGGTGTTTCGAGAAGAGTGGGCAGTTATGCATGAATCACATAGACTCGATTTTGTAATCCTATTACCGACTGCTCAAAAGCAATTACTGCAGACAGTCAGACAAGAAATCCAGTAAATTTCTTGCCGCCGCACATTCTGATTCCTCCCTAGACAAGGTGCAAACTATTCCTCCTCGCGTCGCGACCTTGTAGTCAATCACATTGAAGACCCACATATACTATACCTTCCAATCCAAGCGACACCTGAAAGCCATACCCATAAAATAGGTACTCATGACAGGAGGAAAGACACTGCAAAGTAAAATATATTAGAACAATATAAACATGTATATTATGCAAAGTAAAATATATTAGAACAATAATAATGAACAATCAAATTAAAATATATGATACTTATAATTTTAAATAAAATAAAAAATCATAATATATTTGATTTTTATCATATTATATTTGTCTCTGAACTGGATAAAAAGTTATAAATATTATTATGTTATTATGATTTATGTAAATATATTATTTTTAAACATAATAAAGAAGTTAGCTTTATAATATATTATGATTTTTTATGTGTTGCATTTATGATCATATGTATCATATATTTTATTTTGATTATCTATTGTTATTGTTCATGTATATTTACTTTATATAGTTAACATTTTATTTTAATTTTTTTGATATTATGTATCATACCTTTAATATATATATATATATATGTGTGTGTGTGTGTGTGTGTGTATTTTATGTGCACCAGCGTGTCTTATATACTACCACATTAGTTTTTATTTTAGTGTTTTCTTATTTTTATTGCTATATTAGATTTTTTTCTAAGTTTACAAATAAATACATGTATATATTTTCGTTATTTTATAATTTTAAACTTTATTATATAATTTTAGTATTATATCCATTAATTTAAATATTTTTATCTACATTTATAAATATTATGTATTAATAAATATAATATTATGTTATCATTTTATTATCTTCATATATTATTTTAAATATATGGATAGTTGTATATAAGTTAATGTAGATTATATTCATTTATCCATTTAACATATATATATATATATATATATATATATATATATATATATATATATATATATATAATATACATGGTAGCATAATAAAAAATATAAAAAAGTAAAAAAAAAATGATACGTCCTTGTTGGGGACGCATTGCTCTGGTGGACACTATACGTCCCCATTGGGGATGTATTATTTTTTAACAATTCGTCTTTTATGGGGACGTTTTGCTTCAGAAATGTAATATTTTGACAATTAAGTTCTGAATCGTGTCATTTTAGTAATTAAAATACCAAAACATGTCATTTTGGTTTTTTTTGCCAATAAACACAGGTTTTGCATCTCTTTACACGTAAAGGGGAGTGAATGGTGTACTGTGGGCTGGTCGCCTGGTCCTTTTTCAGAAAACTGCAAGCTTGAGCTCCAAGCTGCAGGCATCATTGTCGCTGTTCTCTGTCCCTCGTTCACCTTCTCTTCTTGTAGCTTTGTGATATACTCCGCTGCCATTGACGACAGGCCATAGGCTGGACAACCCCACTGTCGACTTGTCCTCGATGGCTGCATCCGAACCTGTCACGCGGTAGCCGTTGTCGTGTTCACCGCTGTTTCTATCCAGCACGACCCAACCTATCTGAGGTTGGTTATCACTAGAAACCGAAGATGTGCCCGTTTGATCATCGTCAATAACCACGTCTTCTTGATCTTGTACGTCTTCATCATCACCTGCACCTGCTGTGGCTAGCGGTTGGCTCACCTTCCCGGCTGTACCAGCTGGCGGAGTTGTAAAGTCCTCCCAACAAAACTTAGGCGTCCATGGCGGGGAAACACTAACATAATCTTTCTTGCCGCTCGGCATGCCCGCCCATCTCTTCTTCATGTCCTGGATGCGCCTCATGAGCTCGAAGAACCTCTCGGCGTTCCTGTCGTCCTGTACGATCTCGGGTAATCCTCTTCCTTCACCTAGCCCCTCGCCCATAGCATCCCGAAGGTGGCGCTTTCTGCGTCCCGTTCCGATCACCATCCCTCCAAGGATCAGTCCGTCACCTGTGGAAAAAAGTACTCGGAATGAATGGCTGATACGCAGCGTTGAAACTGGGAGAAGATTAAGATGATCGATACTAGACGCTTGGTCGTTGTAGATCTTGAATCGGGCTACCATTCATATATAAGATAAGGAGATTACCCTTGTAAGTTGTGTTAATTAAAATATTGCTAGCTACTGTGGTCGCCGCTGTACACAGTTTGGTGCTATTGTGGTCTATTCGGTAGACGCTGCCTGGTGACGTCTCAGCGGATACGTCAGCGGAGACGAAAGCGTCCCCAGTTTGGCTTCCGTAAATTGGCAGTTGTCTACTTCAAATACGTGGTGGGCGATGACGATCGTGGACAAGCATATACCCAGCAGCGCCATGACGTTTGCGGGGAGATGTAGGTAAACCTGGCCTCGAGCTCGACGAGATCGGGTTTTGCTGCTCTTGGATTGTGAAGGATCTTCTTACACATATATTGTTAGAAGAGATCTGGTATTAGGATGCAGAATGGGAAGTAATGTTGGAGGGATTTTGTTGTTATATATGTATAACAACAACAAAGAGGAGGGAGGTAAGTTATTTTTCCTCTTTTTTTGTTGTTAAAATACAATGAAATGCCTCCGTTCTGCCTCTACATTTCATTTTCCTTATTAAAATTGTCGTGTTTGGATAATTGCGGCTGACACTTGGCTGGACTAGTAAATCCTGGGAAGCCGTAAGGTGTTGTTAAATACTTGGTGCATTTTAGATAACATTAGCAGAAACTATTAGGAATTCATTGACGTGCAGAGTATATTGTCCTACAGATCTGTTTATTACATGTATCCAACTTCAAATTAATGAAAAGTCAAATATGATCGAAAGGATGCGAATTTCCGTCCTTAAAATAGAGCAGAATCAGATAACATATGCATAAATAAAATTTCAACAACAACATCAAAAATCATAAAGTATAAGAACAAGGACATGTGCATAAAATATACTAACTTAGTACTTGAACATTAACATCATTGTCTCTTCTAAATTCCAAACTATATGAAGACTACATTAACCTTATATTATCAACGTCATCACTATATCATATAATCATAGTGGAAGCATGATCATAAAAAGAGTCATGGTGAACCTATTATACCTACAAGTGACGATAAAACAATACTATAACAATATGATCGGATAAGGAAAAAATATTTTTATACCTAAAATCATAAAATCGAAGTTACACAATCAATGCAAATTCATTAGTACACTAAAAGATATGAAAACTTACGTATTAAGAAGCATATGAACTTAGATGAAATCATAAAGATAAACTGAAATAAAGCAAACAACCATCATCTATGACTTTTTTTATTAAGACAAAGCATATTTAAAATGCATTTTCATTATACAGTACAAGTCATCATAAGGCCTCTGATGGCTTCTTAAAGGTCCATGAGAGATATTCAAGGCCAACAGTAAGAATTAGCATTATTTTTATCTGAGGAATTTCAAAGTACAAATGTCAAGAGCTAACCCAGTTCCAAGGTTGTGCCACGATTTAGAAAATAAGTAGATGCATCAAGCTTCATATCTTTATCTACATAATACATATCGGTATAGAAAAGGATTGTATAACAAACATATATGATTATATTTTCATGTTTATAGGAAGAAGTAGCTCAAATAATAAAATTATAGCCAAGCATATATTGGGACTCATACATATAAAAATATGAATATCATCATGATAATGAATTTGAATAAGAGGTAAAGTGTACCTTGAAAATAAAAACAAGAAGAACAAACATGAGGGGATCTTGTAAATGAGTCAGGAAAGGGTCATGTCATTTAAGCAAGGGTGATTTCATTAAAATCAACAAGATGCTAGTCATATGATCATTTTAATCAAGGTTGGATGTTTTACATAAGTCTATGTAATATTTCTTCAAATTATTGAGTTTAGCATCTCAATATACATGCATTTCTATCATCTAGATGTTCATTATACCATAAATTATGCATGATCTTGGGTTACATCCAACCAAGATCACGAATTTAAGATTTATGTTTTTTTGGATTTTAGTAGGGAACTCATGAGATGTGAACAACACTAGGTAACCTAAGTAGCAATATATCCATATTAATATATATTTTATGCAAATAGGGATTATGATTGCAAAAGTAAATATATCTACATTTTGTGCTACAAATATAAAAAAGTTAGTGACTTGAAGCCATAATATAGCATGAGGCAATATTAGGAAAGATTCATGGAAGATTAGAAATCTAATCTTCAACATGTGTATTTAGGTCATATTTCATGTCACATTTATGTCACATAGTCAAGATATGGCATATGAGTGATCCACATGAGATTTTGAGTTACATGGAATCAAAATTACTAAATTTTATTCAGAAGCCTTGTCGCAATCAGTTGGACAAAAAAGGACACATGACATCTTAGAATATCCAAATGTTGCCACTCTTGAGAATCTCAAAAACAAAAATAATAATTGTATATCCAAAGAGATGTTACATGAGTAAAAATATTTGAGTGGACCAATTAGAAAAATAAATATATGTCTACAACCACATAAGGAGATTCATGAGGCCATATTAATACCCCTACTCCACCTAGAAATGGGACTCTAAATGCTCTAAAGTCCCCAATTAAAGAGTTTCCTAATCAGTCTTGCCCAAACCCAAATGAGGGTTCTCACCATACTCTTTTATAGATCACGTTCCCTGGCTCCTCAAATAACCAATCGATGAGAGTTCATGTAAAGGTGGATGGAGGTTTTAGATCTCATCCATGTAGGCTAAATCTTCCCCCTTTGGCTTTAAAATACCACTTGTATATAATATACGACATGGTTAGTGCCAACATACACAAACATATTACAACATGAAAAACACTTTCTATGTCTATGTTACTCTCTTCATGCCCAATCCAAAGAAGACATGAACATATCTTCCAGTTGAGAATGTTGTACCTATCCATATGTTCATGCCATGGACTGAAGCATAGAGAAAGATGTGACTTTATATAAAAACATCTTCATGTTATTGTGCATACACATCAGAATATAAAGTTTTGAATTCTTTGCACTATTATTCTTTCATATTTATGGATGCAATGAACATGAAACAAATTAAATAAGAAGACAATTTGGTGTGTCACCTACCAACACTAAATGGAAGGAATCATATTAGGCACACCAAAATCATTGAAGTATGAAATGGATAGAACAATATAGTTTCCAATGGGAAATGTTTTCTACTATTATGTTGTTCTAATAATTAATGTAGGTTTCTAATACCAGTTGAACATTACACATTTGAGTTGCATTACATAGTGAAGACATCATAAAAGCTTTAAAACTAATACTTTTTTATATTTTATTCAAAAAACTAGAAAAGAAGAAAACATTTTAGGAACACCACTCGACAGATTTGTGCATGTAAATATAATTACTTTAAAAGGAAATAGTTTGATCTAGTGTGAAAAGGGCATAGCTCCATATTATTACCAATAACTCATGTACCAAAGGTCAAGAAAGTTTATATAGTTAACTATATATGTCATACCACCATATCTCTGAGTGGATCTTGTGTGCCTTGAAAAATAAACATACTATAAGTGGAAGATCTTGGTTAATTGAGTGTACTAGTATATCATTATTCACATATTCTTGCATGAAAAAACGAAATTGTATTGTATATATAGGCCAAGAATATAGTTGTTTGTGACTTTCTTATATGTTGAATTCATATTTTCAACTGAAAAATGTACTCATATCAACAAAATGGTTGCAAACATAAACTAGTAGTGATATTATTATTTCAAAAATGAGACCAAGAATCATCATCATATGTGATATAATAAAGGAATTGTAAATCATCAAACAATTCAACTTTGTTATATAAACTACAACTATGTTAGTCTTATCATGTATCGACCTCAGTTTTTAGCATTCCCCAATTAGGAAAGACCCAAAAAGTTGAGAGTGATTACCTAAAATTCCCTAGGATCCAAATGACCAAATAATAAATAATAATAAATAAATTCCATTAAATCAAATATAGTTTACAATGTGCTCCTCTAAAGAGTAACATGAGATCCCACTTACAGGTGGCCCTTGGTCCATGTTTAGTAGTTACTTGCTAGACTTGAAATGGGATGGAAATTTCCAACCTTCAGAAGGACTTCCAAACCACATTCTAACGTGGGTAAGGATCTTAAATTTCCCATTACACATGTATGTGCCTACCATTTTTGAGACAATCGGTCATGCACTAGGGACTCTAGTGAAGGTGGGAGAGCACACAATCAAGAAGATTGGGAGTCATTTCACAAGGCTCACGATTGAGTTGGATACCACAACACAAATTCAACCTGCCATTCTCATCAATAGATCAGAGTATAAACTTGAGTGTGAAGTTCTTCCAGACCTATACTTATGTTGTGGTAAATTGGGATATAGTTCTAAAGCTTGCAAACCTACCACTAAGGAATATGAGACTAAAGTGAGAACATGTTATAGTAAATGAGATTACTACAAACATAAAACACAATCAATAACAAATTAATCACATAACCAAAAATATGGGTAAATTAAAACTGATTTCAACATCAACACTCATTTATAAACATTTGCATAAGAGCCCAACATCTTTCTTGTATCCATTCTATGCCAAGAATTTGATACAAATTGGTCTATCGCCTTCTGCAACATATATACATAGGAGAACAATATAGGTATATGCCACACAAACAAGCATTAACATGCTAACAAAATTCTTATTCGTTTGAAACACCATATACAAACTTTTCCTGCCCGGACCTGAGAGTATAGGGACGAATCTAGGACATGCTAGCCATCTAATCAACTTTCTCAAAGATTCATTGCTGTAATTCCTCTTTACTTCCATGATTTTATTGTCGTCACTACCGATTACCTAAAAAGATGTGGTGAATCACAAGAGTGAGACTCATGTCCTAGCAAGATATATAACCTCCAACAATGCTTATTGATTACAACATTTTATCTACTTAAATAGTTTTATGTAGTTTAATTAGATATAAAAAATAGTCTCAACAACACTGATAATAAAAAAAATACATAAAGTAGCTGATAACAATTATCATCATTAAGCTATCTATCATCATTTGCCTTGTTAACCATATTAAGAGAATCAATAGCATATGCATAACTAGAATAAGCAAGTCTAGTAGCATATTATTTCTATTAACATGAATAAGTCCAACATCATAAGTATGCGTAACATCATTAGCATGTCTAACAGTTTGAACAAATCAATATCATAAGCAGAGCTAACAACATAAGCATATTTGCATAAGCATGGTTAGCAATATAGTCATTTCTAATTATAGAGGCATGACAAGTATGCTAAACATAACTAACAACATAATATTGCTAGCATCATAATTATAATCAGTAGTAGCAGTATAGATATCAACCTAAGCATGGCTATTGTATGTACACATTTACAATCTTAAACATATCCAAAACATAAGTATATCCACTATCTCTTAATTGCACAAAGAATCATCTTTATATAAAGAGAACAAAAAAGGGTTATCATCCAATGTGAAGCATTGTGTATAACCCTAAACAAATATGCTATACAATTGTATTACATAATTTATTATGCCCTGGGGAATTTGAGTCATCCTCCCAAAGTCCAACTGACCTCTATGAAGGGCTATTTGGTTCTGTACAAGATCTAGGAGTGCCAGTATCCTAAGATCTCTTCCCATCGGCCAACATGAATAAAAAGGCAATGACATATCAGTCAAAGCTACCACTACAACGACATATAGTCAAGCTGCTAACCACTAGTCCACCCTTCGTACAGGTCATGACACTAGACACCAGGGTATACAAAACCCTCTAATATGAGGTACAACCACAATTTCCCTCAATCACATCAAATGTTTGAGGCATGACCATAGACATCCTCCATAACATGCATTATGGGTGACAAGGATATATCCTATACTTGCCACCGCCACATACTCAACAGTTGCACTCTGAGTTTCCCTTAGAAAAACTCATTTCACCATCCAACAAGTTTTGACACTGAAGATGCCTCTACGGCACATGGCTCTACATGATTAGAATTGCACTTGATTAGTTATGCCAATTGTGTGGATTAAGGTTGCATCAAACAAGTGAACATACAAACCCTAATTCACTTCTAGCAAGCATATAAATATCACAACTTCAAAAGATATAAAATGTGTGAAACATAATTTGTAATCTCATTATCACATGGTACTATTCAATTGTCATTCATGAGACTGTGCTAGTCATCATACTATAACAAAATATAAATCCTTTTTACAATATCGCATGGTATCAACTCTTATCAACACAAGAGGATTAGACCTCATTCAGGGCTCAACCATGCCCAAAGGTCATTAAGAGCATCATACTATTCCCTGCAAGATCATCATTATCTTTGCATGCCTTATAACAAGGCTCAGCAACATCACTTACATATAATACACCAGATCAACACAATATTGCATTAATGAGCTAGGAGATATTCATAAACAATCATAGCATGTTTATATTAACATTAAGAACATTCCTTTATTACATCAACATGCAAGGAATCTAGATATGATTAACCCTCATCATATTCATAATGTACATGTTTAGCATAAGAAAGTATCAACCATGTGGCTATGATAACCACCAAATAACATATTAAGGTTATGATCATATTAAGGAGGTTATTTCACCATAATTACATCATTTAAGAATGTTAAACATGAATACTCATCTTTATCTATTTGCATTAGAGTTAGGTTCAACAACATAAATTATATTAATGTTACTAATCAACACTAATACCCAAACCCTAACTCATGGCATCCCATTGGATCATGGATGCATAAGGTGAAGCATCACCATCACATTCCTTACTATTCTAAGTATGAATACACACATAAATCAAGGTGTAACCATCGAGTTATAGCATACTAAGGTTTCAACAACAATAAGAGAGTACTCCATGATTGTATTAATCATTCAAGGACTATTCACACTCAATTACCATTATTTAGTTATATTAAAGCTAGGTATAACAAGCTATAACTCATTAGGGTTACCCACTAATTCAGTATCGCGATTATCAATCTTAATCATACGAGGGTAAGGGTAAGACTACAATTTTAAGGCATTGAACCATCAAATTCTCACCATTAGAATCATAACATTACACTATAGGCTTCCCCAATAATAATGGGAATATGAGGGCTCGCTCTCCCTTCTCATTAGAATCTTCCCCGACAGCTGCCGTTGGGGGGAGGGAGCATCACCCTTAACACCTTCCTCCCCCTGGCCCTAACAGTTCACGGTGTGGTTTCATTTTGTGAAGAGTAAGTTGTAGCAAATCGATGGAGAAAAGGGAGCAGTCGATGGGCGTCGCCTCGGATGAGTCGGTTGGTGAGGAGATGTGAAGCGCCACGAGGAGCAGCTCTAGGCCAGAGGATTGGCATTTTTACCTGGTCGATTCCATTCCGTTCAAGTGTGACGGATGGAAAGTGTAACGACCCCGCCTCCAGGTAACCCCCAATTAAGGGAGATCGAAAGGTCGGTGCCGTTATCCAATTAACAGGATCAAAGGTTCGACAAATAATCAATAACAATTATGAAATTCTACTAACTAACTGGAATTTGGTATAAAATTAAAACTTTACTTACCTTTGAAAACATTGGAAATCTATCTATCCTAGTCTTGAATCATTCTATCTAATCCTCCTTGCACTTTATTTCTTTTTCCGCAATGTGTCACTTTACTATTTGTTCTTTCAATTATTGTTCCTAAAACACCGACAAAAAAAAATGTCGGTCAATATATTGAAATATATTGGTATGTGGGAACAACCAAAATCTTGCAAATATGGCTAACAATTGAATAATCACAATCAAATTAATGAACAATCCAATTTACACTTTTCAGTATGACATTCTCCACAACTTTTTCCCTAACCCTGACATACCCACCTTAGGGTTCCCTTTGCCAATGAATTAAGGCCACATTCTCAATCCCGAGCTTGGTGTATGGGGGTCACCACTCATGGTGCACACTAGTCATGCAATATCATAGGCAACCTTCTTGGTGCCTGGGGTCACCACTCAAGGTGTCCATTGGTCTATCCATCTGGGCCTGACCTTTGGCATCATCCATCAGGGTGGCATGTAGGTGCGAGAATCCATATTTCTATTTTTTTAATGTGATAATCATAGTGACTTTATGATTTCAAGTATGAACATCCAACAGATAATTTGCATTCAATGCGATTAACCATCCGGAAAATCATCGGGGAAACTATAAGGCGATTATTCATAGTTCATTATGATTGAATCCACATGTGAACTCTATTTATCATTAATTCCATCTTGATTCATTAAAAAAACCATGATTACTATATTAAGGGTATTTACCCATAATTAGGAGCTTAACCATCATTTAACACTTTTAATATCCAATAGGTTGTAATTACTCACTTTCATCAATTAAGTATCATGAACTTAACCCTAATTCTTCATTATCTTCAATAAGGATTTTTTAATCCAACTTATGTTCAAGAATCATTATATTTCAGTTGTATACTAGAAATTTTCAAATTATAATCACTAAAACTCATGTTTTCCCAAATTAGGGTTTTTATCCCATTAAACCATGTACATGATCACAAAAACCCTAAAAGCAACATATTAATCATCCTTTTATGATTTTACCTTTTCCTTTACTCTAAACAGGTTTATTTTGATCAAAAACCAAAATCAATATCCATCATGATTGCTTTTATCTCTTCCTAGGGTTTTCCATTATTTAATGCATTAAAACATGAAAAACCCTATACTTATTCAAAAGAATTCAAAAACAGGCTCTACTATCATTTTTATCATGTTCTACGCATTTTTTTGGTTAAAAAGCACTACTTACTTGCATTTTTCGGCCAAAGGATCTATTTTTAACGATTTATACTAGTTTCAACCTTTTTCTTGAATATAGATCAGAGAAGCAACTAACCCTTTATTTTTCAGAAAACTCTGGTTCGTTGGATCTGTGGTTGCCTTGGACTGAGCGTGATCGGACGAACTGCGTGACTTGCGCCCACTGAGGGTCTTCTAGCGCGCTGGACAAGATCGACTGTCGATCGCCCTCCTCCATCAAAAGATGACCCCAATCCAACGACATCTGCTGCTCGACCTCACTCGATCCAGGGGAAAGCACTGCGGCGACGCTGCAGTTTGAAGCTCGCCGGAGCTTCTAGATCTTGTCGACCTGGGGCACCAGGGAACTAGGAGAGGGGTCGGTCGAGCTCGTGAGGGTCTGCTCGAGTTGAAGGGGGGTTCTATTTATAGAATATAGGGCTCTCTTTAGGGTTCCCAATCTCACCACCGCCCCTGGCTCTTGGCCAAATTGGGAAAAACTTCTAGAATGAAAAAAACCACCCAAAACCTAGGTGGGTTGGGTACGGAATCACCTCACGAAGTCAACCAACATCTTTCCATGTTTGCATATGGTCATATCTCCGAGGAAAAATCGAGGGAAAAGTCCCTCTGCTCTTGCGGCACTTTCCTTCTCAAAATCGAGGAAGGAGATGCACAGCTGGCGTTAGATCTTGATCCGATGGCTTCTGTCATCCCAAGCAATTTCCTTTTAAATCAATAAATGTGTGACATTTGTTATAATCACAACACTTTAGGGAAATTTGTAAAAGTCATAACTCCCAAACCGAGTGTCCAATTAATCCCAAATTTTGAGGGAAAGTTTATAATAACTTTATCTACCTCTATACCAAAATGAGGCTCATTATCTTAAGGAAAACGTGCCTTTTATTTAGGTGCAAGATATCACTTAATTATATATATATCTCACATATTTTCTCTTTCCCTTGCTATTAAATTATTATTCTGAGTTCGTTGAACCTCAAGGAACCTTAATGGCTCGAAATCCCATATTGGGGATATACCTTAGCCTCTTTCTTTATCTTTCATCTTTTTTCTCATTATCTTGCTTTTTCTTTATTAAAATATCTCTTTTTGAAGATTTCTCTTTTATTTTCCTCATTAGTATTCCTTTTTATCATTAGAAATCCTTGGGATACAAAATTACACCAAGGATAACTTAATTATAACTCTTTTCACTTGTTTTCCACATTTTACCATTATTTTCAATTTCTTTCTTAATAAAGAAATACTTAATTGACCTTTTCTTTTCTTATTGAATTTTCTTTGCAACTTTGGACTCTTTGGAATCCAAAGAAACCATGTGACACGAAATCCACCTTTGGATTAAGTTCTTTTTCCTTCTAGAGGTTTCCACACCTTTCTTTCCTCAAAACTCAAATTTTCATTTATTAATTGAATTTCTTTGTTAATGGGCCCAACAACCAATAAAGCCCACAACACAAACATCAAGGCTATTGTAAATGAAATCCAATTATTCACAACAAATTGTATTATTTGTTCCAATATCTTTAATATGAGAAATTACATTTCTCACCAAAATTGGGGTTATAACATCCTTCCCCTCTTATAAGAATTTTGTCCTCAAAATTCCATCAAGCAAACAAACAGTTCATGATAAGACTTTCATACGTCCATCAGGGCTCCCATGTGGCATCACCCCTTCCATGGTTCTTCCCAAGAACCTTCATCCTCTCATATTCTTCCATCTGAGTTCTTTCTTACCTTGGTATATAATACCCTCATAGGTGACTCAAGACATTTCAGCCTCTCAAAAGCTGAATAGGTTCAGGGCTTAACACATGGCTTGGGTACCTCACATAGTGCTCTAGATTGGACTCATGGAACACATTACACATCATTTTATCCTGAGGGGCAAGGCTAAATACAACTATCTCCACCAATCCATCTCAAATGGACCCATATATCGGGGACTCAGCTTTCTCAGTTGTAGCTTAGAGGGGTTGGATTTTCACATCACATAATCTCCCACAGTGAACCACATGTCAGTCTGCTTTGCATCAGCTCGTGACTCATGTCACCACTGAGCTCTCTCTTGGCCATTGCACGATCAAAGATACTTCATCTACACACACTATGGTTCTTTTCTGACCTTTGCGAGGCCTCCTCCACCAACATCATCTTAATGAAGTGGTGACCGACACAACCTCTGTATAAGACTTCTTGCATCCCGATAAAGGCTACGGTGGTTAACATCACATCTTAAGAATTGTCTCTTTGTATCACCCTGAACAAGCACACTTGCTCTCATCAGACCCTCTAGTCGGGATCATACTAACCATTAGTTAGGGGTGATAAACCATACTATCATCAAGTTTTTCATGTATCCACTTCCACCTCATGGAAGTGAACCTTGGTCATACCCAAGAACTTTTGCACTTGTATCCTGGTGAAGTTGAACCATCTCTCTCTTATGTAGTTCAACATAATCTATCTCTTGATAATAATCTTCCTTTCTCATGTAATCTAGGTAAGGCGATCTACCATAACCCATATTGTATCTTGACCTTCTTGGTCTAGGAGAGACTCACAACATCCATAGTGATGAACTCCCATTCCCTCTTGAGAACTCTTTATACTTTATATCCATGCACTGGGTTAATGGTGTTCATCCTTCACCTCCTAGCTTGCATGGCCACATGCTACATGCAACTTTGTTTTAAGCATCCAGAATGCTACCATCACTTACTATCTTTGTAGTATCAAGGTATATCATGACCTCCTGTATTGTTATGATTCCTCAAGCTTGATACCTCGGAAACCCTAAACCACTCTCAAAAGGCTTTTATTACCTTCCTATCCAAAGAAGTGTATCTGAGGTTCTATCACCATCCTTTTACTAAATCAAGGACTAAACTGGCTACCCAAACAATCATTAACTTGTTCAACATATCTTATTACATCCGAGTATCAGCCAAAACACATCTTGTTTCCAAACTTAGGGTTAGCCAAACAACCTCAACTTCTTCTAGCCTCTAACTAAACTAGGCAGCTAGATCTCAACCAATGCATTCATTACCACCTCTCATCCGTAAGTGTTAGGTAACATACACCTTCATGTATTATACTTATCATCTCATCTCAAACTCTAAGTCTATCTTCATCTAGAAGCTCTGAGCTCATCCTCACTGTGATCGAACTCAACCTTGGTTAACTTGCAAATTCCACATAGCTTCTGCTAAAAACATCCTTATTTCTCTTACTATTTGTAAACCATCCATGTATTGTTCACTCCACAAGGGTATGTTATTATCTCTATCCTCATACCTCATAGCAACATTCCAACTTCCATCATCTTTTATCCTTGGTGTAAGGCATGCGTACTGTCCTATCTCTCACTCCCATAATGAGAAGAAATAAGCATTTGGCGGCCATCCAAATACAGAGTTCTTCCCATTCCAGGAGTAGAGATGGTACATCCCACCTTGCCAGTACACCTTGAAATCTAAGTTGAAACGTGCAACTGATGTCTCCACATCACAAACATCATGATATCAAAAATTTCTTCCATGGAAAACCGATCTGAAACCTACTTGAGTCACCACACAATCCTTGGTCATCTCCTCTAGGTCTATAGGGTGCCGACACTTTTGGGGTCATCTCTCTTCCCTTATGCATCCAGAGAGTTCCCTACTCATCTTCCCTTTGGGTCTCATGAGTTCATGAAGGTGATCAATCTCCTAACCCATGGGCCTCAGACAATGATAGCTATTACCTCCCGACCCTATGGTCATGTGCAACTAGGGAATTAGGCAACTCCGTCTTTCATCGGTCTTATCCCTACCTGACCCTTGGATAGACTTAGGATTATATCTTAGTACATGTTCAACTCATAACCTTACCCAAGCCTTCATCATCTCTCTCTGCATTCATGGGCTGACTTTCATCCCTTCACTGGGGTCATGACGACCTACCTACCTTGGTCAGGCCCCATACTGGTTACCTCCTTGGTAACACATCCACATGCACTTAGAGATGGTTATCTACAGGTCTGCAGGTTCATTATCATGCTATGTACTCTTCACTTATCTTCTCAAGATCTTCTAAAACCTCTTTAAGTTACCTCAAAACCAACAAAACGAGTATACATCCTACAAAAGGGTCCCTCTCCCAGGATGGGAGGGAACTACAACTCTTGACAACCAAAGTCACAACTGTCCTTATGTTTAGGGTCTGCATCCACATGAGCATGCCTAACCCAACATCTACTAAGGAACAAGAAGACCACCTATTAAACCATGCTAGATCATACTTGTTCTCTTTCCTCAACATTAGTTCAACTTAGTTGTGAGGGGTTCATCAAACATACCCTCAACTTAAGGGGTTTCCTATTCCTCTACACATGAGGAGTACCATGCTCGAACTATAGAGACTCAAATCTCATCAGGAGCATCAGATACACTACTTCTCCTCTTAGGCCTAGGAACCCTAGGTTCTCCTTTGGATATCCAACTGCATGCTCAAACTCTTAACCACGAGTCAAACATGTCCAAAGTATGTCATGTACTCCCATGTTCCTTTTATATGAGAAACACCCCCGAGTTGAGTCCTCCTCAAGGACAACCAACTAGGTATAAAGCCTCCTCAAGGTCTAAAGCACTTCTGGTCGCATCTCAGCAGGTAACCACTTATACCATAGGTACTTAGGTACTGGAAGCATCATCATCTCTTTCTAGGGTTTGGCTCCTCTAAAGGCAACCAAGATATCATCAACCTCTAGGGGTCAAGCATAAGGCAACCACTATCATCCACTTAGGTCACATTATCCTCAACTCCCCATTATTCCTCAAGTTTTGGGGTTTTAGGCTTCCAACCTCCCTGTTGGGGTTCTGCTTCCTCTCTCTAGAGCTAATTCCACCTCCAACCATACTTACTAGAGGTCCCTTCTCCATGAAGGCTCATGCTCACAAGCATACCCCTATGTGGTTGAAGCCTATGCTCAACTCATGTTTGGCTCAAGAGCATCCATACCCATTTCATAAGCCATCCATCATGATCTCTTAACCAGGATTTCGTCAATCTATACCCTACTTGCCTAAGCCCATAGGGTAACTATAGGTTCTCTAACCTCATCCACGAAGGAGCTATCCTTTTCTATGGCCTGCACGACCCTCTCCAAGGTTGGGTCGCCAAAGGTACTAGGTCATCTACCCTCTTATGGCATCCCAAAGGCATGATCAACCAAACACTTAGTCAATCATGGCATCTAAGTCATCCTGTCATATCTCTCTCTAACCTTCACTTAGGGTTAGGGTTACCATCATACTCAAAGGATGTGCTAGGTCTCTACCTTTAATGGAGGTCTCTACCTCCAAGACTAACTCTCTCTACTCATCCTCCTACCAAGGAGGTCTATCCTCAGGTCTCTCCTGAGGGCAATGAAAACTCGTGTCATACGACCTAAGCATGTATCTATTCCTTTTATGCTTACTCTATTAAGCTTATGCCCATGACATCTTATTTACATGCTTTTTATTAATTTGGTGGAGGATTCCTTAATCCTTATCAACCTTACCCATAGCTCAAGAGGGTGAGGAGAAGAGAGAGGAAACCCTAATCCTTAAGGTCCTTAACAGAATTGGAGTTGAGAAGGGATGAACAAGATGAGAGAGTCCTAAAGGTATCTTATTTCGATTCATACCCTAAGACTTTGGACAGGCAGTCACACAGATCCGGGAGTCCTCGTATTCTGACTAGAGGTGTGGAGAAAAATATTGCCAGCCCCCGGCCGTGATCCTTTTCTAGACACCATTGTCTTTCAGATAATCCTCTAATAACTCCCTTGGGTTCTACATAATTTGTAAAATTTAATAATTATTAAAGATTAAGTGAGGAACCTTCGCTCTGATACCAATTGTAATGACCCCGCCTCCCGGTAACCCCCAATTAAGGGAGATCGAAAGGTCGGTGCCGTTATCCAATTAACAGGATCAAAGGTTCGACAAATAATCAATAACAATTATGAAATTCTACTAAATAACTGGAATTTGGTATAAAATTAAAACTTTACTTACCTTTAAAAACCTTGGAAAACTATCTATCCTAGTCTTGAATCATTCTATCTAATCCTCCTTGCACTTTATTTCTTTTTCCGCAATGTGTCACTTTACTGTTTGTTCTTTCAATTGTTGTTCCTAAAACACTGACAAACAAAACGTCAGTAAGTATATTGAAATATACTGGTATGTGGGAACAACCAAAATCTTGCAAATATGGCTAACAATTTAATAATCACAATCAAATTAATTAACAAGCCAATTTACACTTTTTAGTATGACATTCTCCACCGCTTTTGCCCTAACCCTGGCATACCCATGTTAGGGTGCCCTTTGCCAATGACTTAAGGCCACCTTCTCAATCCCGATCTTGGTGTCTGGGGGTCACCACTCACGGTGCCCACTAAGCATGCAATATCATAGGCCACCTTCTTGGTGCATGGGGTCACCACTCAAGGTGTCCATTGGTCTACCCATCCGGGCCTGACCTTTGGCATCATCCATCAGGGTGGCATGTAGGTGCGAGAATCCATTCTTCTATTTTTTTAATGTGATAATCATAGTGACTTTATGATTTGCAAGTATGAACATCCAACAGATAATTTGCATTCAGTGCGATTAACCATCCAGAAAATCATCGGGGAAACTATAAGGCAGTTATTCATAATTAACCACATACCTATTAAGAAGATTGAATGCAGAAATAACCAATCAAGAATTCAAGCAAGTATGCACAGGTTGGTCCTGAAAAGACATCCAATACTCTCTATCATGGATATGGTATACAAATCTAACAGACCTAATGTGCCCTAGGTTTACTAGCCCTTTTTAGGGTTTTGAGTATAATTAGGGTTTCACTTCCTTTTTATTACTTTTACCTTACTTTTATCAAATATCCATCAAACCCTAATTATCTTGTCTTATTTTCCATTAAGGTCCTTAAGATTAGGTTTGGACCACGAGAACCCCAATTATTCATCTATTCATCACAAAAGATATTAAGGTTATCTTTTAACAATATTTAATCTTATTTTCGGATTAACAACACTATTATCTATCAATTAAGTCCATCAAGACTCTTTTCATTAAAGCTACTATTTTAATCCTTTTAGTCCATGGCAAACTCATTATAAGAATTTATCATCAATTCATAGTTCATTATAATTGAATCCACATGTGAACTCTATTTATCATTAATTCCATCTTGATTCATTCAAAAAAACCATGATTACTATATTAAGGGTATTTACCCATAATTAGGAGCTTAACCATCATTTAACACTTTTAATATCCAATAGGTTGCAATTACTCACTTTCATCAATTAAGTATCATGAACTTAACCCTAATTCTTCATTATCTTCAATAAGGATTCTTTAATCCAACTTATGTTCAAGAATCATTATATTTCAGTTGTATACTAGAAATTTTCAAATTATAATCACTAAAAATCATGTTTTCCCAAATTAGGGTTTTTATCCCATTAAACCATGTACATGATCACAAAAACCCTAAAAGCAACATATTAATCATCCTTTTATGATTTTACCTTTTCCTTTACTCTAAACAGGTTTATTTTGATCAAAAACCAAAATCAATATCCATCATGATTGCTTTTATCTCTTCCTAGGGTTTTTTCCTTATTTAATGCATTAAAACATGAAAAACCCTATACTTCTTGAAAAGAATTCACAAACAGGCTCTACTATCATTTTTATCATGTTCTATGCATTTTTCTGGTTAAAAAGCACTACTTACTTGCATTTGTCGGCCAAAGGATCTATTTTTAACGATTTATACAAGTTTCAACCTTTTTCTTGAATATAAATCAGAGAGGCGACTAACCCTTTATTTTTCAGAAAACTCTGGTTCATTGGATCTGCGGTCGCCTTTGACCGAGCGCGATCGGACGAACTGTGTGACTTGCGCCCACTGAGGGTCTTCAAGCGTGCTGGACAAGAGCGACCGTCGATCGCCCTCCTCCATCAACAGATGACCCCGATCCAATGTCATCTGCTGCTCGACCTCGCTCGATCCAGGGGAAAGCACTGCGGTGGCGCCGCAGTTCAAAGCTCGCCAGAGCTTCTAGATCTTGTCGACCTGGGGCACCAGGGAACTAGGAAAGGGGTCGGTCGAGCTCGTGAGGGTCTGCTCGAGTTGAAGGGGGGTTCTATTTATAGGATATAGAGCTCCCTTTAGGGTTCCCAATCTCAACGCCACCCCTGGCTCTTGGCCGAATTGGGCAAAACTTCTAGAACGAACGAAACCACCCAAAACATAGGTGGGTTGGGTGCGGAATCACCTCACGAAGCCAACCGACATCTTTCCATGTTTGCATATGGTCATATGTCCGGGGAAAAATTGAGGGAAAAGTCCCTCTGCTCGTGCGGCACTTTGCTTCTCAAAATCGAGGAAGGAGTTGCACAGCTGGTGTCGGATCTTGATCTGATGGCTGCTGTCATCCCAAGCAATTTCCTTTTAAATCGATAAATGTGTGACATTTGTTATAATCACAACACTTTAGGGAAATTTGTAAAAGTCATAACTCCCAAACCGAGTGTCTAATTAATCCCAAATTTTGAGGGAAAGTTTATAATAACTTTATATACCTCTCTACTAAAATTGGGCTCATTATCGTAAGGAAAACGTGCCTTTTCTATAGGTGCAAGATATCACTTAATTATATATATATATCTCACATATTTTCTCTTTCCCTTGCTATTAAATTATTATTCTGAGTTCCTTGAACCTCAAGGAACCTTAATGGCTCGAAATCCCATATTGGGGATATATGTTAGCCTCTTTCTTTATCTTTCATCCTTTTTCTCATTATCTTGCTTTTTCTTTATTAAAATATCTCTTTTCTGAATAATTCTCTTTTATTTTCCTCATTAGTATTCCTTTTTATCATTAGGAATCCTTGGGATACGAAATTCCACCAAGGATAACTCAATTATACCTCTTTTCACTTGTTTTCCACATTTTACCATTATTTTCAATTTCTTTCTTAATAAAGAAATACTTAATTGACCTTTTCTTTTCTTATTGCATTTTCTTTGCAACTTTGGACTCTTTGGAATCCAAGGAAACCATGTGACACGAAATCCACCTTTGGATTAAGTTCTTTTTCCTTCTAGAGGTTTCCACACATTTCTTTCCTCAAAACTCAAATATTCATTTATTAATTGAATTTCTTTGTTAATGGGCCCAACAGCCAATAAAGCCCACAACACAAACATCAAGGCTATTGTAAACGAAATCCAATTATTCACAACAAATTGTATTATTTGTTCCAATATCTTTAATATGAGAAATTACATTTCTCACCAAAATTGGGGTTATAACAGAAAGAGCCATTCCCAACCAGATCTAGGTTCATCATCACTGCTCTATCTCGCAAGTGATGGAAGGGTTCTCCCTCTTCCCTCACAAGGACCACCCCCATCTTCCTCTGAGTGAAACCTGGTTTTCCTGGGTGACGATGGGTACTCGACCCCACCCTATTTTCATCTTGGTGAATTCGGTGACGGATGGATCTGTTGTTGGGCTGACTGGCTTCCTTGACCAGTGTGGCGGCGTGTCCCCTCCACTGACGACGATGAGGATGGGAGACTCTCCATCAGGCCAGAGTTTACACTCCAGTGTCTCCTGATGACGACGCCTCCCTCCTCAACCATGATGTCAGGCCCACTTCTTTGGATTTGGGCGGTTCAGTTTGGAGACCAAGCCCGACAGTCAGCGATGTCAGTTCCTTCCACGGGGTCCTCATCAACAACTCTATAGTGGTAGGGGGCATATTCCACTCTCCCCCTGTTGCATGTGTTTCCTCTATACCTGAGTGTTTGAACGCCCTCTAGGTGTTCAATGAAGTGCTTCTGTGCAAATAGGAGCCTCGTGTGGGATTGGGTTCAAGGGGGGAAGATTACTTCTTCTTATCCTCCTTGGATCCCTCCTGCTACTATGTGTAATCTGATGATTATCAACAGTTGAAGAGGGGTTGGATACCTACCTAGATTTCACATCTTCAGGGAATGAGTCAAACACTAGTGGAGGAAAGGTAGTTATCTGGTTGAAGGACAATGTTCGATGGTCAACTCATGGAGGGACCTTGTTGAATCACTCTCCTGCATCTCAGTTGTTTGCTGACCTATGTTCATCCCAGGTCGTGGATGAAGCGTATTAGTGCTCAGCTGTAGGGGGTTCCTTATTGGATGCTCATGCTCATCCATATATATACCTATAGATTTTGAAGGTCTGCGAAGATCAATAGTTTTCGAAGATGGCACTAGGCAGACTTCCAGTTTATGTCCTATTTTTTATTTGTTAATACCTTTAGAGGGTGGTTTGAACGTGTGTAATTGTAGATTGAAATAGACATTCTCCTGGCAAGAAGGTCAGGTTCTTAGCTTTGTCAATGTGTTTGGTCTTCGTAGTTCTGGTTTCTTTGTCTAGAGATCTTTGAATACCCCCTGCGTGGGGTATCTGATCATAGGTGGTTTCTTTAGTCTATCTATCTTTAAAGGGTACTTTGTGCCCAAAGTTTTTGGTAATAGAAACACACATTTTTCACCGACCAAAAAATAATAATAATGGGAATATTAAGGCATCAACTTCTAATAATTAAATGTTGAAAAGGCAAAGTCATTGGTAGTTTACATGAGTAAATATCTTGAACAAACCAACTATGAAGTCATTGAGTTATGCTCTAGAAATAGTCACCATCTAACCCTAGACATCCCTTAATTAACAACATAAAAAGTTCCATTGAGAGTAGGGTAAAACCCACAAGCAATTATTTATCCAAAACAAGTCATCAATAAATGAGCTTCTTAAGTTGATCTCATATAGGAAACCATTTAAATCACTTTATTAGGACCAACATATTACATTTATTCATAATTCCAATTTATTGGATGAAGCAATATTAGATCTTAATATTTAGGTCAAGTTCATATGTTAAAACAATCAATTGGAGTATAGGTCCGACCATTGCATCAAATGACGCAATAAACCATTGGTTTAAGGCTTAATTAATGCTACAATTACATGCTTAACTCGCCATAGGTTTTGGAGGCCTTATCCATCATTATTAATGACCATTGAGTCACCATAGGTTGTTAGATCATCACTATATTCATTAATCACCATCGAATATCAAACTAATATCACCATTGATTGATAACATCATTAGGGTACTTAATTGTTAATCACTAAGCTTCTAATTAGGTCAACACCTGACCTAAGCAATGAACATAAGTTGACACACTTGGTAACCACCATAAGTTGTCATGAAGACAACACCATTGGTTGTTGTAATGGTACCACCATTCAGTCATGTGTTTCTAGAAGAAATCACTTTAAACCCTAAAATTGACCATTGTTTGATAGGTGTTTAGCACCATAGGTTGTCAAACCAATCTGATATAAGTCATATTATACCTTAGGAATAATGTACACATGATTAAAGGTTCATCTAGAACTGAAATCAGAATAGGGAACATTATAAATATCGAATTCCAAGTCAAGCATAACTTTTTAGTGCATGGATCATCATTTATAAGCAAGCACATGAGCTAGAAATCTTATAGTAAGCAATAATCATGGAGCAAGTTATAAAAATTGCCTCTAATTAGAATATAAAATCCCAAAAAGATGTAAACACGAGTAGGTAGGGTATAAAATCCAAGCATAAGCTGTGAACTCGTCCATCTAGTACATTTCTCCATCAAAGAAGCAAACCCTAAGCATAAGGAACAAAAAATGTAGGGTTATAGAGCTTTAGAGAAATTTCTACCATGGAACAGAAAGGTTCCGACCTAGAGAAAGGTAGGAGGAAGGATAAAAAAGAAATAAATAGAGGAAAGAAGGGTATTATTACTCTTTTAGGTTGAGATCACTAGGAAGGAGCTTCAGAAACCCCTATAGGAAGTCAATTGCAACCCTAGATGCTTTTACCAAGAAGATTCCCCACCTTCTTCTTCCTTGGACAGGAACTTCACAAAAGAATAGAGGGAGAATGAGGTTCATAGAAGGAGGGAAGTTGTATAGATCAAATGGGGTGTTTGGGTGCTTAAGGAGAGGTATTTAAAACTTTAAGATAAAGAAAAAGAAAAAGTTGAAGCCGTAGTATCTTTCCAAGTGTCCATGGACTTAAACTATTAAGAATTTACAAGCATCTACACAAGAAGCTGCCCCAAAGAACATAGAGACATGATTATCCCTAGTTTATTTAATTTCCAAGCAAAACAAATAAAGCATTAGTTGATAACTCATAAAGGTAGCTCATCCATAAAAGGGTAAACCCTAAAATACCCTTGTGGAAAAAACCTCCAAACCAAGGTTCAACTAAGTTAAAAAAGGTTCAAAAAGCTCAATAATGATGATATAACATCTAAGTAACATACATCATGTGACAAATTGCAATGAAAACCTCCCAATTTGGTAAATTGTAGAAAAGTCCAAAATGTACATAAAATTGTATAATTTGCTCAAACAATGTCCAAATTGGACCAAACTTGAAATTTAAGTTTTTCACATGATACCTAAGCATATAAAAATGCTATATTAGTGTTCTAATCACTCAATTATGGTAATTAAGTATGTTTAAAACTTTAAGCAAGGTCAGGGGTCTGTCAACCATAAACCCCTAACATAGATTTTGCCCCTAAAATCCAAGATAAACAAAGATAGATACTTCTCATTGACCCCATACCCAATCTTCCAGATGGTAACCTTCATCTCATGATGATGTAACATTGTTCTCATAGAATTCATATTATGCTCCCTCAACTTCTACATGTGTCATCTTTGTTCAATATAAGAACTATTGTACCACCTGTACAAGTCTGGTAATACCTTTCAATTTTGGGACTCCACTATCATCTAAAACTATTCTATCTATTGTATCACATATCACTCATAGGACATACTCGTTGTCTCTTGTCAAACATAGAACAACATGTATATCTTATTATATGTAACTTTTATAAGGTTTCTTCTCTATGATGCTTTAATCATTGTTGTAATTAACCACTTAATCAATGAGGAAGGAATCTCCTAAATTTCAAGAGCTATGAGGCATATGTTTTTAGAGGATTGTCTAATCATATCAATCGTGAACTAACCATCTATTTGATTGAAGAATCATACACTTGTCTATAACCGTTAATAAATATAACTTACCGATTGACCTTGTTAAGGGTAGAACAACGACATTGTCTTCATCTTATCAGGATTCCCACAATAGACTTAATAGATGTATCATAACTCCAACAAGATACTTTAGTCAACCCCAAATCACTCTTTCTAGACTTGTCACATATAAGTACAATTGCTTCATTATTGTTAAGGTTTAACAAAGATGTTGACCATGTTACTAACCATCTCTGAGATACATTGAGATGTCATCATTCAAAGCTTGCTACAACTTGTAAGACATGACCTGAACAATCTATTCATCCTATTCATAAATTCTATTGGTAAATTGGTTAGTCTAAATGACATAACCCTAAGGTCATCAAGGTCATGTAACTTATGTCATCCACTCTAACTCTTATGCATTGATATTTGATCCTAGGTTTATCTTAAAGGAACACGGTAGAACATGTCTACTTATTAACAAGCCATCTATCCTTGATAGTGATCTTATCCAACTATCACTGAACCACACACAATATTATAGAATCACTTTTATTTTTCCTTCCAAACAACATTTAGAGTGTCATCATCAACTCTCTCTCTCTCTCTCTCTCTCTCTCTTTCTCTCTCTACAGGAGATGAATACTTGGAATGTTTATTTAATAAAAATCTCCAACCTTCACATACTTCCCTTAATGTTGATATATTTTGGATACTAGGATTCATTACCTTGGTATCCACATCAAGTGTTATAAGGAATTCACATCCTTATCTCATCTACTCTTACCAGCATAAAAAATTTCAAGACATGTAAGAGGAGTCTTCCTAATTATTGGAAGGCTCAAAAGCAAACTCATCACAAACTTTATGATCTTGGAACTATAGTCCAACCAACCTTATGCTATAATAAGCTATCCACCCTCATGTTTACAATGAATCCACACATACCAAGTGGAAATGATCCAATTGAAAGTTTTTCCCTAGAAAGGAAAGACACAAAGGGAAACACACTTCCCACATCATAGAAACATTGTTCAAGGGTCACTAGCAAAAAGGTAACCAATTCCATTTTCATTATGCAGGTTACAACTTCTTATGTATCATTTTACGTTTTTCATTTCGGGTTCCTTGTCATTAGCATAGGAATCATCATGATTAATATATCTCATTATTCCTTCCTTGATGACTATTTATCACACTTGGGTATGTTCTCTTATTTTATTATGTTTTTCAACCACTTATCGACATGTAAATCATCATATTCCACATTTTCCTCATTAAATTGGGACCATCTCCCTTAATTTCTTTCACATGCCATGCTGATTTTACATTAACACTTTCTTACACACATACGTTGGTCTGAGATTAACTCAGGTTCCACCTTATTTCTTTCTCATTGTTCCCATTCATCTTTTCATTTTATACTTATCATAGGAGTTCTCTCCGTCTTATGTAAATTTCATACCTAGAATCACTTTATAAGCACAAACTTATTTGTCTTTTACTATATTATCTTCTTGAATTTCATCTTCAAGAACTCCTCTTTTGATTATTTGAATATAGATTTAAATTTCATGGTGTTGTATCTTTCTCTTATAGTTACCAAAAATTCAAGTTTTGATAGATAATAATGTAATCCTCGTCTTCTGTGGAGGTAATATTGAGTTATCTACACCATGATTCTGATTCATTATGATTTTTAGATTGTTTCAAAATGACTACTTGGTCAAAGTAATAAAAAAGATAACAATCTAAGAGTTCCATACTTTCCTTTTCTTCAGTAATTGAATACCATGCCATGGCACCCAAGTATTGAGATTAGGCAGTATGCAGCATGTTTTTTTGTCATGTTCCTAACTTAGACATCATCCTGGTCCTAAGCCCCAGTGTCCTTGTAGAATCAACAAACCTAAAGCTCTGATAATTAAAGAGAAATACGATGAGGAAGGGATGAAATGGTTATATGAGGATGGAAAATGGTAGAAGTACTATGGCAAAGGAATCCATGCCAAACGTAGATAACACGACAAATAGAAAGACACTAGTAAACAAGCAGATGGAAACAGAAAACCTCTTGCAATTGATAAATAGGAGAAAGATGAGGTGGAAAAAATGTTCACATAATACTATGAATGCAAAGGCAACCATTCCATATTCTATAGGTTCAAAGGTATGGAAGAGAAAGAAGACAACACATGGTACTGAAGAAGATGACTACAGAATACTAATCCTTCAGGTAGCTCAAGTTAGAGTCAAACTATGAATGAGGAAATAATCAACAATGAGTAACACAATGTAGGTCATCTTGTTGCAGACAAGCCAGTGAATGAAGGGAGTCACACAATGATTTACCCTGATGTCGATCAGGTTATTGAAGTGGTACCAATCCATACAATGACTAGACAAACCACGACTAAAAATGAAGACACAATGACAATTAAACAAGGTAGGAAACCAAAAGAAAAAAGGAAGAGGTTTCAAGGATAGTGGTAGTAAGTTCAAGAACAGTAGTGATGGCTTGTATAGTCTAAGGAATGGTCATAGATTCAACCATGAGGATCATGTTGAAATATACAGATTCATGAATTAGGCACAGAGGCATTATGACTGCTATTCCCTCAAGCTACCAAAGATTCAATTGGCACATGAAGCCATCCAAGCTCTAAGAATCTTGGTTACTCATCACCCTAACAATCCTTGAGAGGACAACGGACCTAAGGTCTATCATTAAGTTAGTAGATAATAATTATAATGCTCTTGGGGGATTAAGAGAGAAATATTTCTTACCCCCTCTCCCACACCTGTGGTGGAGGCCGAATGCCTGGGAGGGTGGTAAATTAAGGAAGTAACTGGGATTCAAACATGGGTCCCTTTGTTAGGGGACACCATGCTTGACCACTTGAGCCACTCCTTGTTTGGAATTGTAATGCTACTGATAATAACATGTTTTATTACTTTTGGTTATGCTCATTACTTGTTAGCTTTCTTAAGATGGAATAGATGGTAATGTTTATTTAAAAAAAGGGAGTTACATGAATTTCTATCATAAAAAATGGTACAAATGAGAAGAAGTATCTATCTAATCCTTCTTAGCTTATCTCTCCACGTAATTTCATCATCTCATGAAATGTTCTTGTCTAGAATGTGCCTAAATCTTTGTGAAACAAAGGCACATATCAACATATTGAAAAATATTGTGTAGGGTTCATGAAAAAGTGTACAAGTATATAACAAAGTATATTTAGTCAATTATTTACAAATAAGAACTGAATTTTTCTTCAATTAATCTTTCTTTGTGTGATACTCATAGTGTCATTTTAAGTGAATATAATTTAATCAATCAATCTTTGAGGAAACCTCGACAAACACTGAAAAACCATATCATAGGTAGTCATGATTGTGACCACATATCTTTCCCATGGATGATTGAAAGTCCAAGTAAATAAGTGTAGTTGAGATCAAGCAAGAAATAACCCTGAAATTAATGCATAACACCCAGGTATTAGTACTTTGTCCATAAAATGTCATTAATACTAACTTGGGTTCCAAGTTAGAGTTTTGGGGTCAAATTAGGGTTTGATTAGATTTTTTGTCTTCTCAAACCCTAATCATCACATTTAATTTTTTAGCTTAAAAACCCTAGTTTTGATATCCTATGAACCCTTAAACATAAATTAAGTCCAATATGTCCCTTTTTATCCAAAAAGATTAAACATTATCAATTAAAGTCATTTAAGCAAGTTATGATCATGAAAACTAATAAATTAGGGTTTCCATGCTTTTGATACATTAAAGTTTGAAACTTTAGGCACTTTTTGGAATTTTGTGCATAATTTGGTCTTGAGAAAAATTTCATTTAATTCCTTGCATTTTTCTGATTACCTTCAATACATAAATTGCCATATTTGATTAATGCTGTGATTTTGTAGAATTTTTGCAAAATAATTTATTTTTTGGCCAATGGAAGTAAACCATGTCAGTAGTTAGTTGCCAATACCTCATATTCCAAGCAAAAAGGCTGGACCAATAGCCTACGACCACTCTGGCTACTTCATCTAGTGGGTCCAAGGTAGAAAAACGGCCGAAAGGACATATTGGTCCCTTGTATGTAAGTGTTACAGTCGGGGTAGCAGAATATTTTTCACAATTGTCTCCTTGAACCTTATGACCTTCCCCCACTCACTCCAAGGTGAGTCAACTAGTAGATTGAATAGATGCTCTAGAGTGCTAGAGATTCGGGTCAAGGTGTCGACACCACTGCCTGGTCCAACCAAACTCAATGACTGTCTCAATTCTGCTAGGGATGGCTTGTATAGGGAGTATGGAAAGGAAGATCCCAGATAGGTATATAGAAGAAAAGGGAGGGAGAGATGGGGTCTGATGATTGAATTGATGGTAAGGAGAACTTCCTAGAGCCCCCTATGTCTTTTACAATGTTTTTTGCCTTAAGTGAAAGAGTAAATACTCTTTTATAGGCCTGGCTTCGCAAGCCAACCTTCCATGGAGCTGGGCTCCAGCGGACCATTGACAAAACTCCCAATTCTACATGAAAGCAAGGGAGTCATGGATGAATCCATTTGTAATTAATCCCCAAATCTAAAGGAAAAACTTCCAATTTCAACTACAGATCAGAGAGGGAGGGAGTGACATCTGGATTGGTATGCTACTGTAATGTGGTTACATAAATTGGTCTAGAGATAGATGACCATTTCTTAGTCATTTGATCCTAATCCAATAGCCACCAAGGCAGACAACAACTCAAGGGGCCATGTTTTATTCTCTTTTCCTGATAAATTGTGACATTCAATATATATATCCATAATCCTTCTCACTTTAGGAAAATCCAATGAATTCATATATTCCTCTCCTTTAGTCATTTTAATCCCAAATTTTGAAGGAAAGTCTCAATCACTTACAACTAGGTGCGGGAAATATTTGAGACCAAAATACACAACTTAAATGTGCTTTTATATCTCCAAGTCTCCTTTTTATTTCATTTATTTAAGGCATCAGATTAATTCTTTTCTCTTCCCAACATGGATATATTTCTTATTTGGATATATCTTCTCATGAAGTATAATATGGAACTAAGTCTAATTCATTAGTTGCCTTTATTATATTCTTTTTCCAAAAAAACTCCACACAATTCCATATTTATAATACTCATGGTGAATTACTTTTAATAATCCATATATTAATGTATTTTTCTCTCTTTCTTTATCAAAAATCAATTCATGATTTATTGAGAATAGTAGAAATGATGAAATCCGTTGCAAAGGATACTCTGCAAATTGAATCCATACTTCTAAAACAAGGCATACGAAGTTTTTTAATACATACTTAAATTTTCAATATTTGCTAAATGCATGTGACAAAACCATGTTATAACATCATTTCCCTCTTCTAGGAATTTTGTCCTAAAAAATTTGATCAGTGATCCAAAAATATGGGTATGAGTCAATTATCTCATATTTTAGTTATCCAATATCTCACAAAGCCATTATGTTTCATTTATGCACGAATTCCTTTTGTTTCTTGTCCTGCAAGGCCCTGTTTACAAAAAAAAAATAGTCCCATGGCCTTACTTGGGCCATGGTTTACACACATGCCATAAAGGTGACTTCATTATTCCATCAAGAATACCATTGGGGAAACTATTTATCAATCCACAACTTTATGGTTATATAATTTAGTTTCATTAAAATTTAAGGATATCACATGTCATCTTCAATAAACATTGGGGAAAAACACATATAGAAGATTGACTCATTTGAAAAAGGTAGGATTTTTTTGTCTACACACTAATATGAATTTTAAGGCTAAAGAAGTTTGATTCATGTTAATAGTACCCCTTCTTCATTTCAGGTGTACAAGAGAGTACAAATCAAACTCAATTGTTGAAGTAAATTTTGATAAACAATTGATATCTTACTTACTTGTTTCCCTACATAAATACATATCAAATACAAAGGGGCCAATTTACACATGAATGCTCTCTTAGATATATAATATTGCTAAATATTTCATCAATATAATCCAAGAATCATTATCAAATCTACAAAATAGGGAATCGATGGCGAGGAGAGGGAGAGGTAGAAGAGGGCGAAGTGGAGGCCGCAACCCTAGTGGCGGTGATGCCAATTGAGGGAGAGGGACTGAGTCGATTGTGACTCCTCCAGGAGGCTCAAGTGAGGCTGTTGGAGTGGACATCCCCTCACCTTCCCAGAATCAAGCCGAAAAGGGTGCCTCGTCATCGACAACACAGACCTCTGCTTCCAACTCTTTCGATCCACAGCCAGAAGCTCCCAAGGGCATTTCACCTCTTCCTCCTGAGCCTGACTGGATTCAGTCTAGCAGACTTGGGAAAGAGTCCAGGGATGAGCCGATCATCCAGTTCGTGGAACCACTCGTCAGAAATGGGTTGAAGCTTTTATCCTTCTCCATCAAGAATGACTCAATCCCGATCTGGAAGGAGTACATTTCTCTTCAGTTTACTGGAAGAAAACCCTTCAAGGGTCAGGTCCATGGATGGATCAAAAGACACTGGAGTCTGATCGAGGAGTTTCAGATCATGGCTGAAGAAACTATAGGTTTCGTTATTAAGATGAGAAGGAGATGGAGAGGAATAGGGTCCTCAAAGAGGCCCCCTGGATGATGGATGGTGCCTTAGTCATTTCTCATCCATGGGATCCGAGTGAACCACTTCCCCCCCTTTCCTTTTAGAAGCTCCTTGTGTGAATGTGAGTGAAGAACCCAGGTGTCCCCTGGACCCTGGACATGCTTGGAGGCATTGTGAGCTTACTTGGGCGACCAGTTGACTTCGACGAAGCCTCCCTATCAGCCAATTGCCTCAAGGGAGCCATGATCTATGTGGAAATCATGTCGACTTTTGGCTTCCCGAAAGAGGTTATGATTGAGATGGATGACATCCCAAAGAAGCTAAGTATTGAATACATAGCTAAGTCGCTCCTCTACTCAAAGTGCCAACACTTTGGGAACAAGTTCTCCTCCTTTCCCCAGGAGGATAAACATAGACAACATGGATGTGAGCTTCAAATCAGAACTGGTAAACCCAACCGCACTCAACCTAGTCGACAAAATGATCCAATGACAGGAAAGAGCCATAGAGGGTAGGTCGGTTCTAACACTAACCTCCACCAAAGAACCCCAGCAACGGAGCCAGAGATGCACTGTGAACCTTACTGTGTGCTGGGGGGTGCGTTAGACCTGGAGGGGGAATTGGCCTTCTCCAATATAAAGATTACTCCGCTCAGTAACAGAATTCTCCATGATGCAGGTATCTCCCTGGAATACCATCGAGTAGGTGCACCCACATCTGAAGATGAATCCACAAGCTCCTTCAACCCAGAACCTGATCATTCGATTGAGTTTCAACTCAGTGCAAGCCCCAGGCTAAGGAAGAAGAAGAAGAAGGCTAGCAGAGTTAGATCAGATGAAGTCCCCTAGATGGACGATTCTGCCTAAGTTCTTGCTGGAATCAGCTCATTTCCCAAGCTTTGGTTGGTCTCCAAAAGGTGTCATTGTTGCAGGCATGTAGACGGTTCTACATGGGGACAAATCTCCTTTCTCCCAGACATACTTGATTGCCATTGCTTCTCTTCTGCCGTACATTCAGATGTGGTTTTATTGCTAGCTGGTTGGATTAGAAGTGGATGGTCTTTGATTGTTGAATGTTGGAAATTGCTCTCTGCCCTCCTAGAGCATTTACAAGGTCACACAATGAAGACATGATGTTTCTGCCCTGCTACACTCCCCACTTTGGTTCTGGTGTTTTCAGATTCTGCCTACCTCATGTGTTGAACTGTGGGTAATGAGATAGTGGGTTCTCTTCTCTAGTCATAGGATACCTGTGTGATGATCAGAGAGGTTTTATTCCTCATCCAAGATGATACTTCTTTCAGCGTTGGGTTTATTGTCAGTATTTTCTTTGTTGTCGGGTGTAGAGTCTTGATGATGGTTGCACTACATCTGTGGCTGTTAGGATTCCTATTTCCTCATTACTCTTGTTCCTAGTTTAGATTAGGATGGTGCGACAATGAGTAGTTTGCCCTCATTTTCTTGCTTTTAGTATAGGGGTTTTGTCCTCCTTTGTACATGGGCCCAAAGTTTTTGGTAATATATAACAACAGATTTTTAGCCGACCAAAAAAAACATAGTATATTAACAAACAATATATATAAAATTTAAGAGTAGGTTTGTTATACTCTTTTATGTGTTTGAGGTATGAAATGACATGTGGTATTGTACTTACTACCAATGTTGTTATCCCCAAAAGCGATGGTCCAATTGAAGTTGGTACAAAATGTTGGACTTCGTATAGATAATTTGATTGCATTCACTGAGATTACAATTGAAGGAGTCAACCATTTATCCAAAACGTTGTACAAGAAGAATGAATCCAATCATGATAAATCATTAAGACATATGCCTTAACTGATGATGATCTATAGAAATCTTGTCTACTGCAGAAGAATAGAATACATCATTATGTCTACTATCCATACTAGGGTGTGTGTTAAGTATTCTTATAGCACTAATTCAGTTTCTTTTCGGCCCATTTTTTCATTTCACTTAGAGTTTACTACATTTGGTGGAGTCATTTTGTTCAACCTATGAAAATATCACAAATAGAATACTAAAACATTTTCCAATTGTGTTGGTGAGTAGATATTTTCAGTGGTCCATTACCATAGTATAAGATCAATGGTTTATAAATTAACTAAGAATAATTAGTAAATTTCTCTAAATAGAAATGAGTTTGGTAACAAGGTAAAAGATAAACTCTCCATAAGGGATTTACAAGATGTGGATATCGAATGTTTGAAATAGGGAATAAAGACAATCTATCTAAATCTTCCAGAATTACTTTAGATCTTTTCTTTTGGTACCTTCTTCTCTAGATGTCCATTTCCATCATACTTGCAGATTAATAGTAGTTTAACCTAAAATGCTATGAAATAAAAACACAGTCAGTATAACAAGTTATACATGTATGCAGGGGAAACAAAATGTTCACATCTAGGTATAACAACATATCACTCATAGTAACAAATATGATTATAAAATTGAACATGCATTTCCTTTCTAACTTATTGATTTAAGCGATGTGCTACACTCCCTCTATGGGGTACTCATGTGGGGTTACCTCTCTCTAGGTTTTAGTCCCTACAATGGACTTCTCATAACCTTCCATTCTTGGGCTCAGTTTTTTATGACCTTCCTTTCCCGAATAGGCCTCACAATGACCATTTTATCCCGGATTGGTCCTCATAATGACCATCATATCCTGGCTTGGTTTTATTGGTGATCATCATATCCTGGCTTCATCTCTCATCATCATAATGATATTTCATACATTCCACATGTATCATTTAAATCTACAAGAGATAATTGAACAAGTTGTACTTATATAATGTGATACTCATAGAGGATTTAAAGATTCTTGGATTTAAATAAATAACCAACAATCTATTTGCAATCATTGCGGTATGCCTTAAAAACCACTAAAGTCATTTTAGTCGAGTAGTCATAGGTGTGACCACATACCTTTCTCAGAATAGATCAAAAGTCAATGATATGAGTAGTTGAGAACAAGAAAACAATCACCCAGAAATTAATGCATAACACTGACGTGGTTTTTACTGCACTAACAAATTCACCTAGGGCTGAAATCTCTGAGTTTTTACCAAAACCTTGTGTAATAATACCACATCAATTTCTGGCACTGTTACCGCGAACAACGGAATCATCTAGTTAAATCTAGTTCTATTGAGACTAATCTAGGATTTTACTTTTAAGGGTTTGGAGAAATCAAAATAGAACTAGATTTAACTAGATGATATAGATCTAAGGGTAGGTCCTACAACCCTCTCCTTGTGGGTCTCACTCTCTCTAGAGTTCACCACATATCTTGTCCTAACACTAGAGGTCCTCCTTTGTAAAAGACTTGAGGATCATGCATACTCAACTATATCTTAACTTAGCTTATCTTAAGTAGAAAAAGGGGATGCACTATCATCATCACGACTTATCATAGATCCTCTAAGAATGGATTCAGCTCATATGCAACTCAAACCTTAATAAGGAAACTTATACCATTATGGATTAAATTTGTATAAGATTCTATATGCTTATTTCCTTCATCTTTCTTTTGTCTATCTATGTATCACATAACCTTATGAGGCTCTAGATGTCTAATCTAGATCTATTCTCTCTTCTAGACCGATGTCTCTCCCTTTCACTTAGATTTCATGAACACCCACTACTCTCCTGTGTAAGGGACACATTTTTATATTTACATATATCTAATAAAATATTATATAGTTTTTCTCCGAGAAAGAAGGCGTCAGAGAAAACTATCGAGGTGCGACCCGATTGGGAAACAAAACCAAACCAACAAACTCGAGTGTCCAACACACAGTAGATAGTCTGGTGCCATGTAACCTAGTGAAATGGTGAGAACATGGTGTAGACTAGTGTAGCTACCCCATACATATGAGCTCTATATGGTAAGGGTTTCAGACACTTGTCTAAACCTAGTTCTCGAACATCTAGGTTCTAACCTAGAGGCTAAGTCAAACCTTATTCCTATAGAACAGCTTACTAAGTTTCTAGGGTTTAATGTAAAAGGTGAGATTTAGTTTTTATATTTCATGGTGAGTAATTGTTAGGTCTAGCTATTGTTCATGCACTGATACCAACTGTGACGTCCCCAAATTTTTATTTCTCCAAACCCTATTGGGAATGAGATGCCAGAATCCGAAAACATCATCCAATCGTATCAGAGAGCGATGCTGAAGCATAATATGCATACATGGACTTACAACCGAGATGCATAGACCATAACATTCTCAACATTCAACATATATATTATTACAACATGAATTACAATTGTATATTGGAAGAGAATTTTACAAGTCTATGAACATGTATGCTAATCAGGATCTACACAATAGGTACAGCCTAAACAACTGCTCACTCCCATCTTTTACCTCCCATGCTATCTCTGAACCTAAAACATATGTGAAAGAGCGAATCAACACACAAGGTGTTGTGCACGTGGGTAGAAAGATACATACTAATATGTTCACATAATTGAAATAACTTGAGAAAGAAAGATTAAAAGAAAACATTATTTAAAGCGATAATCAAGTAAACATTCCTTTTATTACATTCACTTTGATGCGGTTGTACACACATACTTGCACTTGCCTTACATCTAGTGTGGGCAATATAATATCATCATACATCTATCATGTGCCAAGGAATCATACATCCATGTTAGGAAACATACATCCACACCAGGCTATGTGCTCTAGTAGCTACAACCCATCATACTCATTTATGTTCTATTAGATTTGGCGAAGTATAACTCATACTAGTTCAACCAAGCAATCATATCCAAATACGAGCATTCAAGATATCACATATCACAGGAAACCAGAAAACTAGTCTTATGCTTAATAAATCCCACGTACCTGAGTTCAGAGATTTCTAATCATTCTTTCTCATCTAGATATCTGGTCATCACCTGGTTAATAACAAATTAATCATGATTAATACATGGTCCATTATGTCATTGATATTTTAGGTCTAAGTTAGAGTTTAGCCAAATCTAGGTGTTACTGATCTAAAATGTGTCTCTGGTATTTTTATAGTGATCCAGATATCATTCTAAGGGTCTAGTTCAGATTTCATAATTTTTCCGATGATAGGTCTATTTTCAAGAACTAAAAAGAGTTTAAAAGCATTAATTTGCTCATTAATAAGGAAAGACATAACATTTTGGCATTAATATCAGATTAGAGTCCAGTTATGGTTTCTAAGTGGTATTAGGGTTCCAAGAATATTTTTATCGTATTTTATACCCATCATTTTCTAATTATACAAATTAAATAAACCCAAAAGAAGCATTTCACCCTAAATTGAATATCATTAATAGTTGTGCTTCAAAATCCCGAACTAAGGGTTTAGTAATGTAGAGGATATTTTTCTGAGTCTGGGGGTATTTTTGGGGGATTATTTGGCCATACGGGCTATTTTCTATTGATTTTACAATTTTAGGATATATTTTGAATGTTTACAAGGATGTAAAGATGATATACCTTATTGGTGGGGTCCACCGCCTGAGGTGGCGCCCTTGCACTGGCCCAGGCTGGCCGGCCCACCTTCTCTAGTCTCCCACTCGTGTGGTTAAGAGAAAAAATCGACCGGTTCATCCAGTTTCTGGACCCAACAAGGCTCATCAGCCCCTCCCCTCTCTCGTGCTTCTACAGCGCGTGCTTCGATCTAGGCGAGATCATGCCACCATCGTGAGCCTTCTCTGTGGTGAGAAAAGAACTGAGGTCAGGGCCCTCCTTTGCTACTAATTCTACTACCAGAACCTCCGGGATGCTTCTCTGGTCTATGGCGGCTAGGTCACGATGGCTTGAAAAAGGAGGGGTTTCTTCCTCCGCGCTTGATTCGGCCTGTCATTGCACAAGGATGCTTTGCAAGGACCTCCACCACTCCCAAGCATCACCTGAAGCAATGGAGAAGCTCCAAGTTTCGTCCTTATTGGTTTCCCAAGACCGCGACCACAATGCCCCAAGATGACTCCGCCAAAGGCTCCTCAAAGTTTCCAGTGCTGCCGCAAGGAGGGACTCTGGTAAATGATCCGGTACTGGAATCCTCATCTTCGGGTTCAGAAAAGTCCAGGTGATTCATGGTGGTACTAAAGTCCTTGATTGCTGCTCCTTTCTCACTGTGCCCAGATCGTGGGTTCTCAGAAGCTGATCCTCCATTATTCTATGAAGGAGGAGGTGTCGGAGAAGGGTGCTTGGGAGGGGCGTCTGTGCTCCATCCTTCATTGCCCTACTCCACGTGCAGGCCTCTGGTTGTGGCTCCAGCCTAGCTATGAGCTACTGATAAGGAGCAGTGTGGGATCCAAACCTCTTTGCGAGGCTTTGAGGGGTCCAAGACACTCCATGGTGGTGGTAGATCGCAGCTGCTTGCAATCACGATCGGGAAGACCCTACTGCTCCAACCTGACATGGTTGACAGTAATTGTTGAGGCAGGTTAGACGCAGTGTGGAAGATCGGTGGTAGGGGAAGGAGAAAGTAAAATATCTAGGTGGATTGCAGGCAGTGAAGCCAACGAATATATGCCTTTATGTTTCTGTGGAGTCCTTCGCACATGGATAAACTATGGTGGTGGGTTCTTCCCAGTCTCAATCCTTGCAGCTTGTCATAGCACAACTAGGTCTTCTTGGTTTCGGATGGGAGCAACGATGAAGAGAGGATGACGAGGATGATTGAACTCCCTCGCCTTTCCCATATCTCACCAGTCAAGGGTTGTTATCCTACAGAGGGCGGAAGACTCAGCCCATCTTGCTAGCATCCCAGGTTTCTCACGATGATTGCTTCCTAGGCAGTCCAGATTGCAACCATCTGCTCCTGGGGTTTCGAAACCAGGAGAATGTCACATATGTAAAACTAGGCTCATGTGATACAAAGTTAATATATATATACTAGTATACTTCTTGCTCTCAAAAAGTTAAATCCACCAAAGATCTAAAACTTCAAAATGTATTTATTTGACATCAAACTCTAACGTTGATTCATATGTACATCATTCCTCAAAGCAATTAGTTCTCTACTCACTAGATCACTAAATGAATGATTGGTCTCATGAGAGCTTAATCAATTAATAAGGGTATTAATTCACAATTGAATTCAATTAGGCATCATAGGCCTCTATCATATCTCAAAACACCTAATTTGGGTGAAGGACTCCATGATTGTGTTACCAATTCCTCAATTTGGTATTTGTCCTCTACATAGAATGCTTGTTTCTCAAATATTGTATTAGTTATTAAAACTCAAAAATCTCGGTTATCACATTCACCCCACCTTATTTGGAATTTCATCCTCAAAATTCAACTAATCTCATTCTTTAAGGCTATTTAGGAGTTCAACTTCATATACATCATCATTGCTTAGGTTCTAAGACCACCATAGTTGCATGCACTCTAAGTTGTCAGCTTAGGGTCCAGAGATTCTTGGGTGTGTCCACCCCACCTTATATATATATGCGGAAGCATCACTTAATGTCTTAGCCATAACATGACCTTATGATGTCTTAGGGTTACATCACCCCTAAGGGTACATGTTTTGTTCATACTTTTAATGTTCAGGAGGAAATTCGTTTATTAGCCATGATGTTCAGATCATTCAAATCTAACATCATTAATATGTTTTATGATCAACATCTTACAATGATTTCAGAATTTGAGGGGATTTATCTTCATCCTTCATATTAAGATTTTTTTTACATAAGAAGGGCTTACGTAACATGCTTGACCATTAGGGTTTCACCCTATGGTGTGATATTCATACTCATCTTAGAAGCATACATTAAGAAGGATCAAAGTTACAAACTATATTTCTGATCATATATCCTATGATCCAAAAAAAAATCTTTATATCAAGTGCATGAGTTCAACTTTTTATGCCTTGCATGTATTATGTGGAGGGAAAATAGAATATAATAAGTTTATCCCATGATCTCAGCATCATATCTTTCATGTTTCATATGAAGGGGAAGAGAATATTTTAAAGTCAAACTTATCATGATTTCAATCTTGGGTGCTACATGTATGATATAGGGGGGGAAATAGAATAGGTCAAGCTTATATGAGTGACTCCTTATATATAAATAATCTATATAGCTCAAGTGAGGTTTCTATCATCATATATTAAGAAGGAGAAGAGGAAGGGAGAACATGTATGTTGAGTATCTTTTGCACAAAGCATCATACTCTCATAACTAGAGTTCATATATTACCTCACTTGCAATTAATGATGAGATTCATAAACATATGTCACTCAAACTAGGACCTAACTCAATCAAAACGATTGAATTTATCATATGGGTCATCTACCCATCCTTTTCTTTTACCCAATTCTCATATATAGGATCGAAACATGAAAAAAAGGACTCAACTCGTCTACTCAGGAGTAACCCAGCTTAGGACACATCATTTCATATATATCTAAGGGTAGGTCCTAGGACCCTCTCCTTGTGGGTCTCACTCTCTCTAGAGTTCACCACGTATCTTGTCGTAACACTAGAGGTCCTCCTTTGTAAAAGACTTTAGGCTCATGCATATTCAACTCTATCTTAACTTAGCTTATCTTAAGTAGAAAAAGGGGATGTACTATCATCATCACGACTTAGCATAGATCCTCTAAGAGTGGACTCAACTCATATGCAACTCAAACCTTAATAAGGAAACTTATACCATCATGGATTAAATTTGGATAAGATTCTATATGCTTATTTCCTTCATCTTTCTTTTTTCTATCTATGTATCACATAACCTTATGAGGCTGTAGACGTCTAATCTAGATCTATTCTCTCTTCTAGACCGATGTCTCTCCCTTTCCCTTAGATTTCATGAACACCCACTACTCTCCTGTGTGAGGGACACATTTTTATATTTACATATATCTAATAAAATATTATATAGTTTTTCTCCGAGAAAGAAGGCGTCAGAGAAAACTATCGAGGAGCGACCCGGTTGGGAAACAAAACCAAACCAGAAAACTCGAGTGTCCAACACACAGTAGATAGTCTGGTGCCATGTAACCTAGTGAAATGGTGAGATCATGGTGTAGACTAGTGTAGCTACCCAATACATATGAGCTCTATATGGAAAGGGTTTCAGACACTTGTCTAAACCTAGTTAAACCTAGTTCTATTTTGACTAGATGATTTCTCCAAACCCTATTGGGAATGAGATGACATAATCTAAAAACATCATCCAATTATATCAGAGAGCGATGCGGAAGCGTAATATGCATACATGAACATACAACCAAGATGCATACACCATAACATTCTCAACATTCAACATATATATTATTACAACATGAATTACAATTGTATATTGGAAGAGAATTTTACAAGTCTATGAACATGTATGCTAATCAGGATCTACACAATAGGTACAACCTGAACAACTGCTCACTCCCATCTTTTACCTCCCATGCTATCTCTGAACCTAAAACATATGTGAAAGAGCGAATCAACACACAAGGTGTTGTGCACGTGGGTAGAAAGATACATACTAATATGTTTGCATAATTGAAATAACTTGAGAAAGAAAGATTAAAAGAAAACATTATTTAAAGCGAAAATCAAGTAAACATTCCTTTTATTACATTCACTTTGATGCGGTTGTACTACACATACTTGCACTTGACTTACATCTAGTGCGGGCAATATAATATCATCATACATCTATCATGTGCCAAGGAATCATACATCCATGTTAGGAAACATACATCCACACCAGGCTATGTGCTCTAGTAGCTACAACCCATCATACTCATTTATTTTCTATTAGATTTGGTGAAGTATAACTCATACTAGTTCAACCAAGCAATCATATCCAAATACGAGCATTCAAGATATCACATATCACAGGAAACCAGAAAACTAGTCTTATGCTTAATAAATCCCACGTACCTGAGTTCAGAGATTTCTAATCATTCTTGCTCATCTAGATATCTCATCATCACCTGGTTAATAACAAATTAATCATGATTAATACATGGTCCATTATGTCATTGATATTTTAGGTCTAAGTTAGGGTTTAGCCAAATCTAGGTGTTACTGATCTAAAATGTGTCTCTGGTATTTTTATAGTGATCCAGATATCATTCTAAGGGTCTAGTTCAAATTTCATAATTTTTCCGATGATAGGTCTATTTTCAAGAACTAAAAAGAGTTTAAAAGCATTAATTTGCTCATTAATAAGGAAAGACATAACATTTTGGCATTAATATCAGATTAGAGTCCACTTATGGTTTCTAAGTGGTATTAGGGTTCCAAGAATATTTTTCTTGTATTTTATATCCATCACTTTCTAATTATATAAATTAAATGAACCCAAAAGAAGCATTTCACCCTAAATTGAATATCATCCATAGTTGTGCTTCAAAATCCAGAACTAAGGGTTTAGTAATGTAGAGGATATTTTTCTGAGTCTGGGGGTATTTTTGGGGGATAATTTGGCCATACAGGCTATTTTCTATTGATTTTACAAGTTTAGGATATATTCTGAATGTTTACAAGGATGTAAAGATGATATACCTTATTGGTGAGGTCCACCGCCTAAGGTGGCGCCCTTGCACTGGCCCACCGGCCCACCTGCTCGAGTCTCCCACTCGTGTGGTTAAGAGAAAAAATCGACCGGTTCATCCAGTTTCTGGACCCGACAGGGCTCATCAGCTCCTCCCCTCTCTCGTGATTTTGCTGCACGTGCTCCGATCTAGGCGAGATCATGCCACCGTTGTGAGCCTTCTCTGTGGCGAGAAAAGAACTGAGGTCAGGGCCTTCCTTCGCTACTAGTTCTACCACCAGAACCTCCGGGATGCTTCTCTGGTCTATGGCGGCTAGGTCACGATGGCTTGAAAAAGGGGGGTTTCTTCCTCCGCGCTTGATTCGGCCTGTTGTTGTGCCAGGATGCTTCGCCAGGACCTCCACCACTCCCAAGCATCACCTGAAGCAATGTATAAGCTCCAAGTTTCATCCTTATTGGTTTCCCAAGACTGCGACCACAATGCCCCAAGACGACTCCGCCAAAGGCTCCTCAAAGTTTCCAGTGCTGCCGCTAGGAGGTACTCTGGTTAACGATCCGGTACTGGAATCCTCATCTTCGGGTTTAGAAAAGTCCAGGTGATTCGTGGTGGTACTAAAGTCCTTGATTGCTGCTCCTTTCTCGCTGCGCCCCGATTGTGGGTTCTCAGAAGCCGATCCTTCATTATTCTATGAAGGAGGAGGTGTCAGAGAAGGATGCTTGGGAGGGGCGTCTGTGCTCCATCCTTCATTGCCCTGCTCCACGTGCAGGCCTCTGGCTGTGGCTCCAACCTAGCTATGAGCTACTGATAAGGAGCAACGTGGGATCCAAACCTCCTTGTGAGGCTTTGAGGGGTCCAAGACACTCCATGGTGGTAGTAGATCGCAGCTGCTTGCAATCACGGCCGGGCAGACCCTACTGCTCCAACCTGACGTGGTTAACAGTCATTGTTGAGGCAGGTTAGACGTGGTGTGGAAGCTCGGCGGTAGGGGAAGGAGAAAGTAAAATATCTAGGTGGATTGCAAGTAGTGAAGCCAACGAATCTATGCCTTTATGTTTCTATGGATTCCTTCGCACATGGGTAGACTATGGTGGTGGGTTCTTCCCAGTCTCAATCCTTGTGTCTTGTCATAGCACAGCTAGGTCTTCTTGGTTTCGGCTGGGAGCAATGATGAAGAGAGTATGATGAGGATGATTGAACTCCCTCACCTTGCCCATATCTTCTCAGTCAAGGGTTGTTAGTCCACAGAGGGCGGAGGACTCAGCCCATCTTGCTAGCATCCCAGGTTTCTCGCCATGACTGCTTCCTAGGGAGTCCAGATTGCAACCATCTGCTCCTGGGGTTTCGGAACCAGGAGACTGTCACGTGTGTAAAACTAGGCTCATGTGATAAAAAGTTAATATATATATCCTAGTATACTTATTGCTCTCAAAAAGTTAAATCAACCAAAGATCTAAAACTTCAATATGTATTTATTTGACATCAAACTCTGACGTTGATTCACATGTACATAATTCCTCAAAGCAATTAGTTCACTACTCACTAGATCACTAAATGAATGATTGGTCTCATGAGAGATTAATCAATTAGTAAGGGTATTAATTCACAATTGAATTCAATTAGGCATCATAGGGCTCTATCATATCTCAAAACACCTAATTTGGGTGAAGGACTCCATGATTGTGTTACCAATTCCTCAATTTGGTATTTGTCCTCTACATAGAATGCTTGTTTCTCAAATATTGTATTAGTTATTAAAACTCAAAAATCTAGGTTATCACATTCACCCCACCTTATTTGGAATTTCGTCCTTGAAATTCAACTAATCTCATTCTTAAAGTCTATTTAGGAGTTCAATTTCATATACATCATCATTGCTTAGGTTCTAAGACCACCATAGTTGCATGCACTCTAAGTTGTCAGCTTAGGGTCCAGAGATTCTTGGGTGTATCCACTTCACCTTATATATATATATATATATATATATATATATATATATATATATATATATATATATATATATATATATATATATATATATATATATATATATATATATATATATATATATATATGGAAGCATCCCTTAATGTCTTAGCCATAACATGACCTTATGATGTATTAGGGTTACATCACCCCTAAGGGTACATGTTTTGTTTATACTATTAATGTTCAGGAGGAAATTCGTTTATTAGCCATGATGTTCAGATCATTCAATTCTAACATCATTAATATGTTTTATGATCAACATCTTACAATGATTTCAGAATTTGAGGGGATGATCTTCATCCTTCATATTAAGATTTTTTTAACATAAGAAGGGCTTACGTAATATGCTTGACCATTAGGGTTTCACCCTATGGTATGATATTCATACTCATCTTAGAAGCATACATTAAGAAGGATCAAAGTTACAAACTATATTTCTGATCATATATCCTATGATCCAAAAAAAATCTTTATATCAAGTGCATGAGTTCAACTTTTTATGCCTTACATGTATTATGTGGAGGGAAAAGAGAATATACTAAGTTTATCCCATGATCTCAGCATCATATCTTTCATGTTTCATATGAAGGGGAAGAGAATATTTTAAAGTCAAACATATCATGATTTCAATCTTGGGTGCTACATGTATGATATAGGGGGGAAAATAGAATAGGTCAAGCTTATACAAGTGACTCCTTATATATAAATCATCTATATAGCTCAAGTGAGGTTTCTATCATCGCATATTAAGAAGGATAAGAAGAAGGGAGAACATGTATGTTGAGTATCTTTTGCACAAAGCATCATACTCTCATAACTAGAGTTCATATATTACCTCACTTGCAACTAATGATGAGATTCATAAACATATGTCACTCAAACTAGGACCTAACTCAATTAAAACGATTGACTTTATCATATGGGTCATCTACCCATCCTTTTCTTTTACCCAATTCTCATATATAGGATCGAGTCATGCAAAAAGGACTCAACTCGTATACTCAGGAGTAGCCCAGCTTAGAACACATAATTTCATATATATCTAAGGGTAGGTCCTACGACCCTCTCCTTGTGCATCTCAAACTCTCTAGAGTTCACCACATATCTTGTCCTAACACTAGAGGTCCTCCTTTGTAAAAGACTTGAGGCTCATGCATATTCAACTCTATCTTAACTTAGCTTATATTAAGTAGAAAAAGGGGATGTACTATCATCATCACGACTTAGCATAGATCCTCTAAGAGTGGATTCATCTCATATGCATCTCAAACCTTAATAAGCAAACTTATACCATCATGGATTAAATTTGGATAAGATTCTATATGCTTATTTCCTTCATCTTTCTTTTGTCTATCTATGTATCACATAACCTTATGAGGCTCTAGACGTCTAATCTAGACCTATTCTCTCTTCTCGACTGATGTCTCTCCCTTTCGCTTAGATTTCATGAACACCCACTACTCTCCTGTGTGATGGACACATTTTTATATTTACATATATCTAATAAAATATTATATAGTTTTTCTCTGAGAAAGAAGGCGTCAGAGAAAACTATCGAGGTGGGACCCGATTGGGAAACAAAACCAAACCAACAAACTCGAGTGTCCAACACACAGTAAATAGTCTGGTGCCATGTAACCTAGTGAAATGGTGAGAACATGGTGTAGACTAGTGTAGCTACCCCATACATATGAGCTCTATATGGAAAGGGTTTCAGACACTTGTTTAAACCTAGTTAAATCTAGTTCTATTTTGATTAGATGATTTCTCCAAACCCTATTGTGAATGAGATGTCTGAATCTGAAAACATCATCCAATCATATCAGAGAGCGATGTGGAAGCATAATACACATACATGAACATATAACCAAGATGCATACAGCATAACATTCTCAACATTCAACATATATATTATTACAACATGAATTACAATTGTATATTGGAAGAGAATTTTACAAGTCTATGAACATGTATGCTAATCAGGATCTACACAATAGGTACAACCTGAACAATGGCTCACTCCCATCTTTTACCTCCCATGCTATCTTTGAAACTAAAACATACGTGAAATAGCGAATCAACACACAAGGTGTTGTGCACGTGGGTAGAAAGATACATACTAATATGTTTGCATAGATGAAATAACTTGAGAAAGAATGATTAAAAGAAAACATTATTTAAAGCGATAATCAAGTAAACATTCCTTTTATTACATTCACTTTGATGCGGTTGTACTACACATACTTGCACTTGACTTACATCTAGTGTGGGCAATCTAATATCATCATACATCTAACATGGGCCAAGGAATCAGACATCCATGTTAGGCAACATACATCCACACCAAGCTATGTGCTCTAGTAGCGACAACCCATCATAATCATTTATGTTCTATTAGATATGGCGAAGTATAACTCATACTAGTTCAACCAAGCAATCATATCCAAATACGAGCATTCAAGATATCACATGTCACAGGCAACTAGAAAACTAGTGTTATACTTAATAAATCCCACGTACCTGAGTTTAGAGATTTCTAATCATTCTTTCTCATCTAGATATCTGGTCATCACCTGGTTAATAACAAATTAATCATCATTAATACATGGTCCATTATGTCATTGATATTTTAGGTCTAGGTTAGGGTTTAGCCAAATCTAGGTGTTACTGATCTAAAATGTGTCTCTGGTATTTTTATAGTGATCCAGATGTCATTCTAAGGGTCTGGTTCAGATTTCATAATTTTTCCGATGATAGGTCTATTTTATAGAACTAAAAAGAGTTTAAAAGCATTAATTTGCTCATTAATAAGGAAAGACATAACATTTTGGCATTAATATCAGATTAGAGACCACTTATGGTTTCTAAGTGGTATTAGGGTTCGAAGAATAGTTTTCTCATATTTTATATCCATCATTTGCTAATTATACAAATTAAATGAACCCAAAAAAAGCATTTCACCCTAAATTGAATATCATCAATAGTTGTGCTTCAAAATCTAGAACTAAGGGTTTAGTAATGTAGAGGATATTGTTCTGAGTCTGGGAGTATTTTTGGGGGATTATTTGGCCATACAGGCTATTTTCTATTGATTTTACAAGTTTAGGATATATTCTGAAAGTTTACAAGGATGTAAAGATGATATACCTTATTGGTAGGGTCCACCGCCTGAGGTGGCGCCCTTGCACTGGCCCAGGCTGGCCGGCCCACCTGCTCTAGTCTCCCACTCATGTGGTTAAGAGAAAAAATCGACCGGTTCATCCAGTTTCTGGACCCGACAGGGCTCATCAGCCCCTCCCCTCTCTCGTGATTCTAATGCGTGTGCTCCGATCTAGGCGAGATCACGCCACCTTCGTGAGCCTTCTCTGCGGTAAGAAAAGAACTGAGGTCAGGGCCCTCCTTTGGTACTAGTTCTACTACCAGAGCCTTCGCGCTTGATTCAGTCTGTTGTTGTGACAGGATGCTTCGCAAGGACCTCCACCACTCCCAAGCATCACCTGAAGCGATGGAGAAGCTCCAAGTTTCATCCTTATTGGTTGACCAAGACCGCAACCACAATGCCCCAAGATGACTCCGCCAAAGGCTCCTCAAAGTTTCCAGTGTTGCTGCTAGGAGGGAATCCAGTAAACGATCCGGTACTAGAATCCTCATATTCGGGTTCAGAAAATTCCAGGTGATTCGTGGTGGTACTAAAGTCCTTGATAGCTGCTCCTTTCTCACTGCGCCCCGATCGTGGGTTCTCAGAAGCCGATCCTCCATTATTCTGTGAAGGAGGAGGTTTCGGAGAAGGGTGCTTGGGAGGGGCGTCTGTGCTCCATCCTTCATTGCCCTACTCCACACGCAGACCTCCAGCTGTGGCTCCAGCCTAGCTGTGAGCTACTGATAAGGAGCAGCGTGGGATCCAAACCTCCTTGCGAGGCTTTGAGGGGTCCAAGACACTCCATGGTGGTGGTAGATCGGTGCTGCTTGTAATCACGACCGGGAAGACCCTGCTGCTCCAACCTGACGTGGTTGACAGTCATTGTTGAGGCAGGTTAGACGTGGTGTGGAAGATCGGTGGTAGGGGAAGGAGAAAGTAAAATATCTAGGTGGATTGCAGGTAGTGAAGCCAACGAATCTATGCCTTTATGTTTCTGTGGAGTCCTTCACACATGGGTAGACTATGGTGGTGGGTTCTTCCCAGTCTCAATCCTTGCGGCTTGTCATAGAACCGCTACATCTTCTTGGTTTCAGCTAGGAGCAACGATGAAGAGAGGATGACGAGGATGATTGAACTCCCTCGCCTTGCCCATATCTCGCCAGTCAAGGGTTGTTAGTTCGTAGAGGGAGGAAGACTCAGCCCATCTTGCTAGCATCCTATGTTTCTCGCCATGACTGCTTCCTAGGGAGTCCAGATTGCAACCATCTGCTTCTGGGGTTTCGGAACCAGGAGATTGTCACATATGTAAAACTAGGCTCATGTGATACAAAGTTAACATATATATCCTAGTATACTTCTTGCTCTCAAAAAGTTAAATCAACCAAAGATCTAAAACTTCAATATGTATTTATTTGACATCAAACTCTAACGTTGATTCATATGTACATAATTCCTCAAAGAAATTAGTTCACTACTCACTAGATCACTAAATGAATGATTGGTCTCATGAGAGCTTAATCAATTAGTAAGGGTATTAATTCAAAATTGAATTCAATTAGGCATCATAGGCCTCTATCATATCTCAAAACACCTAATTTGGGTGAAGGACTCCATGATTGTGTTACCAATTCCTCAATTTGGTATTTGTCCTCTACATAGAATGCTTGTTTCTCAAATATTGTATTAGTTATTAAAACTCAAAAATCTAGGTTATCACAAGTCATAGGCGTGACCACATACCTTTCTCAGAATAGATCAAAAGTCTATGATATGGGTAGTTGAGAACAAGAAAACAATCACCCAGAAATTAATGCATAACACTGACGTGGTTTTTACTGCACTAACAAATTTACCTAGGGCTGAAATCCCTGAGTTTTTACCAAAACCTTGTGTAATAATACCACATCAATTTCTGGCACTATTACCGTGAACAACGGAATCATCTAGTTAAATCTAGTTCTATTGAGACTAATCTAGGATTTTACTTTTAATTTTGATACTATTACTTGAATTTGACTCTACTCTACCCATCTTACTCCCGAAAGATCCTTCCATCCCAGGTACCCTCAAAGACTAGTGCATGCACCGCTTGAATAGTTCCGACCTTGCTATTAGCTTTGACCCGAAAATAGAATAGACCTTTCGTCAATAGAGTAGAGAGAACCAATCTAGGATGGTGCAAGAGGAGGAAATTGCTCAAAGGGTGGCTCAAGCCCTTAATGTGCAAAGAGATAGGCTTATGCAAGACGCCCGAGATGCAGTTCAAGAAGAAATCCAAGCAGCTAAAGCAGTAGAGTTACAAAAGGACCATAGAGAGTTCCCCATCCCTAAGGCTACTGATGTTCATCACCCAATACAACCTCCTCCCATCAATGATCCTAATTTTGAGATCAGGGCACATTGGGTTACACTGTTTCAGAACAACCCTTTCTATGGTAAATAAGGAGAAGATAGTGAAGAACATCTTCTGAGGGTTATAGATCTATGTGCTATGACAAAGCAGAATGGAGTCACAAATGATGCCATCAGACTCCATTTCTTCAAATATTCTCTTGCCGATAGAGGCATGAGTTGGTATAACTCCTTGCAATGTGAACCCATCACCACTTGGGAACAACTTCAAAATGTTTTTCTGGAAAAAATCTATCCTCCTTCCCTCACCTATGAAATTAGGGGTCACATAACCCAATTCGTTCAGGTCCCTGGTGAAACCCTTGAAGAAGCATGGGAAAGATACAAAGAGCTTCTATGCAAGTGTCCACACCATGGCATTCCTAAGAATTAGCTCATCAAATCTTTTATAGGGGTGTGGATGATGATATCAAGAAGTTTTTCGACTCCTCATCTGGAGGAAACTTTATGCGTCAAAGTTATGATAGATCATGGAAGGTTGTCACCCTTGGAGCTGAAAACCAAGCCAATTGGGGTAGACCCATAGGTAAAGGAGTGTTGGAGGTAGCTATGGAAGAAGCTACTCTTGAGTACAAGTCTATTGTCGAGTCTCTAAATATTCTATTTACCAAGCACGAAAACCTCAAATCATCTTTTGCCACCTATGAGAGGAGGCACTCGCCCCTCGACAACAAGAACAAATCAAGTCAGATTCACTATTTTATGAAGCATGCAAAGGAACTGATCATTCTATGCTAGCCTGTAACATTCTCTATGATGTCGTCCTGGGAAATGCTTGTACCCAAGGAGGTAATGGTCAGATGGAAAATATGAATGTTGTCCACACTATCCCTGGTCAAGGATATTATAATCTGAATCATAACAAGAACCATCTGGGTTTTCAATACGGAAAACCTTCAGGAGCAGAAAACTCACAACAACTCAATTCAGATAATCGACAATGAGGCCCACCATGATTTCTGTATAATCAACAACAAAATTTAAGGAATCAAGGGAACTATAGGGGTTACTTTCAGAATAGAAACTACAACTGTTTCAAAACAACCCTCAGTTCTAGAATTCAAACCAAGTCCCTTATCAACATCAACAACAAGGGAAACATGTCAGTCCCATCTCTTCTGACGACAAAATATCAGCCATTAAGAAGATGTTACAGTCACAACAGACTATGATTGTGATGTTTGTTGCCAATCATTGATTAAGATAAATGTGTAAGCGGTTGTTAACAGTGGATTACTAAAAAATCACTAAAAATTAAAACCATTTATCAAGAGATCCATTCACAGGGAAGACTCTTTCATTCAGAACCAAAGTATTATATTCACATACTGGTTCACATTATACATTCCATGTACCATCTCTTTCTTGAGACATATATATACATCACTTTGCTTGATAAAAGCACAAGTAACAAAATCCTCGAGGCTTCATGACAAAATCTCAGATCTATTATAAAATCACAACTACTGACTCCTAGGATCTGAGAGTACAGAGACGACACATATGACTTTACGTATAAAGCCTAACAACTAGTATCCCCACCTGGGATATTACTGTTGTCCTTGCTGTTGCTGCTGCTGCTCTTCTTCTGCTACAAAGATCCTTCCTCTTTGTCTGCGTCTACCTCAAAATGTTGGATTCCACGGGGGTGAGACAATTATAAAAATTTCCCCAGCGGGAGATATAACTCTCCGCCAAAAACATTATTATTGCAGTTTAATAGAAATAAACTGAATAGTGGAATCACAATAATCAACAATTGGAAATTCACTTATTTAAAGTAGATTAGAGAAACATTCCCACTTAAGCTTATTAGTTGTATCTTGATAAAACAACATGTATAACATTCAATAAAGAATTATAGGACATGTATAACATTTATCCATCTAGGATATGTTAAGCATGATAATAATCAACCAGTGATTCTCATATTTCAGTCTTATGTAATTATGCTACACGACTGATTACATTTTACAAACATACTTAAGCTCTGAGGAGATGAGGTATACCACTCATACTCCAACCGACCATTGCTAAATCGAATCGGTACCATACATAGGTCAATGGAAGAGTCGGATTCCCATGACCTCCCACATCCCAGTCAGTATGGGACCACAAGCAGGACTATGTGAACTGCTCAAAATAACTTTCTAGGGTATACTGGTAACTTCGCTATAGAGTTACAACGTCAACTTCACTCCAATCGGCAATCGAGAGATTTATTGTTTATCTCCATTGACCCAACATTAAATATCATTGGGAGATTAATGATACATCCATCCCAACCATCGAGAGATTTGTGATACATCCATCTTGACACATGAAGGATTGAGAGGTTTAATGTTTACCTTCCATCAATCTCTTCACTAGGACGTAAGGATATTTTTGCCCATTTACCCCCACATACTCAAAATATGTGAATTCCTGGAAATCCATAGGAAAACCTATTTCACCATCACCAACTACTGACGATGATGGATCTATGGTCAGAGCACTACATGAACATATTTCACTTGATTAATTAAGTACATTTTCATATTCTTTTAGCATCAGCCACGTTCTCAAACATAACTTATTATGACAATGCTATAAAGAGACATGTACTATTTTTATCAATTACTTATCAGTCTTTAAAAGACATTGGGAACTCAGTCCCTCATTTCAATACTGTGAATTCTCATCCCTTTACAATCTCATTACCATAATCATATGGTTCTGGGTATTCAAACCCTTAGCTCATCATTTAGCATTGTTACCACTTTTCCAAGTAACTATTACCTTCAGGTCATCTGACCAAGGTGAAAATGATACTTGCTATTACAAGCATCACTCATGGTACTTGAGGCCCATTAACTCTCTTGTTACCTCTTACCAGGTAGCAAGGTATATTATGGCACACAAGGACCAATCACAATAGTGAATTAAACATCATAGCTCTTACTTGTCTATGATCATCATTTCAATATACCTGCATGGTTAGCACAAATGATAACAATGATATCAATTGCATATCAGTACCATGTAAAACAAGTATGAATTCACTATTCAAGGGTAATACCACTATTCCCTTACTCGGGTTAGGGTTCCCCATTTCATGTATTTTTAGGATATTCATCCCATTACCCATATCAAGGTTATGGTTTATCACCATATTGCCCAAGATTAGGGTTTCATAAAACATTACATAGAATCACCATGGATTTGAGCTCCACATCACATCAAACATCAGGGTTTCTCATAAAATCACCCTTAGTTAGGGTTTCACATAAATTTCACCCCAGAATATGGTTTACATTCAATAACCAACAATTAGGGTTTACTGTTCATCCCAATTAGGGTTTACTTTTCATCCCAATTAGTGTTTCATGTTCCATTACCCATAATTAGGGTTTACTATTCATCCCAATTAGGGTTTTGCATCACATTACCCTAAATTAGGTTTACACATAACATCACCCTGGATTAGGGCTACATCCTTACCCTGGATTAGGGTTTCACTTAGAATTTCCCTAAATTAGGGTTAGGATTCAATAACCTTGTCGATTAGGGTTTATGCTTATGATTAGGGTTTCATGATATCTTTGCTAAGGATCATACCCTTAATCACCACATGAATCATACTCATGTGTGAATTCCATTCTATCATTCTCTCAACTTGATTAGGTTATATCAACCCTTCAATCAAGTACATACAACTATGATTGACATAGTGTACTAAATTAATGTTCTTATAAGAAATTAGGGTTTATCCCTTTAATGGTACTAATAATTTAGGTACTTTAGGGATTCAACCTTTGTACCATCATTGATTACCATCACTATCAATGATTGGATTATTGGAACAATCATCACCTTCAATTTCCAAATGATTGAATCACAATTGACCTTCATTCGGTTTTGAGGCTTCATCACCAAACGGTTTTGAAACTGTTTGACCCAAAACAGTTTCAAGACCATTTGGGCTCAAACGGTCTCAAGACCGTTTGGGCCAAATCAGTCTCAAAACTGCAAGGGTTCATTATGTACATTCATCAATTGGTTGAACATTATTTGCTACATTGTAACCTTCAATCAATTAAGTTATCAAAGTTCAACAATTATTGCCTCTGGGATCTCCAACTCTCAAAATCTCAACCATTGGATCACCAAATGGTTTTGAAACCGTTTGATCCCAAATGGTTTCAAGATCATTTGGGCTCAAACGGTCTCAAGACTGTTTGACCCAAAAATTCTTGAAATCGAATGGATTACTATATGGAATTTCCAACAAATCGATTACGGTTGTAATTGGTGGATTGTCCACACATTCAATTAATGAATTGGATCCATTGGATCATCATCCAACATGTACTAGGGTTCAAACCTCAAATGGTCAACCCAACCAAACGGTCAACCCTCTCATACAGTTTGGGACTCAAGTCACCAAACGGTTTGGTGATACCGTTTGGACCAAAGGTCCAAGACCGTTTGCAACTCAAATTTGTTGGAAAATGTGTCTAAGATGATGTCATCATCATCAACCTTCAAACCCACGAAGTCTACTACCATCTTCATAGTAATTCCATCAATCAATCGAAGGAAATGCAAAAAGATCAATTGAACATAAAGGGTTGAGAAATTGAATTCAACAATAATGAATAAGGGTTCAAGTCATATAACCCGCCTTCAATTGAGCTTCAAAGCTTGGAGCTTCACGTCAACAATGGTTGAAGAAGCTTTTGCAACTCCCCCAAGGCTCGTCCTCAAGTTTTGGAGTGAAAAGATTGGCTAGGGTTGAAGAGGGAGTGAAGTAAAGTAGAAATTATGCATTGATTTATGATTTCCACCATGAAATCAAGATGAAAGAAGGTCAAGAAGCTTAACAACAGGTTGGGGGTCGTCCTACTGGTCTTTCAACACTTCCTTGGTCGTTTTTCAAGCAAAGGATCTCTATGGATAAATGAGCTTATATGCAATTTTTATTAAAAATTCAATTAGGAGAGAGAAAGTATGAATTATCTCTCCAAAATTCTTGCCACTTTCCCCCTTCCTTTCCTTAGGGACTAGGCTATCCTCTTTTCCTCTTATTACTCTCCATTATCCATGTTTTAAAGAAAAGCAAATTAAGCACCTTAACCCTTTTAATAGTAATATCCATAAGCAAGTGGATATTTCTTTTTCTTATAATAACATGAGTGGGTTTTTCACCTCCTTGAGATATTTCTTGGTCCTTTCAAAGCACAAGGACATCCTAACATATCTAAATTTAACCATTTAAGTTTTGGTTGAAGGCCCTTCAATTATTTTTATTTATTCTTGCATTAAATTGAATTAGGGTTTCAATTATGCTTAAATCTTGATTATTTTAATATCAAGATTCTCTCTCCTTCAAAGAGATACAAATGAGATGACCCTCTAAATTTCTTTGCTCCTCATGATCCCAAGAAATAGTAGGGACCATTTGGAAGTGGTAATTTGCATATTGAACCCTAGGTTTTGGGTAAATTGCACATTACACCAAAACTAGGTTTTAATGCACAAACATTGCTTTATCAGCTCTTTCTTGATATTCTGGCTATCACAAGCCATACCTCTGCATCACCTTCACTCTCATGATGCTTCAACACATGAGGAATGCACAATTTGCAATTAAACCCCTCAACTTGGGTAATTTGCACTTTAGTCCAAAACAAGCAAAACATTGATTTCAACAATATTCAAAAAGGACTAAAATTGCAATATAAGTTCCTCGTGAGCCTTATTTACTTTTCAAAAGATAAGAGCAAGAATATAATCACTTTTATTAAACGTAACACCTAGGATTAAAACATAACCCAGGTCAGGGATGTTACAAGTTTATCCACCCCTTACAAGGATTTCGTGCCCAAAATCATCAACAAAAACATCAAGAGAAAAGAGAAGGGTACTTCCTCCTCATCTCTTCCTCTATCTCCCACGTATCTTCTTCAATGCCACGGTGTTTCCAGAGAACTTTTACAATATAAATATCTTTCTTTTTCAACTTCTTGATTCTTCTGTCAAGAATCAACACTGGTCCTTCAACATATGATATATCATCATTTAGTTCTACCTCCACAGGTTGCAGAACCAACTCAGTGTCAGGATGACACTTCCTCAACATGGAAATATGGAATACCAAATGCAATCTATGCAGCTCAGGTGGTAACTCCAGCTTATAGGCTATCTTTCCCATCCTCTCAATGATTGGATAAGGTCCCAAAAATCTAGGAGCTAACTTCCCCTTCTTTCCAAATCTAAGGATACCTTTCCAAGGTGAGACCTTGAGATACACTTTGTCTCCAACTTGGAATTCTAAGGGTCTATGATGCTTATCAGAATATGATTTCTACCGATCCTGGGCATCTTTCAACTGTTGTTGTATAACTTTAATCTTCTCAGTTGTCTGCAGCACAAGTTCAAGACCCAAAAGTTGGTACTCTCCTGTTTCATACCAACATAAGGGAGATCTATAACGTCTACCATACAAAGCTTCATATGGTGCCATATCAATACTATGATGATAGCTATTATTATAAGAAAATTCTATCAAGCTCATATGTAGATCCCAACTTCCTACAAACTGAAGGACACATGCTCTAAGCAAGTACTCCAAAGTTTGTAAAGTCCTCTCAGACTTTCTGTCTGTTTGTGGGTGAAAGGTTGTACTAAACCTTAACTGTGTACCCAAACCTTTATGCAGTCATTCCCAAAAGTGACTCGTAAACTGGGGACCTCTATCAAAAACGATAGTGACTAGAACCCCGTGCAAATGCACTATCTCATCTATTTATATCTGTGCAAGCTTCTCAGCAGTGTAGGTTGTTTTGACAGGAAGAAAATGTGTTGTCTTAGTCAACCTATCAACTATCACCCAAATGGAATCATGACTTTTGGCTGTTCTAGGCAAACCAACCACAAAGTCCATGGTTACATGATCCCATTTCCAATGCGGTATAGGAAGAGGTTGCATTTTTCCTGCAGGCTTCTGATGTTCAGCTTTAACCTGTTGACACACCGGACACCGCATAACAAACTCAACAACATCTTTAATCAATCCAGGCCACCAATACATATCTTTTAAGTTATGATACATTTTGGTGCTCCCTGGATGCATATCATACATTGAAGAATGAGCTTCTTCCAGATCTAACTTCCTTATATTATCAACATCAGGTACTACCATCCTATCATGGTAACATACTATCTAATCATCTGAATCATGGAAACCATCTCGTTTCTTACTACCATACTCTGATCTAATCTGTTGAATCACAATATCGGTCTGCTGTGCTTCTTTAATATGCTATCTTAGAGTAGGTTTTATTTGCATCTCAGCTAACAACCCGGCTAACAATGACACTTTAAGCTGTACATTGTCTTGCCTCAAGGAGATAAACATATCTCTCTTAGAGCACACTAAGGAGTTTAACTGTGCTTTGTTCAAGGCTGGTGTTTTTGATTTTCTACTTAAAGCATCAACAACAACATTGGTTTTCCCTGGATGATAATCAATTGTACAATCGTAGTCCTTGATTAACTCCATCCAGCGGTGTTGCCTCATGTTCACCTCATGCTGTGAGAAGATATACTTTAAGTTCTTATGGTCTGTGAAAATCTGGAATGTTTCTCCATAGAGATAATGTCTCTAGATCTCCAAGGCATGGACCACAATAGCTAGCTCTAGATCGTGTGTCAGATAATTCTCCTCGTGTTTCTTAAGCTGTCGTGAAGCAAAAGAAATCACTTGCTTATACTGCATCAACACACATTCTAAGACATTCTTAGATGCATCACAAAACACTATATACCCCTTCCCTTTCTCAAGTAGCACTAACACATGTGCACTTGTTAACCTTTCCTTCAACAACTGGAAAGATTGTTGACACTTGTCATTCCAGACAAAAGGAATCTCCTTCCTGGTCAACTTGGTTAGGGGTAAAGCTATTGAACTAAAGTTCTTAATGAACCTCCTGTAATAGCCTGCCAGTCCTAGGAAACTGTGAATCTCCGTTGGTGTCTTAGGTTGTTCCCATTGCAGGACCGATTCTACTTTCTTAAGATCAACACGAATACTTGAAGCAGATATTACATGTCCAAGAAAAGAAACTTCTGGTAACTAGAACTCACATTTTCTAAACTTAGCATACAACTTATGCTTTCTTACCAAAGTCAAAGCTTGACGAAGATGCTGCTCATGTTGTTGAGCATCTCTACTATATATCATGATGTCATCTAGAAAGACGACTACACATAGATCAAGAAAAGGTCGAAAGATTCGATTCATGAGTTCCATAAATGCAGTTGGTGAATTAGTTAGTCCAAATGACATAACTATGAACTCATAGTGACCATACCTTGTCCTAAAGGAAGACTTAGGTATGACACTCTCCTTGATACGTAGCTGATGGTATCCTGACCTAAGATCTATCTTAGAAAAGATAGTTTCACTACACAACTAATCAAACAAGTCATCAATCCTTGGTAGAGGATACTTGTTCTTTATAGTTACTTTATTTAACTGCCTAGAATCGATGCATAAACGCATAGACCCATCTTATTCTTAAAAAAGAGGACCAGAGCACCCCATGGTGAAGTACTCAGTCGGATAAAACCCTTCTCAAGCAACTCTTACAATTGTTTCTTGAGCTCTTCCATTTCAGCAGGTGCCATTCTATATGGCGTTTGTGTTATGTGTTGTGTTCCTAGGATTAGATTAATTAAAAAATCAATCTCTCAGGGTGGTGGAACACCTGAAAGTTCTTCAGGAAATACATCTTCAAATTCCTGGACTATTGCAACTTCAGAAAGATGAGGGGTCTCCATTATGGTATCAACCACATGGGCTAAGAATGCAAAGCATCCTTCTCTCATCAACTTCTCAGCTACCATAGCTGACACAAGACATGTTGGAAGAATCTTTATATCTCCCTGAAAGATCCATGTGTCACCATTATATGTGAACACAACCTTTTTGGAACCACAATCCGAGACAACTTTATACTTTTCTAAGGTGTCCATCCCAAGAATTATATAAAACCCATGCATTTCAAGTGGTATAAGATCCACCTGAATGCAGTGATCAGAAAATATAAGAGCGCAGGGAGAACACACCTCCCGCAACACTACAGATCCTAGCAAAGGTGTTTCTAACAAAAGACTATCTGCCCTATGACTAACAATCATGTTGCAGTCATGAATCACTTCTCGAGTGATAAAAGAGTGTGTAGAATCCGGATCAATTAACAAATATACTAAGCAGGATGAAGACATATCAGAATAAAATAATTCCATATGACCTGTCACAACCCGAGGGTTGACAACTGCTTCGGGTTGATTCATTGCATAGAATCTAGTCGTTTGTTGTTGTTGACCCTGTGCTCGATTGTCGGATGTTGACGACCTGGCTTGGTACATTTTTCCACATCATCTAGAACCACTTCCAGACTGTTGTCTCTGAGAGCCTTGCTAACTCTACCTCAGTTGTTGGGTCACATTCCTGACTTTTTTAGGACAGTCCCTCACCACATGGCCTTCTCTCCCACATCTATAACAGGTTACATTTCCCCTTTGTGGTCTGGGTGGTCCTGTTACTGACATTGAGGCTGAGCTGTGAGCTCCCTTTGGTGGTAAACTACGGCCTCTACCCTTACTTGACATCCATTGTGTCTGGGTATTGAACCTTGGTAGTGGCGTAGGCACAGAATACCTTGGTTTCTTAAAACTTCCAGAACTATGTCCTTGGAACTGTGGGTACTCTTTCTTACCCTTGGTCTGTCGCTTCTCAATCATAGACCTTTCTATTCATCTTACAGACTCCACAAAAGTGGCAAACCTCTCCCGGTTCTCCAGAGCAGACATCAGAGTGGTCAATTCAGTGTTCAACCCCTTCTCAAATTGCTGAATTCTCTCCTCATCTGTTGATGCCATATGTGGATAAAACCGCAAAAGTTCCATGAACCTAGCTTCGTATTTTCTAATGTTCATTTGTACTTGCCTCAACCTCTCAAATTGAGAGATTTTCTCATCTAGATACGTCTTGGGAAAGTATCTAGCGACAAATGCATGCTGGAATTCATCCCATCTGATCACAATACCAGGTCTTTTGCCTTCCTCAATGGTCCACCAGTGTCCAACACTCCCTTTAGGGAGATATACAACATGCCTCACCTTCTCATCATCAGGAATCATGAGCATTCTGAAGGCTTTCTCCAGTTCAGTCAGCCATAGGTCATCATCTACTGGGTCGGCTATACCAGCATACTCTAAGGCTCCTACCCTCCTAAGACATTAAAAAGTCTTTCCAGCTCCATGACTTTCATCATGGGATGGTGCCCTAGGTGCAGGTAATGGCATCCTATCTGTCATATGGGTCATAGCTGCTATAAATTGTCCAAACATATTTTGGAAAGCTGGATTCCCCATATCAGTTGGGTTGAACTGGGGTTGATCAAGTACAATCTCCTCCCTATCTTGATCTCTTGCACCTCCTCCTGGTGCAACAACACTGCTCTCAATAGCATTTTCATCATGTGATCAAGACATCTTTAGTTCTTCTTCTCCTCCTATATGAGCAGAAGATACTATCAGACAGACTGGAAGACACTAGAACAGACTCAACAACCATAATCCAATGTCTCTATAGACTCAGTGAACCTAGAGCTTTGATACCAACTAAATTGTGATGTCTGTTTCCAAACATTGATTAAGATAAATGCGGAAGCGGTCGTTAATAGCGGATTACTGAAAATCACTAAAAATTAAAACCATTTATCAAGAGATCCATTCATAGGGTAGAATCTTTCATTCAGAACCAAAGTATTATATTCACATACTGGTTCACATTGTACATTCCATGTACCATCTCTTTCTCGAGACATATATATACATCACCTTGCTTGATAAATGCACAAGTAACAAAATCCTCAAGGCTTCATGCCAAAATCTCAGATCTATTTAAAAATCTCAACTACTGACTCCTAGGACCTGAGAGTATAGAGATGACACATATGACTTTATGTACAAAGCCTGCCAACCAGTATCCCCACCTGGGATATTACTATTGTCTTTGCTGTTGCTGTTGCTGCTGCTGCTCTTCTTCTACTACAGAGATCCTTCCTCTTTGTCTGCGTCTACCTAAAAATGTTGGATTCCATGGGGGTGAGACAATTATAAAAATTGCCCCACCGGGATATATAACTCTCCGCCAAAAACATTATTATTGCAGTTTAATAGAAATAAACTGAGCAGTGGAATCATAATAATCAACAACAGGTAATTCACTTATTTAAAGCAGATTAGAGCAATATTTCCACTTAAGCTTATTAGTTGTATCTTGATAAAACAACATGTCTAACATTCAATACAGAATTATAGGACATGTATAACATTTATCCATCTAGGATATGTTAAGCATGATAATCATCAACCAGTGATTCTCGTATTTTAGTCTTATGCAAATATGCTACACGGCTGATTACATTTTAAAAACATACTTAAGCTCTGAGGAGATGAGGTATATTGCTCATACTCCAACCGACCATTGCTAAATCGAATAGGTACCATACACAGGTCAATGGAAGAGCCAGATTCCCATGAACTCCCACATCCCGGTCAGTACGGGACCACAAGCAGGACTATGTCAACTGCTCAAAATAGCTTTCTAGGGTATACTGGTAACTTCACTATAGAGTTACATCATCAACTGCACTCTCATCAGCAATCGAGAGATTTAATGTTTATCTCCATCAACCTGACATTAAATATCATCGAGAGATTAATGATACATCCATCCCGACACATGAAGGATTGAGATGTTTAATGTTTACCTTCCATCAATCTCTTCACCAGGACGTAAGGATATTTTTGCCCATTTAACCCCACATATTCAAAATATGTGAATTCTAGGAAATCCATAGGAAAACATGTTTCACCATCACCAACTACTAACGATGATGGATCTATGGTAAGAGCACTACATGAACATATATCACTTGATTAATTAAGTACATTTTCATATTCTTTTAGCATCAGCCATGTTATCAAACATAACTTATTATGACAATGCTATAAAGAGACATGTACTATTTTTATCAATTATTTATCAGTCCTTAAAAGACATTGGGAACTCAGTCCCTCATTTCAATACTGGGAATTCTCATCCCTTCACAATCTCATTACCATAATCATATGGTTCTAGGTATTCAAACCCTTAGCTCATCATTGAGCATTGTTATCACTTTTCCAGGTAACTATTACCTTCAGGTCATCTGACCAAGGTAAACATGATAATTGCTATTACAAGCATCATTCATGGTACTTGAGGCACATTAACTCTCTTGTTACCTCTTACCTAGCAACAAGGTATATTATGGGACACAAGGACCAATCACAATAGTGAATTAAACATCATAGTTCTTACTTGGTTATGATCATCATTTCAATATACCTACATGGTTAGCACAGATGACAACAATGCTATCAATTGCATATCAATACCATGTAAAACAAGTTTGAATTCACTATTCAAGGGTAATACCACTATTCCCTTACTAGGGTTAGGGTTCCCCATTTCATGTCTTTTGAGGATATTCGTCCCATTACCCATATCAAGGTTATGGTTTATCACCATATTGCCCAAGATTAGGGTTTCAAAAAACATTACATAGCATCACCCTAGATTTGAGCTCCACATCACATCAAACATCAGGGTTTCTCATAAAATCACCCTTAGTTAGGGTTTCACATAAATTTCACCCCAGAATAGGGTTCACATTCAATAACCCACAATTAGGGTTTACTGTTCATCCCAACTAGGGTTTACTGTTCATCCCAATTAGTGTTTCATGTTCCATTACTCATAATTAGGGTTTACTATTCATCGCAATTAGGGTTTTGCATCACATTACCCTAAATTAGGTTTACACATAACATCACCCTAGATTAGGGCTACATCCTTACCCTGGATTAGGGTTTCACTTAGAATTGCCCTAAATTAGGGTTAGGATTCAATAACCTTGTTGATTAGGGTTTATGCTTATGATTAGGGTTTCATGATCTCTTTGCTAAGGATCATACCCTTAATCACCACATGAATCATACTCATGCATGAATTCCATTCTATCATTCTCTCAACTTGATTAGGTTATATCAACCCTTCAATCAAATACATACAACTATGATTGACATAGTGTACTAAATTAATGTTCTTATAAGCAATTAGGGTTTATCCCTTTAATGGTACTAGTCATTTAGGTACTTTAGGGATTCAACCTTTTTACCTTCATTGATTACCATCACTATCAATTATTGGATTATTAGAACAATCATCAACTTCAATTTCCAAATGATTGATTCACAATTGACCTTCATTCGGTTTTGAGGTTTCATCACCAAACTGTTTTGAAACCATTTGATCCCAAACGGTTTTGAAACCGTTTGACCCCAAATGGTTTCAAGACCGTTTGGGCCAAATCAGTCTCAAAACCACAAGGTTCATTAGGTACATTCATCAATTTGTTGAACATGATTTGCTACATTAAAACCTTCAATCAATTAAGTTATTGAAGTTCAACAATTATTGGCTCTTGGATCTCCAACTCTCAAAATATCAACTATTGGATCACCAAATGGTTTTGAAAGCATTTGATCCCAAATGGTTTCCAGACCGTTTGGGCACAAATGGTCTCAAGACCGTTTGACCCAAAAAGTCTTGAAATTGAATGGATTACTTTATGGAATTTCCAACAAATCGATTAGGGTTGAAATTGGTGGATTGTCCACACATTCAATTAATGAATTGGATCCATTGGATCATCATCCAACAAGTACTAGGGTTTAGACCTCAAACGGTCAACCCAACCAAATGGTCAACCCTCTCATGCGGTTTGCGACTCAAGTCACCAAATAGGTTAAAAACCGTTTAGTCTCCAAACGGTTTGGTGAAACTGTTTGGACCAAAGGTCCAAGACCGTTTGCAACTCAAATTTGTTGGAAAGTGTGCCTAAGATGATGTCATCATCATCAACCTTCAAACCCATGAAATCTACTGCCATCTTCATAGTAATTCCATAAATCAATCAAAGGAAATGCAAAAAGATCAATTGAACATAAAGGGTTGAGAAATTGAATTCAATAATAATGAATAAGGGTACAAGTCATATAACCCACCTTCAATTGAGATTCAAAGCTTGGATATTCACGTAAAAAATGGTGGAAGAAGCTTTTGCAACTCCATGAAGGCTCGTCCTCAAGTTTTGGAGTGAAAAGATTGGCTAGGGTTGAAGAGGGAGTGAAGAAAAGAAGAAATTATGCATTGATTTATGATTTCCACCATGAAATCAAGATGAAAGAAGGTCAAGAAGCTTACCAAAAGGTTGGGGGTCGTCCTCCTAGTACTTCAAAGCTTCCTTGGTCGTTTTTCAGGCAAAGGGTGGAAGTGAATTCGAAATTCCCCTTTTACTCTATGGATAAATTAGCTTATATGCAATTTTTATTAAAAATTCAATTAGGAGAGAGAAAGTAGGTATTATCTCTTCCAAATTCTTGCCACTTTCCCCCTTACTTTCATCAGGGACGAGGCTATCCTCTTTTTCTGTTATTCCTCTCAATTATCCATGTTTTAAAGAAAAGCAAATTAAGCACCTTAACCCTTTTAATAGTAATATCCATAAGCAAGTGGATGTTTCTTTTTCTTATAATAACATGAGTGGATTTTTCACCTCCTTGAGATATTTCATGGTCCTTGGAACTCACAAGGACATAAAAACATATCTGAATTCAAGAATTTCAATTTTGGTTGAAGGCTCTTCAATTATTTTTATTTATTCTTGCATTAAATTGAATTAGGGTTTCAATTATGCTTAAATCTTGATTATTTTAATATCAAGATTCTCTCTCCTTCAAAGAGATACAAATGAGATGCACCTATCATTTTATTTGCTCCTCATTATACCAAGAAATAGTAGGGACCATTTTGAAGTGGTAATTTGCATATTGAACCCTAGGTTTTGGGTAAATTGCACATTACACCAAAACTAGGTTTTAATGCACAAACATTGCTTTATCAACGCTTTCTTGATATTTAGGCTATCACAAGCCATACCTCTGCATCAACTTCACTCTCATGATGCTTCAACACACGAGGAACATATTATCATGCACAATTTGCAATTAAACCCCTCAACTTGGGTAATTTACACTGTAGTCCAAAATAAGCAAAACATTGATTTCAACAATATTCAAGAAGGACTAAAATTGCAACATAAGTTACTCTTGAGCCTTAATTACTTTTCAAAAGATAAGAGCAAGCATATAATCACTTTTATTAAACATAACACCTAGGGTTAAAACATAACCCATGTCAGGGATGTTATAATGATAGCAAATTAGTAAGTCCATCAGAAGGCTATTGAATCTCAACTAGCTCAACTTTCAGCTAGCCTCAAGCCAGCTATTGGTGATTTCACTGGTCAACCAGAAAACAACCCTAAAAATCCTAAGCTACTAAAAGCTATTTCCACTCAGTCTGGAAAAGACTATTCTGATCTTCCTATCAAGACACGTGTGACAGTTACAGAAGAGGATGACTTGGTGATTGTCTAAGACACTAAAGTACCTGAATCTCAACCCAAAGAACCGATGACGACTGATAAAGTAGATAAAGAGAGTCCTAAGGAACATGTCATCACATAAATGAAAGACATGCCTGAGCTACTCATACCGGTATACAAGCCTTGTCCTCCATTCCCAGATCGACTAAAGCAGACAAGGCTTGATACTCGTTTCAACAAATTTAAGGAAGCAATGAAGAAGCTTCATGTTGATATACCCTTTCTTGATGCACTGGCTGAGATACCAGCTTGGACAAAATACTTAAAATATCTCCTTGTTAAAAAGTATTTAACTGATGAATATGAGACATTAAAATTAGCAATAACTACTTCAGATATTATTCAGAGCAAGATGCCCAAGAAGCAAAAAGACCTAGGATCCTTTGGGATTTCATGCCATACCAGTGACTCCTCATGTAAGAAGGGACTAGCCGAATTTGGTGCTAGCATCTCTATCATGCCACTTAGCCTTAGCAAGAGGCTAGGGTTTGCAGAACTTCTCCCAACTGGCATTACCATACAACTTGCAGAGAGAATGTATGATTCTTCCCTTGGGAACCATTGAGGATGTCCCAGTCAAGGTAGGCAAGGACTCTTATGTCCCATGTGACTTTTTCATCATGGACATAAAATAGGACTCCAGATACCCTCTTATCTTTGGTCATCCATTCCTCGGCACTGCGAGATCTCTGATTGATGATCATGCAAGAAGAAGTCTATTTGATTAATTGCATAGAGAAAATGTCACTCTTCATGCAAGAAGATTATGAATGAGACAATCCTTTAGAGGTGGCTCTTACAAACCCATCTATTGATAATAATTCCATCAACGAACAAGTAAAGGATTGTGTTCTTCACCTCAATTCTACATAAGAAGATCCTGAAGCTAAATTTGAGGAACTCAAGGTTGTGAATGTAACTGAAGAGCAATGCAAGAAACCAGAGGCCCATGAAATGAAGCCCCTACCTGAGGGACTGAAATATGTGTTTCTAGATGATCTCAAGGTCTACCCGGTTATCATAAATTCTGATCTAACATCCAAACAAGAAGATAAACTCCTAAAAGAATTAAGGGAAAGAATAAAAGCTATCATCTATAAGATGAGTGATCTCATCAGGGTCAGCCAAGCACTTTGCATGGACAAAGTCCCCATGGTGGAAGACCACAAGCCAACTGTCAAACATCAATGGAAGTTGAATCCAAATATGAAAGAAGTAGTCTGCCTAGAAGTCATTAAATTACTCACTACAGGAATCATCTATCCTATATCTGACTCGCCATGGGTGAGTCTTGTACATGTTGTCCTAAAGAAAGGTGGAACTACCATGATACAGAATGAAAATAACGAACTCATCCCCATGCAAACAACCACTGGCTAGAGTATGTGTATTGATTATAAGAAAATAAACAAGGCAACACACAAAGATTACTTCCCAATGCCTTTTCTTGACCATGTTTTAGAGCGGTTGGCTCATCAGGAATATTTTTGCAATCTTGGTGGTTACTCTGGGTTATATCAAATACCCATACATCTAGATGACCAAGACAAGGCAACTTTCACTTGCCCCTTTGGTACATATGCCTTTAGGAGGATGCCTTTTGGGATTTGCAATGCGCTTGCAACCTTCCAACATTGCATGACAACTATATTCACTGGTCTAACTGAAATTATTATGGAAATTTTCATGGATGATTTTGTTGTATATGGGGATTCATATGAATCATGCCTGAAGAACCTCTCCCATGTCCTCAAATGATGTGCAGAAGCACATCTAGTGCTTAATTAGGAGAAATGCCACTTTATGGTGAAAGAAGGCATTGTTCTCGACCATAGGGTCAGTAATCAAGGAATTGAAGTAGACAAAGAAAATATCAAAGTGATTTCTAGACTCAGTATCCCAACCAATGTTAGAGAGGTCCGCGCTTTCCTTGGTCATGCAAGCTTTTATATAAGGTTCATAAAGGACTTCTCCAAGATAACCAAGCCCATGAAAAACTTATTACTAAAGGACATTGATTTCCACTTTGATGAAGAATGCATCAAGAGTTTCAACAATCTCAAGCATTCCCTTATATAAACCCCTATCATCAGAGCTCTAGATTGGGAGCACCCTTTTAAAATCATGTGTGATGCAAGTGATTACATAGTTTGTGTAGTTTTGGGCCAATATAAAGAAAAGAAACATCATGTCATCTACTATGCATCTAAAACCCTTGATGAAGCACAAAGGAACTATGCAACTACTGAGATGGAACTCTTAGCAGTTGTGTATGTCTTTGACAAGTTTAGATCCTACCTCACTGGTTCCAAGGTGATTGTCTACATAGACCATGTTGTAATTTGTTACCTCCTAGCAAACAAAGATGCTAAACCTAGACTAATCAGATGGATTCTCCTCTTGCAAGAATTTCATCTTGAGATAAGAGATAAGAAAGGCACAAAGAATATTTTGGCAGACCACTTAAGTCATATTCACACTCTGGAAACTGAGAAGATCCCGATTAATGACTTTCTTCCAGATGACCAGCTCATGAAAGTCTCAGAAGCTACTCCTTGGTACTCAGACTACATGGAATACCTTACAACCAGTTTCATCCACCCGGAATGCACCGACAACGTGTTGAAGAAATTCATACAGAATGTGAGGCAATATCACTGGGATGAACTATACCTATTCAAACTCTGTGTTGGTGGTCTCTACATAAGATGTATCACTGAGGAAGAAGCTCATCTTGTTCTAGAACAATGCCACTTATGTCCTGTTAGAGGCCATATGAGTTTGAAGAAAACTGCTTTGAAGGTTTTGCAATGTGGCTTCTTTTGGCCAACCATATCCAAGGATGCCTACAACTTTGTTTTATCATGTGACAAATGCCAGAGGGCGGGTATCATAACAAAAAGATATGAGATGACCCTAATGCTTTGGAAAGAAATTGAGATTTTTGACGTTTGGGGAGTGGACTACATGGGCCCATTCCCACCCTCATCTGGGTTTTGCTACATTCTGGTTGCGGTGGATTACATCTCTAAATGGGTAGAGGCCATACCAACTGTCACCAGTGATTTGAAACCTATTATCAAAATGTTCAAAGATATTATATTTCCCCATTTTGGAGTCCCACACACTATGATATCTGACGGAGGTTCTCATTTTTTGGAGAGAAACTTCGAAACGTTGTTGATAAAATATGGTGTAACACACAAGGTAGCATTCCCATACCATCCACAAATGAATGGGCAGGTAGAGGTTTCAAACCATCAACTCAATCCTATCCTAGAAAATACAGTAGGCCACAACCGAAAGGATTGGTCTGTAAAAATCAATGACGCCTTGTGGGCCTACCGAACTCCTTTTAAGACTCCTCTTGGGATGACACCATTTAGATTAATCTATGGAAAGTCATGTCACCTGCCCTTTGAACTCGAACACAAAACATGGTGGGAAATCAAACAACTAAATTTTGACATGAAGAAAGCTGGCCAAGTCAGGATCCTACAACTTCAGGAGCTGGAAGAACTTCAGATGATAACCTACGAGAATGCTTGAATCTACAAAGAACGCATAAAGTTATGGTGTGATGGTCATCTAAAAAGGAAGGACATACAAGTGGGAGACCAAGTTCTACTATTTAACTCAAGACTGAGATTATTCCCTAGAAAACTCTGTTCTTGCTGGTCTGGACCATATAATGTCAAGAGAATCTACCCACATGGTTCTTTTGTTCTATGGAGTGAAAAGTTGGCCGATTTTGTGGCAAATGGCCAATGCTTGAAGAGATATTTCACCACAGATGATACTAACAGTGAAGAATCACTGAATCTTTTAAAACTTGTGTATCTATCAGAAAATTGAAGGAAACGTGTCGAGCCAATGACATAAAACAAAGGCACTTGTCAGGAGGCAACCTGATCCTTATCTTAGATTTTAAGTTTCAGGTTTGAATTAAATTTTTTTGCATGCAGTAGATATCGCATCACAGGATGCAATCCTAAGTTTTGATAGTTTTCATTTTTGAGATTTTAGATTGAAGATACGTTGCTGAGAGGAACGCAACCACATCTGGTGGTCCAACCGACATGATTTTTCCCCTCCATCTCAGATTTAGAGTTTGCTTGGGATGAGCAAATTTCTAAGTTTGGGGTGGAGGGTGGGTGGTACGTACTTTACTTTCCACCTACACCCATATGTTTCAGACTTAAGATTCCATCTTTGCAATGTTGATCAAATTTTCAAAATTTTGAAATTTTCAAAGTAGTTTTGTATAGAAACTTGATGAAGTTTTGATGCTTCTTTTTCAATCAAAGCCTTTACCTATTTGGCTAGTTTCTTCATTTATGAAATTTTAAATCATTGTACCTTCCTTATTCAAAGAAAAGCCTCAAGAGGATCAATTTCTAAAACTAGCCAATGGTTAGAAAGCACCATGTGAAGCTTATGAATCCTAACATCATGATCTTTAAGAAAAAATAGCAAGTATTTGTCAAACTGAGAAGGATCAAACTCATCATGCTTCTAAACTGACTAGTGGAAAAATGACATGAAATCTCCACTGGATTCACATCAAGCCATTATTTGAGCATAGTATGATAAAGAGAGCAACTCGGTACACTGAATCATAAATCAAGTTGTATTATGATTTGAACTCTCTTCTACACTTCTTCTACCATCTTATTACCTCTCCATCCATCATAAAGAAACAAAAAGCCATACAAAATAGTGCCAAACCCTATGTTTGGGGTGGCACACCATCCCTCTCTTTATCCACTTCTTCCATACCCCTCTCTATGAAAAAGGGGTGTATCACCAAAATGAAAAAGAAAAGATGCCAATGTGAACACTAGAAAGAAAAAAATGCAATCTCGAGTCGAATAGAGGAGATATTTGCACACAAAAAAATGCAATCAATGTAATTGCAACCATATAATAATATCTCGAGTCGAATAGAGGAGAGATTTACTACTTCCTTCCATACCCCCCTTCACTCCCTTTTCCACCTACAAGTACAATTCATGCCTCTTTTTGGATACTCTTTTGTAAAACACCAGTGTCAGATCAGATGCACACTTGTTATTCAGCGGGTATCTCTAGACTCTTACAAAACTCATAAACATGCTTGATGTTGGAAAAAGTGGAGAGGAAGTGTGTTTGAGAAACAAACTCAGGACTGAAGATATTGTAAGATGTGTTATGTGATCTTAGGAAGTTAAGATGCTAAGCCATACAAAGCAGGAAAGAAACAATCGTGATGTGTAGATGGGGCAATCACAAGAGTTGAAAGTATTCAATCAGTGACTGTTTCAGATTTTTTGTCACTCGAGGACGAGCAACATTTATGTTTGGGGTGTTTTGATGTCCGCGACCATGACCGAACATGAGTTAAAGTGCACCATAATCGAGGTCCACACCTGCTCGACTATGATCGTGAAGCTAGAAGATGCCTACACATCGACCTGCATGGAGATCGCGACCTGAAGAAGACCACGACTGCGATCAATGATAATTGCGACCACGATCGATGCTAGATCGTGACCGCGATCAGTGCTCCTTCGCAAACCCGACTGTGACAGCGATCTAGCTAGACCATGGCGATAGTCAGGTTGCGATCATTGCTGAGACTCTGACTGTGACCGGTACCACACCGCGATCACGACACACTAATACAACTACAGAACACCACTGCAACCGTGGCCAAGCAAAGAAGGACCGCGACCGCGGTATACAACCTTGACTGCTTCTAGTACCTCGACTATGGAGTTAATTCGGTGGCCTACACCTATAAATAGGCTACCCACCTATCTTATCAAGGCATCTATTCCACGATGCTGGGAGGCTGCCGCTCTATGCTCAGCCCTTGGGAATACGATCTGTGCCGCCAAGGACTACCTCTATGGAGTTCTTACCGCTCCTCCATCCCCACTCCGTCCAGATCTATCTTCTAGACACGAAAGTGGTTGGTATTCAGATCTATATATCTACTCTGCTGTCAGCCACCTATCACTTATTCTCCTATAAGCAAGTGCATGAGAAGAGAAGGAAGAAGGAGATAGAAGATCTACCTCACCTACCTTGGTGTTCTCTACCTCCTCATTCTACATCTGCCCCGACATCATGTAGAAGGTTGTATCTCCACTGGGCTCTGAGCACCTTCTTCACCATGACCATGGAAAAATATTCCCTCTCCCTTGTTTTTATTGTTTCTTTCATGAGGAGCGAGTAGTCCTTTTCACTGGGGTGTAGGGACTAGCCCCACTTCCCATGCTTACATGTTCATCTTAAAACATTCCATGGCTTGTATATAACTTTTCATCTCATGTTAATTGTTTGATGCATGCTTATGGATTGACAACCTGCCTTGCTTGATCTATTATAACCCTTTATTGGAAGAACATCAATACTTAGGTTTCTTAATATCATTTAACATGGTTGATGCCTTGACGAGAACTTCTGAAAGATATCTTCAGAGTAGTAAGTGCGTGATCTGCAGGTGACGAGACATCTGATGCCTATAGGTGATGCTTACATGGACCTAACTTCCTTATGGAGGATTTACAACTCCATTTGAATGGTTTTATCTTGCATGGATGTGTTTTGGACATGTTTGCATGTGTAGTGGTGGTGAAACCCGATACCACCCCAATGGTTCCCATCATTAATCTAGACTCTATTTTAATCTTGCTCTTTACTTTTCTTGAATTTTGTTTAACTAAACCCAGTCAACTATTGGTTCTAAATATTAGTCTTACTTGGTCTGGATCCGACTAGAAAGATTCTTAAAAATGTTGTCCCTTGGGATTTGATCCTTAACTATAGTATGATAAGACCTGTCTGCTTGTGGGTGGTATTAATGCATGAGGTATTGGTAAAAACATAGGGATTTTAGCCCTGGGTGAATTTGTTAGTGTAATAAAAACCATGTCATACACCCAAGTATTACTATTTTGTTCATAAACTCACATTAAGACTAACTTGGGTTCTATGTTAGGGTTTTGGGTTCAACTTAGGATTTCATTAGAGTTTTGGCTTCCCAAAGCCCATCATCACTTTTAATGTCCTTTTAAACTTACAAAACCTAAACTTGTTGTTTTATGCATTATTAATCCCAAATTAAGTCAAAGATGTCTCTTTTATTAAAAAAAACCCAAACTTTACTATTAAAACCTTTTGGGAATATTATGATCGTTAAAATTAAGAAATTAGGGTTTATATACATATAATAGATTAAATATAACAACTTTAGGCACTTTTTGAATTCCAGATAGAATTATTCTTTGGGACTATTTTTATTGCATTGTTTTGATAATTTTTCGTGCATAGCATGTCAACATTACATATTCCTATTAATTACTATAATTTTTGGAAAATTAAAGATGTCTAGCCAATCACAAACCAACACCTAGGCAATGAGCCCAGATGCTGGCCTTTCCAACTTAGTTGGGTAGAGCCAATGGGCTCACGCCACCAGGCAGTATGTGCTTGCATGGACTTCACTCAGTCCAGTGAGAAAAGAAGTAAAAAGGGCCAAAGCGCCCTTACCCGATCTGAGGAGGAGATAGGGGTAAATTGGTAAAATCCCTAGATGTCATCTTCAACATATTCCCCTTCTCTTACATTGAAGGTGGTCAATTCACTAGTTGACTTTGAGATCCAAGCCCCCTCAACAATCAACTAGGCTACCATGATCTGTGCCACACTTCCACGATCTGGATGATGGTTCCAATTACACCAGTTTTGGTCAGAGTTGCTAGAACGACAAGAAGGGATCTTTGACGGTGATCTAGGGAGGGTTAGTGGTGAAGGGGTGATAGAGGAGGAATTGAGGCCAGGGACACATGTCTAGGATTCTGTAGAGCTTTGCGAATGCAGTGGTGATGTTGCATTGGATGCACATGCCTTTATGTATACCTGGGGTCTAGGTTTTAGTTCTCATCACATCAATGATTTGGGAAAATCTTCTAGAGTTCTCCAAGTTAGGAAAATTCTAGAGTAGGTAGGTTCCATTGATCTCACGAAGCCAATGGAACGATTTCCAATCTTTCTCATGCATTGAGTTGTGAGAAAAATGATCAGGAAAACATGCCTTAACCGCTCGAAGATTCCTAATTTGTAGTGAATTTGAAGATGATATATGGATCATCAAATAATGATCCAAGGGTTAGCAATCTGAGAAACAATATAAATGTCCGTTGGAAATCTTTCCAAATAGGAATATGTGTGACATTTAATGTATATTCCTATTTATTCATTCACTTTAAGATTTATAAAAAAATCCATCTCTCTCTCCTTTCATCCTTTTAACCCCAAATTTTAAGAGGGAGTTCTTCATTAATTTATCTAAGTGTGGGCGAGACTGGAGGCCAAAATAACCAACTTAAAGACACTTTTCATAATCTCCAAGTCTCCCTCTTTATCTCATTATTTAAAGCATCAAGTCAATTCTTATCTCTTTCTACCCTTTCCATATTTATTTTTTCAATTACTTTTCTCATTCGAAACCATGTGAAAATGGCACCAAAACATTAGTGGCCTTCACACCACTTTTTAGAGAATTCCATATAATTCCATATATATAGTATTAATTACCCATTACCTTTTGTAATTCATTTCATATTTGATTTTCTTTCTTCCTTTTTCCCTACATTCACTATTGGGCTATTGAAATTAGTAAACACCACAAAGACAATTGCAAAATAAATCCATACTTTTAAAACAAAGCAAGCCAAATTTCCAATACATCCTTGTTATGCATTTGAAATATGTAAATGCATGTGAAAAAACCATGTTATAGCATCCTTTCCCTATTATAGAAATTTTGTCCTCAAAATTTGACTAATCATACAAACAAATCAAGATGAGACTTCTCCATGTCAGTATTTAGTTCCCATGTCACTTCATCCTTGACATGGAGCTTCTAAAGAACCTTTACCGTCTCTATCTTTTTATTCCTGAGCTCTTTCACCTTGGTATTCATATCCTCACATGTGACTTAGGGTATGTCAACCTCCCTTAGAGTTTGATAGGTTCAATGTTTAGTACATGGCTAGGATCCTTCACATAATGATTTAGATTGGACACATGGAGCACATCATGCATTATGCTATACTGTGGAAGTAAAGCTAAATTGATAAGTGGACTCACCAATCTATTCCAAAATATCAAATGGACCCACATATCTGGGACTCAGTTTTGCTCTATTCATAGATATAGCTCAGAGGGGTCATATTTTTAGAAACACATGGTCATCTACAATGAAGTGCAAATATGTCTGCTTTTCATTAGCATACGACTTCTATCGATCCTGGCTATCTTTAGCCTCTGCTTGATCCAAGTGACCTGGCCAACATACAATTGTAGTCACTTTGACCTTAGAAAGGTCCTCTCATTGACATCATCCCAGTGAAGTAATGACCGACATGGCCTCCCATATAGAGCTTTATATGGAGCATTCTCGATATTGGCATGGAAACCATTATTATAGGTGAACTCAGCTACGGGCATGTATTGTTCCCATGATCCACCCCAATCAAGTGCACATGCTCTCAAAAGATCCTCTAAGGTCCAAATCATTCATTTTGAATGGCCATCAGTCTGGGGGTGATAAGCTATGTTGAATTTTAACCTTGTACTGAGTTCTTCTTAAACTTGTTTCCATAACTTTGAAGTGATCTTAGGGTCATGATCAGAAATAATTGAACTCAAAACACCATGTAGGCAAACTATCTCTCTAATGTATAGCTCATCTGGATTTAGCACCTTGGCAGTAACCTTAAGGACTAGGAAGTGTGGTGACTTGGTTAGGTGGTACACCACAACCTTATTCCTTCATGTCCTTTCTTTTTCTTGCAAATAACCACCACCAAATACATGGTGATTTAATCCCACTTGCACTCAAGAATCTCAATCAATTGTAGTAACCCACTGGGTCATTGGTGCTCATCCTTCACCATCTAGCATGTGAGACAACTAGCCACATACAAAACTATGTCTCTCCATTCCTGACACCCAAAAGTATCGTTGTAGGACGTTCAACATCTTGGTGGTGTTGGGGTGCAAAGTTTACTTTGAACCATGAACCTCTTGCATGATATGAGTCCTTAAGGGTGAATCCTCAAGAACCCAAATTCAACTTTTATATCAGATTCCACCATCTAAACCCATCGAGAAGTGTGTCTGAGACTTTTCCATCAAACCCTTCATCTTTCCTAACTTTGAGCTAGCTAACTGGGCTGCTACAAGGTTGAAGAATGTGTCAATCTTGATCTAGATATTGGCAAGATGAATCCTATCTAGCAATGGTTGTGGTTCCCGTCAAGAAAAATGTTCAAGTCACTTCCATTTGCTAACCAAACCAGCTGCACAACTGAGATGTTTTCTACTAAGGGCAACGACAACCACATTGGCCTTGCTGGGATGGTAGTATATGGCGGAGTTAAATTATTTCAAATATTCCATTGACAACCAAATGTACTTCAGGATTTTATGGTCAATGAGGATGTCAAAGGTAGCCCTATATAGATAACCTCACCATATCTTCAAGGCATAGACAATAGTTGCATCCAAATTATGGGTTGGATAATTCAACTCATTGGGTTTGAGCTATCTAAAGAAAAGGCAACCACATGCTTGTTAAGCTGTAACACACATCATAAGCCCATCTTTAATGCGTCTGTGAATATAATAAAGCCTTCATTACCGGAGAATATATACAAGATGGGGGCAAATGGAAGTTTTTCCTATAACTCTCAGAAATGTGCTTCATGTAATTTGGACCAAACGAACTTGTTATCCTTCCAGTGATCTTGGTTAAGGGAAAAATGGTCTTTGATAAATCCTTGATGAATTGCTAGTAATACTCGACCAATCCCATGAAGATGTGAATCTCAAATGTTTTATTTGGGGTTGGGCATTCCCCAATGGCCGTTACCTTGTAAGGATCCACCAAAATGGTTCCTCGATAATATAATGTGCCCAAGGAACATAACTCGATCTATAAAAAACTCACACTTTGAGAATTTCCCATGAAACTTTTTCTTTCTTAGGATATCAGGGACCTTATCTAGGTGCTCACAATGTTGTTTTGGGTCATCAAATAAACTATGATGTCATTTATGAACACTATGACAAAGGTATCAAGGAAGGGTTGGAATACACTATTCATGAGGTTCATGAACACACTTGGTGCATTGGATAACCCAAAAGGCATAACTAAAAGCTCATAATGGCCATAGTGGGTTCGAAAAGAAGTTTTTGGGATATCATCACTGTGACGTCCCCAGATTTTCTAAAACATAATCTGATGTGTGACGTGCAAATTGAAACTTCACCTCAGCAAGAATCCCAATTTGAGCACAACACACTAGGCTAAGAAGATGAAAATTAGATGATGTCAGAAGAAAACAATAGTAGCACATGCACATAAAAAATAATAAAACCATATAACACATGTTCACCATTTAACATATAATTACAAAATGAATTGTTACAACATTTGAGATTACATATTGAACTACAAACTTATACATATGCATGTACTACCACTAAACAATAGGATCTTAAGACAATAGGTCCACTTGTACATTAGCTCATCACACAACTCTAAACAATCAAGGTCTTTTAAGATTAGATATCACAACCTTAATAAAAGATTACATGTGGGACATGTCAACACAATATTCAAGAATATTGTAATGAGTATGCCTATGTGTCTTTTTATATACCTCTCATTAATAATATTGGCAATAAGATAAAAATAATACTTGGCAACAATAAACAAATATAAGAGAAAGCATATACTTGCACAAATATATTCATTAACCAAAGGGAACACATATTTTAGGCACATTTTCCATTACATGTTCGTGCATCTGCCTCCCAATGGGATAGATGCATTAAGACAATATGATCTGCTTACCAAAGAGATAGATCATTGTACATGTGATCTTCTTACCAAAGAGATAGATCACTCACTAGCACTATTCTTATCAAAGAGATATAGTGTTTTCATATCACAAAACATATATATTTTGTTTGATGTGTTCATAGCTATATGTATCGAAAATCAACCAAGATAATACACAAGAGCAATCATTTCATCCAATATCATATGCCAAGAATTTTAATACACATATAATACAACCATACGGAATAGTAGGCCAAGTAAGAGGTAAGGGCATACCTTGATCAAGAGATAATCTAAACCAAATTCCTTATGTCAACTATATCCTAGGTCAAACCCTAATTAAGACAAGATCATGTACTATCATTAGATTATCATATTAACACTAATATGTTCATTTTAGGATTTTTCCTAGTAATTAGGATGTGTGCATCATTACTTGTCTTCGTATCTTGAAATTATCTTACTAATTTCATATTCCATATTATGTTCCATTCACTCTTAACACACAATTGGTGGTTACTGAGTATGGCGTTAATCTTTGGAAGCACTAGAGCAGTTTTAAGCTGGTCAAACAAGTCATCTATATGGGGAAGAGGATACTTGTTCTTAATGGAAGCCTAATTTATTATTCTATAGTCTATGTACAAGTGGGGTGATTCATCCTTTTTATTTCCAAAGAGGATTAGTGCCCTTCATTGGGAAGTGCTAAGTTGGATAAAGCCCCTGTATAATAGTTCCTGTAGTTACTTTTAAACTCAACCAACTCGGCAGGACCCATCATATAAGGTACCCTAAAAATTGTGTTTGTCCCAGGAACTAGTTCTATCAATATGTCCACTTCTCTATCTATATTTATGCGTAGAAATTCTTCAAGGAGCACATGAACATAGTTCCTGAATACATCTATTTCCTCTAAGGATTGCACCTTCAGCTTCATATTGGTAAATGCAACTACGAATGCTAGATAACCCATGGCTACCATTTGTTCCACTTTCACGACTGACACATACATGCTAGTTATATCATCCTTCCTACCTCTAATGGTAAAGAGTGCATGACCTGGTCTCTCTATTCTTATTTTATTTTCCCTACAGTCTATTTTTGCACTATAGTTATAAAGCCAATCAATTCCTATAATTACATACAAATCATTAATTTCAAGCATGATAAAATCATTAGGGAGTTCATTGTTGATATATTTAACAGGTATGACCGGTATCTTTAAAAGCGATGATAAGATCTAACCACTAGGAATAGTGACTTCTAGGACATATCCTAAGTCCTTGAAGTACAAACAAATCATAGTTGCAAGATTGCTTAAAATGAAAGTATTAGTAGAGCAGAGTCAAACAAAACCTTAACATTATGGCCAATTATGTGAATTATTCATACATCATACTTATGACAATCACAATATGCACTTCATGGTAAAGGATAGGAAAAGAAAAACTAGGGATGGTTACCTTCTATAAGTTGGTTGGCATTAGCCTAAGCTTGTTCATTATCAATGGCAAACACTAAGACCTGTCTCCACTCTACAGCAGGTGGTGCTACTTCCTAGGGTGCTGCAACCACTAGTTGGGCCAGCACTGGGCCCAGACCTTGAGGGTCGGGAAGAGGGAAATTGTCTATGTGATGTCCCTTTTGCTGAAAGAGAAGACACATCTACTTCTCGAAGTGCCACTTGCCAGGGGGATTCCTCCCATAGGTGTGACAGATGTGATTGTGGTCCTCATGATGGATCTTTCCCTTCCCTCCATTCCTTCCCTTACCATTGTTACAACTTTGGACTCTTTTGTTGTCATTCCTCGGGCAAAAGTGCCTTCAGTGAACCCTAAATATCCTTTAGGGAGTTCTTTATAGGCATGAATATCTTTTCCATGTCTAGTGTTAAGTTAAGGGCATCGATGAAGCTTGTGGGTTTAATCATTATCACATGAGGCATGATTAGAGGGTGCAGATGCTCCACAAAATGTTCCAATCGACACTCCCCAGTCAACATATATCCAAAAATTTCCATAAGGTGGAACTTTTGAGAAAATTTGCGACTTCCATGTTGTCGTGATATAGGAACAAGAACTATTTTGCCTTCTCTTTCTTTCTAGAGGTGGGAATGAACTTGTAGAAAAGTGAGTACGAAAGTCTACCTAGGCCATTGGTTCCTCATTTAGATCTCCTCCCACGATGTGATTTTCCCACCATATATTTGTTTCTCCTTTAAGAAGGTGAGTGCAACGTCCCAAGATTTGAAGCCTTAGATAAAAAAATCTTTAAAGGAATGATTGGACTACCCATATCACCAAGGTGCACCTCCTTTTCTGGGAGCCCATCACTAAAGAACTCCATAGTTAAGCGTGCTCAACTTGGAGTAGTACTAGGATGGGTGACCAGTCAAGAAGTTGACCCCAGATTGCGTATGAGTGTGGATAAGGCACGTAGTTAAGGCTAGTGGTGGTCTGTGGGGCCAGTCATCATTCTTGAAACTCTACAAGAGCTTAGGGTAGTGTGCCCAAGTGTTACAAATGGTATCAGAGCCAATTCCCCTCCAGTAGGTGCGGTCCGCATGGGCATGTGGCATGCCAGTCTTGAGCCATGCGGTCTAGGCATGTTGGAAAGGGCTATCCATGATTGATGTGGCCACCCTTGCGCTGGTATTCTGTGATCGGGAGCTGGGTGTCCATGGGCCACTTGGGTCAGCACTGAAATTGGGAATGATTATGAGGCCATATAGTTGAGCCTTAATGAGGACGTCAAGAGTCTAAGTGGGGGAGATTGTAACGTCCCAGGATTTGAGGCCTCAGATAAAAAAATCTTTAAAAGAATGATTGGACTACCCATATCACCAAGGTGCACCTCCTTTTCCGGGAGCCCATCACTAAAGAACTCCATAGTTAAGCGTGCTCATGTTGGAGTAGTACTAGGATGGGTGACCAGTCAGGAAGTTGACCCTGGCTTGCACATGAGTGTGGATAAGGTGCATAGTTAAGGCTAGTGGTGGTCTGTGGGGCCAATCATCATTCCTGAAACTCTACTAGAGCCTAGGGTAGTGGGCCCAGGTGTTACAATGAGTAACAAAGAAAACCTTTTTGTTAGGTTGCACCTCCAGAATGCAAAAGTCATTTTCCACGATAAGAAGCTAGGAAACCACCTTATCCACTACCTTGGTTTTGTCTTCACCCCATAACATTTCTATTTTTAGCTTGACTGAGTCCAGATGGTTGCTCCAATATGAGGGTGGATAGGGAGAGGTTCACCATTCTCATCTCTGGTAGAATCTTTGAGTTCAAGGGCATTGATATCCTCCTTGAGCTTCTTCTGGTTCTCCATCCAGAGTGCATCAGGGGTATGAAAAACTACTTTCCTGACTGTTGGTGTGAAGCCAATAGCATACTCGGGGCTGTCTTCCATCATAGGTTCACCTTCGGGTTTAGGACCACCTTCAAGGTTTGATATGTCAAAAGGGACTAACTCATGCTCATGTCCTTTCTCTGTATAGGCCTCACCTTTACTTTCTAATTCTTAGAGGACTCACCCTCCATGGACCTCCTCTTCTTCTCTTAGGAGTGTATCTTCTTGCGGGAGGGCCTTAGTCAGGGGTATTCCCTAGGGGTGTCATCGAGGATGACAATGTCCATGATGTAGGCCATGAGGTTTCACATACGTTATATTTATTAATCTTAGTTCCATATTTAGGGCATTTAAAGCATCATAAAAGTATGTTTTTGACATCCCTAATATCTTAATCCTAAACTTAGAAGAGTAGAGGAAGTAGTTATAGATACATAGGGTTTTGGTGAGTGAAGAAAGTAGTAGAGGGGATGAATTTAGATGTGAAGAAATCCTAGAGGTATTTTTTTTAGAGTAAAATCCTCTGACTTTGTCTAGGCAGGATGCACGGGTCTGGGAGTCCTCATAAGTCAACTATCAATGTGGAGGAAACTTTTGCTAGCACCCATATCATGGCCCCTTTTAGACACCATTGTCATTTTAGAGTACTATAATAATTCCCTTAGGCTCTAAATAATTCTTATAATCTAATAATTTTTAAAGGTTAAAGGTAAAACAAGCTCTGATATCAAATGTAACGACCCCCACCCCATGTTATCCCAAATGAAGTGGACGAGAGGGCAAGGGCCATAACCATAATACATGATCGATGGTTTAGTAATTAACCAATAATAATTAATAAATTTCACTAAATAGAAATGAGTATGGAAACAAGGTAAAAGATAAACTCACCACAACATAGTTACATGATATGGATATTAAATGTTTACATTAGGGAATAAAGACTATATATCTAAATCCTCCAGAATTACTTTAGATATTTTCTTTTGATTCCTTATTCTCTGGATGTCCATTTCCATAATACTTGCAGAATAATAGTTGTCTAACCTAAAATTTTGTGAAACAAAAACATAGTCAGTAAAAAAATCCATACTGGTATGTGGGGGAAACAAAATGTTCGCATCTAGGTGTAACAACATATTCATCCATAGTAATAAATGATTACAAAATTGAACATGAATTTTCTTTCTAACTTCTCAACTCAATATTTGTGGTACACTCCCTCTATGGAGTACTCATGTGGGGTTCCCTCTCTCTAGTGTTTAGTTCCTATAGTGCACTTCTCAAAACCTCCTATTCTTAGACTTGGTTTGTTATGGCCTTCCTTTCCCGGATAGGCCTCACAATGACCATCTTATCCCAGCTTGGTCCTCATATTGAACGTCCTAACTTGGCTTGTTCTAACCCAACTTTATCACTCATCATCATAATGACATTTCATATATCCCACACATATCACTTAAATCCACTAGAGATAGTTGAGCAAGTTATACTTATATAATGTGATAATCATAGGAACTTTAAAGATTGCAAGAATTAAATTAACAACCAACAATATATTTGCAATCAATGTGGAAAGCCTAGGAAAATCAAAGGAAGTCGTTTAAGTTGAGTAGTCATAAGAATAACCACAAGTATTTCTCAAAAGAGATCAAAAGTGTAAGATATCAACAGTTGAGAACAAGCAAGCAATCACCCTAAAATTAATGCATAACACCCAAGTATTACTATTTTGTTCACAAAATCACATTAAGATTGACTTGGATTCCAAGTTAGGGTTTTTGGGTCAACTTAGGGTTTCATATAGGGTTTTGGCTTCCCAAATCCTAAATATCAGTTTTATTGTCCTTTATAACTTACAAACCCTAAACTTGATGTTTTATGCATTATTAATCCCACATTAAGTCAAAGATATCTCTTTTATTCAAAACCAACTTTATCCATTAAAGCCTTTTGAACATATTATGATCATCAAAATTAGGCAATCATACTTAGTTACTGATGAGTTCGAGCCTTAGAAGCATGTGAAGAAACACTAGAAAGTTTTTCGTGACCAACTACTAACAGATAATGTGTTCATTTTGCACCGGGCCAAATCCATTGTCAAAAAATATGTTGAGTGCTAGACCGGTCTGGGAACTGATGCGCCTAATGGATCAAGAAGTCACTCTACCTTTGAGAAAAACTCCAAAACCAAAGGAGTATAAAGTTAGGTATTTTATATATTTAATAGATTAAAGATATCAACTTTAGGAATTTTTATAATTTGAGACAAATTAGTCTCATGAACTATTTTTATTACTTCCTTGCATTTTTATGATCAATTTTTATATATAATATGTCAATATTGCATATTCCAATTAATTACTATAATTTTAGTAAATTAAAGAATTCTATCCAATCGAATTAAAAAGCTCCTTTAGAGGACTAGTTTTTGATTGCGACACTATGGTTGGAAGGGGCGTCTGGGGGTGATCCCGAGGGGGAAGGGGATGACCGGGAACTAGATCCCGAGACGCAACAGAATGCATCGCATGGGGCAACCAGCGATATGTTGGAGAAGGCATTGGAATCTGTGGGGGAGCCACAAAAGAGGAGATCTTCCAAATGTAGAGGGAAAACTGCCTTTTCCATCCCGGAAATAGGATTTACATTCAAAGTTGCAGGTATGCATGGGTAGAACTAGGAAAACTAGTGCTCAGAAGAAACCACGACCGAAACCCACGTGGAAGTCAATCTAAGCAAACATAAGGAGCAGGAGAGCATACACCAGATCTATAGTGAGAAGGGCACCACATCTTACGCCAGCATTACAGAGGGGAACACTGATAAAGTGAACGCTGATCTGAACGCGACAGAAATGGAAATTTTTTTTCATAGGAAAAATGTTTGAAGAGAACCTCCCACGAGGGGCGGTCTCAATGTAAGAGATGGATGACACCCCAACCCTTGAAATTGATCCAGATGCAGAAGAGGAACTCATAAGACCCTGGCGATATTCTGTGGTGGTGAGATTGTTTGGAACAGATATTGGGTACATGACTCTCTGAGATAGAATTAGATTACTTTGGCAGATTAAAGGTAGATTTAACATGTTTGAGCTCAAGTTTGGGCATTTTGTGATACAGTTCTCTTGTCAACATGACTTGGATACCGCCCTCGTCGGGGGTCCCTGGAAAATCTTTGGGTGCAATGACCTAGTCTGCGAATGGTACCCTAATTTCAAGCCTACTGAAGCCTTATCGGATTACATGGTGATCTGGGTACATATTATAAATCTTCCGCTTCATCTTTATGTTGCAATCATGTTCCATTATATAGGAATGGCTCTAGGCTACTTGATAAAGGTCGACAATCACACAGAAAATAGGTCACACAGTCATTTCGCCAGGTTAGCAGTGGAGGTTGACACCTCAAAGGAACTAGTTTCTTCCATCCTTTTTAATGGAGTGGCATATGAAGTCTTTTATGAGGGCTTACCATAGGCATGCACCAAATGTGGAAAGGAGGGCCACATATCCAAGAACTGCATGACAAGCAAAGAAAAGGAGGACAGTCGAGGAGAAAGTAGCGGGAGGAGTTTATCTTGGGAAACACAGGCTCAAAAGGATGCCAGTATCAGCGACTAGCAAACCCAAAAATCCAAAAAGGGTAGCAGAAGAAGGAGGATAGTCCCAAACTTCACCAGGGAGGAAATAACCATCTGATTTACGAGCTTAGATCAAGAAGACTTCATTGTTGGGGAGGAGGAGGTTGTCGAAGCACAAAATCAAGTGAAGGAACCACCAGTGAAGGCCAAGGTTTGGCATAAGAAGAAGAAGGAGGAGCAGAAGCAATCGATAAATCCATTTTGATGGATATCACTAATACCACCAACATGACTGGAAATCAGGTGAATGAGGCAACTTCGAGGGGTCAAAATAAGCAAAAGAAGCATACTGTTGTGAACCCAGATGTTGATCAAGTCATCACAATAGCTGAAGAGGAGGATACAGAGGGCAATGAAGTGGAAATGGAGAAAGAAAATGAACATGATCAGGTGAGAGAGGCTACAGTCAAAATGAGGCCAAAGAAGAACAATACTAAGAAATGAATGCAAGGAACAGACAAAGCCTTACTTCCCAGGAAAACAAATTGCAGCAAGGATCTAAACACAAAAAGAAGAGGTAAGTCTAAACCTCCTGACCCCCTAGTTAAACAGAGAAGGAGTCCTCGGTTAGCACTGTAGGAGGATATCAATATCAATAGCAACATCTCAAACACAACAAATGTAGTTACACAACCAGATGAAATGACACCTAAGGTAGCTTTTGTTTGGGATTCTGATGCCGAAGTTAAGGAGTTTGAAGAAGGGAGTGTAGGGGTTGGGTGCTGCTAACCGATTCAATTGCCATCCATACATTGAAGCATTCATATATGCACATCCTTTATTGGAACATTCAAGGAATAGGAAACAAAGATCGTTGTTCAGTTCTTACCAACTACATGAGGCTGCATCAACCTAAGGTGGTTGCCATTCTTGAACCTCATATAAGTGGGAAGAACGCATTATAGATTATCAAATCTGTGGTCTTTTCTCACTCTCATCAGGTAGAGGCCAGGGGTTTTACTAGAGGCATATGGATCTATTGGAAGGGTGATGAGGATTTAGTCAACATCATATCGAGCCATAGACAATATGTAACTTGTAGAATAGCTAACGAAGCACATGCTACTTTTGTATATGCAAATCCACACATTATGGTGTGAAGCTTATTATGGAAGCACATCATTGAAGCTAGTGAAATGATTATGAAACCCTGGATAGTTATGGGGGATTTTAACACGGCTATGAATCTGGAGGAGAAATCAGGCAGTGATAGATATAATTTCACTGAGGCAAGAAGATTCAAGGAGGTGATGATGGAAGTTGGGCTATCAGACTTAGGTTTTTCAGGTGTCCGGTTCACGTACAAACATGGAAGACTACAAGAGAGGCTGGATCATGCCCTAGTTAAAGTTCCATTCCTAAACAAATACTCAAAATTGTGTATCGAACACCTCCCTAGACTCTCCTCAGACCATTGTCCTTTGCTTCTAAGGCCCCGAAAAGGAGAGGTGAAGGCAACTAGATTTCTAACTAAAGCTTCTTAGAATAGCAGCGAGGAGATGAAGCTGCTGGTGCGTGAAAGGTGGACAACATCTTTAGATTTCTATGCTACACTAAAGATAGAAAAGCAGGAGTTGATGAAAACAGAACAAAAACTGAAGCATAACTGGTCACGAGACAATATGAGATTATAGAGAAATATCACTACCTTATAGCACATGCTCGCAGAAAATTATGATGACATTACAGATAACCTCTGCATTAAGATGCAAGTAGATATCCAACATATTATTACAAAGGAAGAGGAGGATTGGAAACAAAAATCACACATTCACTGGCTTTAGAATGGTGATAATAATACTAAGTTCTACCAGGCCTGGGTTAATCAAAGAAGATGCCAAAATTCCATAACTACTCTAAAGGATGCTACTGGTAACTGGATATCTGATAAAGCCACTATCATGGATATGGCAGTGGCCCATTTCCAAGGCATGCTTACTGAACCTTCAAGTAGGGGGAGTCCTTCTAGTTGGATAATCCCAGGCAGGTTTCAGAAGCTGACTATGTCAAAAAGGAACCAAATTGCTATTGTACCTTCAAACAAGGAGATCTTGGAGACCCTGAAACTCATGAAACCCTTCAAGGATACAATTCGTGATGGGATCACTATCGAATTTCTTCAAGAGAACTGGACATCCGTTGGAAGTTTAGTTTCTAATAAGGTGAAGGACATGATCATTGGCAAGCCCATTAAAGATGAAATATGTAATGCAACCATCATCTTAATTCCAAAAGTGCCTCATCTAGAGAAGTGTGATCAGCTGAGACCAATCTCGTTAAATAACATCATTATGAAACTAGCTTCAGAGGTGGTAGAAGAAAGGTTGAAGAAACACATACCGACCTGGATTTCGACGGAACAAAGCAGGTTTGTCCCTGGCAGAAGAATAACGAACAACATAGTGCTAGTACAGGAAATCATTCACAGAATGAGAAGGAGAAAAGGTGCTAAATCCATGGCAATCAAAATTGATTTATCCAAATATTATGATCGGATGTAGTGGAGATTCATTCAAGATACACTTGATAAGGTGAACATTCCTACAAACATCAAACAGTTCATTATGAACTCTATATCTGGGGGGAGTTCAACAATTGTTTGGAATGGTAAACAATCCAAAGATTTTAATGCTAGAAGGGGACTTCGACAGGGAGATTCTCTTTCACTGTACTTATTTGTCTTATGTTTAGAGAGACTATCACAAATGATCCAGGAGAAGGTGAATGAAGACAGTTGGAAGCCAAGAAAGTTTGGAAGATCCGAATTTACAGTAGCTCATGTTTGCTTTGCTGATGACTTCATACTCTTTGCAGAGGCCAGCAAGAAATAGATGAGGACCATCTTACAATGATTCAAAGACTATGGATGTGCATCTGGACAAGAAATATCAGTAGCCAAATCACAACTTTACTTCTCTAAGAGCATACCTCATGTTGTTAAAAGGGACATACATCAGATGAGTAAGTTCCACTTGACGGATGATCTTGGGAGGTATTTGGGAGTATCAATCCTGCACACGAGGATCACTAAACATACATATGCACATATTATTAGCAAGATGGAGAGCACGATTGAATCTTGGGCAGTGAAGAGCCTATCTCTGGCAGGGAGGGTCTGTTTGGCCAAATCCACTTTGTCAGCTATTCCTACCTACATAATGCAGACCGCAGGGCTTCCTAGAAGCATGTGTGATAGAATTGATCTTGTAGTCAGACGGTTCATATGATGGGGAACTATAAATCAAGGCCAGTGTCATTGGTAGCATGGAACAAAGTTACCAGTTCAAAAGAAAATGGGGGCTTGGGTATTAAATGTATGCGAGACTGGAATGAAGCTTTAGTGCTCAAGAATACCTGGGATTTGGCAGCAAATCAACAAATGCCCTGGTGTAATACAATCAGAAAACACTTCGAAATAGATAAATTTGGGAAGCAAGTGGAAACATCGAGACTTTCTCAGGTTGCTATTGAGAGTAAGTAATTCATTTGTGAGAATTCTGTCATGATCCCCATCAGCAGACTATTTGTGAATGTCTAGTATGACAATTGGGTGCAACCTGGAGTCTATCTAAGTGATTGAGCCTACCAGCTGATACCCGATGACCTGACAAACCTAAAGGTCAGCAACATAGTTCTGGACTAAGGTGACTGGGATTGGGATTTCCTCAAACACTGGTTTGAGGAAGACGTGATCTGTTTAATACAGAAGACAGACATCCTGGTATGCTCAAATGGAATGGACGTTAGAGTGTGGGTTCACACTACCGATGGTCGCTTCTCGACAAGCTCATCCTACCACATACTCAGGAAATAGAAGGAGAATCGAGGTCAAGGAAACTGGAGTAATGTGTGGAAGCTACGATTGCTGGTGAAAATAAAACTATTTGCTTGGCTAGTCTACCATGGAGCACTACTCACAAATGAGCATTTTAGAGTCAGACACATGACTATGAATGGTTTATGTACGAGATGTGGGGAAGCAGATGAAATGATTCTACACATTCTATGTGATTGTAGAAAAATCATAGAGATATGGAGTCATTTCCTCCCTACACACGAGGCCATACGTTTCTTGCAGGCTGATACACTGAATGACTGGCTGAAAATGGTTACTGACAAAATCAATATACCGAGGGAAATTTTTTGGATCGTTTGTAACACAATTTGTTATTTCAGGAACATCGACATCTTTGAAGGCAAAGTCAAATGGGTTTCCCATCAGATAAACCAAATCAGATCGTCGATTCAGTTGATAGCAGAAAGTTGGAAGAAAGGGCAAGACGAGAAGCTAATGAAAATGTCTACATTCTGGAATAGGCCCCCAAAAAATGTTCTCAAGTTCAATGTAGATGCCTCGATGAATAATAAAGGGGGCAGCAGTAGCGTTCATTGCAAGAGATGCTCAGGGACACTGGCTAGATGGATGGACAAGAAGGATTCATACTACTTCAGCTACTACTACGGAACTAATTGGAATTCATTATGCATTTCAATAGATAAATAGAAATGTTTGGCCTAGAGTTTTAGTCAAAACAAACTTCCAAATTGCAATGAAGTTGTTAGAGGAAGATGCCCAAAATAACCCCAAGTTCACTTATTGGTTAACCAGGTTGTGTGAGGATAGGTCGGAGAACATGACGGTTCAATATGAAAGATGAGTCTGCAACTCAGTAGCAGACGGTCTGGCAAAATTCCAACTCAGGAGCAGATCACTAGAGCATTATTTTGATTCCCCCCCGATCTGCATTCATAAGCACCATCTCTTAGATGTCCATGTAAACAATAGTAGAGTAGAGTTGTATCACGATAGGGAACCACAAATGGGATAAATAAAGAGCATATTTTTGTTTAAAAAAAATATGTCTATCCAATCACAAGCCGCCACCTAGGGAATAAGCTCAGCCCCAACCTTGCCAACTAGGCTAGGATGAGCCAATGGGCTTACACCACCCAATGGTCCGTGCTTGTGTGGGCTTCACTTAGCTAGGCGAGAAAATATGGTAAAAAGACCAAAGAGCCCTTACCTGATCTGAGGAGGAGACGTTAGTAAAGGTGTAAAATCCCCACATGTCTTCTTCCATCTCTACTCTTTCTCTTGTAGAAGAAGGTGGTCAACTCACCCGTTGAATTCCAAATCCAAGCCCCCTTAGTGATCAACTAGCCTACCAAGACCTCCACCACGCTTCCACAATTTCAACGATGGTTCCAATTTCCCTAATGTTTGTTGGAATTTGTAGAACGAAAAGAAGGGATCTCCGAAGGTGATCTAGGGAGGGTTAGAGGTGAAGGGTGTGATAGAGGAGGAATTGAGGTCAGGGATACGGGTCTAGGCTTGCATAGAGCCTTATGTTTGCAATGGTGATGTTGCATTGGATGCACATGCCTTTATATACACCTAGGGGTTGAGGGTTAGTTCTCATCTCATTGACGATTTGGGAAAATCTTTTAGATTTCTCCAAGTTATACACTACTACAAAAATAACTTATAACGTCACATTTATGGGTGTCGGTTGTATACAAGAAACTGACGCCTAAACCCTACAATGTTGGCTTATTATAAAAACCGACATCTATCTGTGAAGAGCGTCTAGACACAAGTATCTCTTTTTATTTAGCGTTGGTTCCTTAATAAGTAACCGACGCCTAAAATCGATCGCCAAATCCAAATTTTCCAATGGAAAAAAATTACCTCCAAAATTCAACAGACGGCGTCGGTTGTGAACAAAACAACCGACGACTAAAGGTTTTTCACAAGATAGAAATTGGGACCATTTTTATCATCAGTTTTCTTGCAAAAACTGAGACCGATGTGTTTCACGCGCTATCCCCGCAAAAATTTTCACCCTCGTTGGCGTCGATTTTATACGACAACCGATGACTATGGTCAGAATTGGAGAACATTTTGTTTTTGTCGGCATGTGTAGATAGACATCGATTTTTCTAGTAGAAACTGACAACTAGAATTGAGCAAAGGTGTCAATTTTTTTATGGTAACTGACTCCTATTGTTATAAGCGTCAGTTGGTTTTAATAACCGACGCCGATTGTTAACTTAATAGCACTCATGTGAAGCAGACTCTTCCCCTTTCTCTATTTCATTGCAATCGAACGTCGATTTAGGGTGTGGCGATTCCGCCGCCAACCGCTCCCTATTACTCTTTGCTCGGTGCCAATGTGACGGTCATTCTCTTTGCTCACCGCCACAGCCGCCCTCCTCCTTTTTCGTCGCCACCACCACTATTCCTTTTGTGCTCTATGACCGACTTCCTCCAGCTCCTCGTCATGTGCCCTTCTATCCTTGCTCGCTCACCGCCTTCCTTCTCGCCACTCTTCAATGCTCACCTGACCGCTCGACTTCCATGTGCACCCCTCTGTCTCGCCCTCCCTCCCTGCTCCAGAGAAAGACGCCCGAGTGGGCTCAAACAGATGTAAACATCCCCCAAAACCCTCTATCTCGCCTTCTCTCCATGCTCTAGAGAATGACGCTCGATCGAATGGGCCCAAATAATAAATTTTTATATACCAAAATGATTGAAAAACCCTCAGCTTTCCAATGATGATGTTTATTTCCCCTAATTGTGTTCATATCTTCTCTGAATCCCTATTTTATTACACTGCTTGATCTTTAATCACACAGACTTAATCAACATTGCTACTTGTATGATCCTAGTGACTAAAATCACTCTTTCCTGGTACCTCAGTAACTGATGTTTCCTTGAAATGAGTGTTAATTGATCTAGCTTGCTTACTTTCCTTCTAATTCCATCTTATATGTGCTATGACCCATTAGTCACCTTTAGAGTATTAAAATGATGCAACTTGCACACTTGTTAAGTTCGAATCTATAAATCCCATGAAATATATCACCCCACAAAATCAGTAGTCACTATTATGTCTTGTACACTCTAGAATCAAGATCTAATACCCTTATGCTATTTTAACACCATGAGACCTCTTTTGGTCATTCTAGTGGATTATTATGACCTATGATGACCTAACATGAAACCATGCTATTAATGATATGATTTTGTTGGCCTAGAAACCCATCCAAGATTTACTCATTAGGAGTAAATCTTGGATAGTCCCCGATATGGGACTGTTCTTGAACACCTATTCTCACTTAGGATGTAAGTGTATAATGTGTATTGGGTTTTCAAGAAAACTTTGGTAGCACTTATCCGTTTGTTCTCTAAGTACATATGTACTTGGAGAACGGTGGGGAAATGCTGCCAAAATTTTATTGAAAACCAAATACACATTATACACTTACTAGTGAGATTAGGTGTTCAAGAATATGATAGGTGGTACACATTTATTATATATAAGAATGACAACACATGTATTTGTTTGTCTAGAAACCCATCCAAGAGTTACTCATTAGGAGTAAATCTTGGATTGTCCCCAGTTTGGGACTATTCTTGAACACCTAATCTTGGATAACCAAGGAGTGTATCGAAGGTGGGCGGCGGGAATTATAAGAAATCACATGGCTAATATCTGCCTTGTGTTCAGAGCTTGGCTCAGGAGTACAGATTACATACTTGCATATATGCAAGCATGTGCTATCGGGTTGAAGATAGCGAGAGACCATGCATTGGTCATTTCATGTATTGAGATTGATGAGGCGTACGTGCATGACATCTTATGGAACAACGGGATGGAACCATGGAAGACATCACCGTTTGTTACGGAGCTGCGAGAGGAGCTTGATTCTGCTATGATATATGGGTCCTTGGTTCACAAGGCCATCAACTCGATACCTCGTGAACTAGGGAAATGGGGCAGTAGGTTGAATGAGCCATTCATTGCTTCAGATACACTGAATATACCACGTAGAGTAAGAGGTATGGCGGCTTTAGAGAAACGTAGAGTCCCTTACATTGTTTTGCAGAGTGCTGTTGGTTAGGTTGTTATGATGTTTCTGGAGCTTATTGCTTTTTACCTGCGATGTTATAAGCATGAGCTATAATTTCTAATGATTGTGCCCACATGAGGGGTGTGGGATGAATAAAAGCGACCCCTGGCTTAACAAAAAAAAAACTTAGGATGTAAGTGTATAATGTTTATTTGGTTTTCAAGAAAATTTTGGTAGCATTTCCCCATTTGAAAACCTAATACACCTTATACACTTACTAGTGAGATTAGGTGTTCAAGAATGGGATAGGTGGTACACATTTATTATATATAAGACCTTAAACCCTAAAGTTTTAACCATGCATAAACTCTAATCCGTTAACCCTAGACCCTAATCTTGTTCTAATATATACTTGTTTTCTCTTTGATCATAGAATGGATAGATCATGAATGTGTATTCCAAGAATAAGGACATAATTAACAAAAGTAGTTAGTAGCGATTGAAGATCATACTTACCTTCCACTTGTTACATGTTGTCTAGAAAGGAGAAGAAAGCTTTTTGTGAATGCTTGGTAAATGTTATGGTGCCACAGAGTTACTCATCCAACATCCATACATTGGTAACAATGAAAGATGTGAAGTTGATAGGTCTTAAATCTCATGATTGTCACACTCTAATGCAATAAATATTGCCCATGGAAATTTGATCTATATTGGCGAAGCATGTACGGTTTGTAATCACCAGACATTGTTTCTTTTTCAACAGACTGTGCAACAAAGTTATTGACCCTGGTACTCTCGATAAATTGCAAAGAGAAGTGGTTGTTACCCTATGTCAGCTTGAGATGTATTTTCTTCCTTCGTTCTTTGATATCATGGTACATCTTGTTGTCCACTTGACTAGGAAAGTGAAAATGTTGGACTAGTTTTCTTGCATTGGATGTATCCTATTGAATGATACATGAGCATTTTTAAAGGTGATGTTCGAAACCGTTATCGGCCTGAAGAGAGTATTATTGAGGGTTATGTGGAGAGAGAGGTTATATATTTTTGCAATGACTTTATGAGTGGTAATGACACTCCTGTGAATGAAAAGAATATTGAGGAGCATTTTGGCAAAGGAATTTTGGGATCATGGGTGAAAGTAATCAGTCGTGAGCAGTTGGAGCAAGGTTACTTGTATATTTTACACAACATCGATGAAGTGAGTGTTTATATCAAGGAACATACCAATTTCATCAAGAGACAATATGATCGATCCAATTCAATGTGGCTTGCTAGAGAGCATAACAAGACATTTATTAAGTGGTTTGAAGATAAAGTCTTGCATCAACTATCTCAAACACCAGATAATCTTACTGAAACCATCAAATGCCTCTCCTTTAAACCAAAATTTAATGTTATGTCTTATGAAGGGTTTGACATAAATGGATTCTAGTATTACACAAAGCGTCAAGATGATAATAGTGTTGTCTTAAATAGTAGGGTCACCCTTCAAGCATCATCATTTTTTTTGCAAGTGCAAAGGATAAGAGTCCACGTGAAGCTAAAATGTCATATTACGGTGTCATTGAAGACATATGTGTGTTTGACTATGTAGATTTTAGAATTCCACTCTTTAAATGTAATTGGGTTGACAACATCAAAGGAGTTATAGTGGATGAATTGGGTTTCACGTTAGTGAACTTTGAAAAGATTGGCAAGAAGGGTGAACCATTCATATTGGCATTACAGGCAAAACTAGTATTTTATATCGATGATCCTGCAAATGATAAATGGGCAGTTGTTCTTCATGGTAAAAGACAGTTCATTGAAGATCCTATAGATGACGAAGTGTACTATGATAAGTATGATGACTCCAGTCCATTCTCAGTTGGGTTGCCAACACCACCAAACATTGAAGTTGGGGATCACAATGACTTGTATGCTCGTGGGGATCACAATGAAGGATTGTTAATTGATAAAAGATCACAATATTAGGGGCATGCATGATTATATTTTTTATATGTTTTATTTTTCTAAATGTGAACTTTACAATGTGAATATTACAATGTGAATTTACTTTACAATGTGAATGTGAACTTTATAATGTGAATGTGAAGTTTACAATGTGAATGTGAACTTTACAATGTGAATTACTTTACAATGTGAATGTGTACTTTACAATGTGAACTTTACAATGTGAATTACTTTACAATGTGAAATTAATAGTTTTAATGTGAACTTTCAGATGGCTGAACATTCCCATGATGATCGTGTTGATGATCATCATGAGGGTGAGGATGGGCCTGCATCGCTTGACAATGTAAGTTTTAAGAATATATCCATGAGGTTTCTATCTATATGTTCATTTATAATTATATCATGTAAGTGTGTTTTTTTTATCAAATTTTAGGTTGGTGATGTACCCCCTGAAGAAATTACAACACTTGATGAGTGCAAAAGAAAATTGAGAAAGTGAGGGGCATCACAATGATGAATAAGTTACTACAGAAAAGGGACAATGGACCCAAATTTGATGTGGATTTCGATAATGCACGAAATCCATCTGGTGTTAACCGCAACTCATTTGTTTCATATCTTGGGGTTCTTACTCGCAACCATTGCAATCCTAACCTAGAATCCTGGCATAAAGTTCCTAAGGGGAAGAAAGACCATCTTTGGAAGGAACTATGCATGATTTATTATTATTTGTAATTCTATTTGTGTAGATTACTAATTTTTAGGATACTAGTTAATAGAAATTCTATTTAATTTGCAGAGCATATTTGATCTGGATGAAAAGTTGCATCGTAAATGTATGATACAACATTGTGGGAGGCTCATAAGGATCTATAGGACCAATCTCACCCGAGATTACATACGTGATGCTGAGAAGAGGTTCTTGATTGATTTCCAATTCTAGACATTGATCACTATTTGAATAACTCTACACATATAATTTTTGTTTGTATTCTCTTTAAAAAGTACATTTAGGTAGAAGGAAGCCACACAACAATGGAACTACCTGGACCCCAAAGATTGGGAGGAGTTTGTTACCCAAAGTAAAACAGATGAATTCAAGGTATTAAGCGCCACTCCCAATTTAATTAATATACGTTCTTATGTATTCACCTATTCAAGATTAACCTTTAGTGTTACTAACCAAATCAATGTGCTAACTAACTAGGCTATCAACGATGCTCAACGAGCAAGGCGTGCACTGAATGTGCATGACCACACAATGGGTCTAAGAGGATATGCAGGTGTTTTCCAAAGACTACAGCTGAGTCTGCTCAGCCTGCTACTACTCAAGAGGTTGTAGAGTCTTCTACTACTACTCCCACACCTCTGCCTCACCATGCTATGTGGATAGCTGGGAGGAAAAACAAGAAGGGAGATGTACCGAAGCCCGCAACTGCTGAGGTAGCTGCAAAAATGGTAAAAATCAACTCTTAGAGTAATCGATCGATATTGATGATTGTTAAGTTTACTTACTAATTTTTGTTGATGGTGATTAGCGGGAGTTGCACGAGTAGAGGAAGGAAGGGAAGTTCATCCCTCAGGGCACAAGAGATGAACTGACAGTTGCTTTGGGTAACCTAGAGCATCCTGGACGTGCTAGGGGTGCAGGTGCTGGTCAGGGCATCAAAGCATTCTTTGGGCCATCCCAACGTAAACTTGTCCCAAAAGCGGGACTTTCACAAGCTGAGGTAAGCTATTCTTATTTTAGAATGTTATTGCGAAAGGGAATTCAATAATCAGAATCTAGCGTTTCTTTTATCCATGTATAGGTAGATGCATTAATTGATAGGAGAGTTGAGGAAGCACTTGATAAGAGACTCCATGACGCAATTAGCAAGTGGCAGGCATCTCATACGACCACTCAGACAATACATGTGACGTGTCGCGCTTCTCCTACTACTCCTACTGCATAGGTTGGGAGTAATCTTATAGACCCACCAATTACCATGTCGTCTGTAAGTATTTTTATGACATAGTAGCTAGTCTGTTCAAGATGATATGTTTGTGTATATATGCATAAAACATTCTTTACATACATTTGTTGGGGTTGAAGCCATGTTGACTAAAAATTCAAGAATATATCATTGCAGAGGCATCGGCATACCCACCCCTTAAAGGGTGCATGTTTCATGAGTATCCAGTACTAGATGGTGTGGTACGTGTGAGCCTGATACATGTAGTCCCTGACTGGAGGGATCTTGCACTGCCTCATGCACACCCAGATGCTGAAACACTTGGTGAGGCAATAGGCGGAGTGATACTGTGGCCCAAAGCGGATGTCCTCTATACTAATATTGTATGATAAATTTCCATTACGTTAATTTGTTAGTGTGTATATATGAGTCAATTAATCTGAAATTATATATATAGGTCAAAAATATGAGACCCACTACATATCAGCCTCCACCTCCTCGACTACCAAGTTGGATTCCAAGGGACCTACACGCCTCGATAGGTCCTAATTGTAGGGGTGTGGCGTTATGGATCGACGAACATGATCTAAATTTCCCTATAAATGTTACTGTTTCGAAGGATGCTGCAGGTAAATCATACGATAACAATCTAATTATACAAGTTTAGCATACGTATTAATGCATACGTAATACAAGTTTTGCATAGGTATTAATGCATAGGTATTAATGTAGGTCAATCATACGAAAACAAGATATTTATACAAGATATTTTGGAGTTGTTTTGTTATGATTGGCTGAACACATCTATGATAGAGTGGTGGATATGGTGAGATCTTGTTTATACATCCATATACCTTGTTTTATATATGATGATGTGATTTCCTATATATTAATACATATGTAATACATGTTTTGCAGCCACTTACACATGATATGTACAAATTTTTGGTTTTCCCATGTGGGATTTTTGGTTCCATCTTGGATTAGTCTTGTAGATGCATACCCTTCTTCAGTTACTTCATACTGCTGTGATGTTTTTCAATATTTTAGGTAAAAATAATAAGACAGTGATAATAGCTCCATTCAATGTCGAGCAAGTTTACTTTTCTTATAATTTGGACTTCAGAAAATTACATTTTTATTGTGGATTTTGAGTTATTAATTTTCTACTTTCTTACCTGTAGTGGTAAACATTGGGAGTTACTAGTTATTGTCCCCAAAACGTTCACTGTCTATTATCTAGATCCTATGGGGAATGAGTTGAATACATTATATGGACATGCAATTAAAAGGCCATTATTCTCGTGAGAAATTTCATGTTTTTATATCTATTAACATTTGTTACTACATTACTATTTAATCATGCAATTTAATGTGTTACATTAACATATGTAGGGCTTTACAAGAGTACAAAAAAGCTAGAGGAAAGGTCCACATGAAAAAGAATCTGTCACTAATTTGGGAGAATGTGAAAGTAATTTCCTGACTCCAATGTATATATTATTTATGTGAACTGTGCTTATTTGTATTTTTGAATATTTTGTATGTTTCAATTTATAGAGTGCTACACAAGACAACGGCTGAGCATGTGCCTACTATGTGATGCTATTTATGGACCTAATCATCAAACATGTCGTAATGGAAATCGATAAGATACGACAGGTATTATACATAGTCTCATTAGATAATATGAAATATATCAATCTTATTATATATTATTAATTATATATACATCATTCTCTTTGCAGGTCTTTAAAACTGCTGACTTTAGCATGGGTGGAAAGCTATTAGATGTACATACTCCCTATACAAGAGTGGAATTAGATGTTGTAAGAGAAGAATGGGCAAAGTCCCTACAAAGAGTGGGAATTTTTAAATATAATTTTATTGACAATGATTACAATGATGACGGTGATGAATAAAGAATAACTTTGTTCTCATAATTATTTTTATGTGAATGTGAATGACTTTTTATGAATTGCCATATGTGTGAATGTGAATGTGAATGACTTTTTCAAATCAATACATGAATGTTTCTACATGTGTCTAAATGTGAAAAAGATGAAATGAATGGAACTGAATGTGTATGTAAATAACTTTGCAGGTTTCTACATGTATCTGATCAATACATGTGTCTGAATGTGAATAACTTTGCAGGTTTGTGTCATTCTGTATGGTTGATATCAATGGATGTTGTAAACCTGTAGTTCAGAATTGAACTGGAGGTTCTGCATCCTACTAACAAGCCATACAGCAGGCCTGCAAACTGATAAGAAAAAAAATGCACAAATAGGCGTTGGTTGTTTATAAACAACTGAAACCAAAATAATGTAATGTCAGTTTTTAGCAAAAAAATGACGTCTTTATCCCGTCCTGGTGTCGGTTATCGGTAATAACCGACACCTCTTACCATGACCGTGTTGGCCAGCACACAGTGATATGGTATCGGTTATTTGCATAAAACTGATGACTTTATTGATGGTGGGAAGGGTAATGGCATCAGTTCTTTTAATAACTGACATCTATAACCACTCTATTGTGTTAGTTTTCTTAAATAACTAACACTTATAGTCCCTATGCTGGTGTGTTTTCGGTGGCGGGAAGCATTTTGGTGTCGGTTACTTGGGTGTCGCTTGGAAACTGACACTAAAGGCCTTAATTAACTGACACTAACAACTTGTTTTGTAGTAGTGAGACAAAACATAGGGTAGGTAGGTTTGCATTGATCTCATGAATCCTACAAAAAGATTTCCAATCTTGTTCATGCATTGAGTTGTGAGAAAAACAATCAGGAAAACATTACTTAAGTACTCCAACTTTCCTTATTAATAGTGATCTAGAAGATTATCTTTTGATCATTTGATCCTTTTACAAGGGTTAGTGATATGCATGGCAATATAAATGTCTACATGTAATCTTTTCCAAATAGGAATATGTGTGACATTTAAATTGTATTCATATTTGTTCATTGACTTTAGGATTTTTGGAAAAATCTATATATCTCTATCTTTTAATCCTTTTATCCTTTTAACCCCAAAATTTAAAGGTAACTTTTAACTAACTTTATCTATGTTTTGGCGAGATTGTACACCCAAATACCCAACTTAAAGATACTATTCTTAGTCTCAACGTCTCCCACTTTAACTCATTATTTAATGCATCAAGTGAATTCTTTTCTCTTTCTACCTTTTCTTCATTTCTTATTTTGATTACTTTTCTCATTAGGAACCATGTGAAAATTACACCAAACCATTAGTGGCCTTCACACCACTTTTCTAGATAATTCCACATAATTCCATGTATATATTATTTATTACCCATTACCTTTTGTAATTCACTTTATATTGGATTTTCTTTCTTCCTTTTTCCCTATATTCATTAATGGACTATTTTAATTAGTAAAAAATATGAACTATTGCAAAGGAAGATTTGCAAAAGTAATCCATACTTTTAAAACAAAGCACTCATAATTTCCCATATATCCTAATGATGCATTTCAATTATGTAAATACATGTGAAAAAAATCATGTTATAAAAAAATAGATTTAAGAACATTTAAGAAATTGTTTAATAAAAAGGCAATCATTTGAGGATTTTTTTTAAAACCATTTCGAACATATTGTAGAGAGTTCAATTATAAATTCAACACAGAAAGAATGAACCAAATTGGAGTTAAAATGAGAGAGTTATCTTACTTTTAGTTTTCATACTAACTTACCATAGGTTGACAACTAGTGGTTCACACACCGATGATTTTTTCAAAATAATGATTTTCATTCATGAAGGTTTTCAAAATTTGATTGGTTTTTTCTATTAAATAGTTTTGTGCTACACTCCAGCTAGCACAATCAATCATGACAAAGGATATAACTTTTGTACTTATCAGAAATCAATAAAATATCTCTATTGAATTTGTGCTTCAATCCTTTACAAAACTAGAGACCTAAACTACAAAAATGACAAGTGATAAGGTGATTCCTAGGCTGATTTTAGGGATGAAGATAAAGAACGTGGGATATCAGTAGACCTAGCCATATAATCAATAAGGTAACTCTGAATCGATGGTTCCACCTTTGTTCCATCTCCTTTTCTTTTAATAAAGCATGGATCAAGTTTAATCAAAGTTTACTTTCCTCTTATATTCTTCTTCTTATTCCTCTAGTATATGGAGCCTAGAACAATATCTTGTCTTTGACCTATGCATGGTGAGAATTGGATCTCCAATCTCATAGACAATCTTAACAAACTAAGATTTATATCAACTGAGAATAGAATCATGATCAGTAGCTAGAATCAAACAAAAGGTGAGTGGAACTTCATGTTTTGGTCTTGATTTTCACAAAACATAAGCCAAAACACAAATCACATGCATTCTATCCTTTCCTATTTAATTGTATTTAGACCAATACAGCTTATTTCGAATTTCCAAGTTATAAATGATTGAAATTGATAAAAAAATATGAGATTCAAATGATTCGGTTCTAGAATGCATATATATGATTTTTATTTGTTAGAAACATAGTTATATAAGTACTTGTGAATTCTAGTTTGTTGTTAATCTTCAAAATCAAATTACATGTTAAGGAATGTTATTATATAGTTTGAATTTCTTTCAGTTATGAATCTAAGATGATAAAGTGAATAATTTCTTCTACTATTATTTATTTGATTTTTTGTTTAGCATGTTCAAGCTATATCAAGCTCTTAATATCAACAATTTACGATAGATATTTTAGAACAAAATAAGTAGCAATTAGTAAAAAAAAACAAGTATCATTTTTGTATAAATCATACATAATGTGTTCAAATAATCTCAAATATTGAATATAAGTGAAATTTAGTTCTCAGTAGAAGTGAATTATATTATTGAAAGTTAGCAATTCATTTTGACACACATAAAATACATCAAAAGAAGTGACATTCAATATGAATGGTTATTAGTATTGTTTTAACTCAAATTATTTATATAAGCTCATATTATTTAGTTCAAGTGAAATACCATACTCAAAGTTAGAAGTTTAGTTAAAAGCCTTTTCAAAGTATCAAACTAACTCAATTTAATTATTATGACATTCAATAGCATTGTTACTGTATCAAATATAAATAAATAGTAATCATATAGTAACAAGATAAATCTAATCAAAAGTTCAGTAGCTCATCAAAAAGTGACACCAAAGAATCTAGACAATTAGATGCCCTAAACACCTTCCTTGCAGAGGTTTTCTTTACAATGGAGGAAATGGCTTACCCACTAGAAACACCCATGAGAAGAAGTTGGAGCCTGATGGTGGAGCACAATGGATTAAGCCCATCGTGACTACTTCTTGAATATACATGGGTATCCAACATTAACTATAAATTCCACTGATACCCAATTGATCCAACAATAACTGGAAATTCTGGTGTACCAAGTTTTAGTACTACTATAGATAAGTACTGAATAATGATCAAAGATCCTAGAGGTACTTAGTCTAATTACTACTTAGTGAGTCAGTTGTTGTGGAACCAATGATGTAGGAAGATTAAGCCATAGTACTTTGGCTCTCCACCGGAATACCCATATTTAGAGGATGAGCCTCATTTATCCTTCCAACTAATATAGCCACTGAGGCCAAATGTGAAAGACCCATTATAGACCAATTTTCTAGTCATTTGAATTAGAATCTTGTGTCATATCTAAGTCTTGCATGGTGAGATCGTAGCTTGCCGATAGCATCAACATGTTTTCAGTACATGTCACATGGATCCATGGAATAAATAAAGTAATTAAATGATTAAAGAAATTAGCTTTAGGAGTTTAATGCTCATTTGTTTAGAAATGTATTGTTAACTTATTCTCAGTATTTAGTATTTTAATGAAATTTACATTATTTCTCATTTCGTATAGGATTTAAAATCTTGATTTGCTCTGCGTATGTTGCAATCTACTTAATAAAGGATATGTGTATTATCTTGTCTATTTGGTAATTTCTATTCATTGAGCCAGTGTCTAACACTCTACCAAACAATTTTTAAGTAACCTTATTGATTTTGGAGTGAGCAACAGATTTAGGAGATTCCTAACATAGAAGAATATTAGCAATACTCTAAGGTATATCTAGAGAGTATTTGTCCCTATCCATTCTATCTCCTTTAGTGAGAAAATCAAAGAGTTATAATAGTAAAGTATAAAGTTTTGTATCTTCCTTCCTTGTAATAGGTGTAAAATATAGGATTCATGTGTATGATGTTGAACCATCAAGATTTACCGCCCTCCCGGGCATTCGGCCTCTGCCACGGGAATGGGTGAGGGGGGGGAGATAAATCTTTCTCTCTTAATCCCATGAATGCTCATAGGTAGAAAAATCATTTAAATGTCATAATTGTATATAAAAAGAGAAAAAGAAGAAAGTTTAGACATGTTTGTGTTAGCCAATTGAATCACATCAAACCTTAATCAAGTAGTCTAAGAGAGATTATCAAATATGGGGTCTATAACACAATCAATTGGATTGGGTCAGGTGTTATGACATTTGATTGATTGATCTACTGATTTGGTCTAGTTGGTTGACTAGACCTGGTAGTCGACTAATTAGATGATCCAGTCCAGTAAGTTGACTCGGATACCCAGTTGTCTGGTTGGGTTGGTCTTTGCCTAGTTAATCAAATGGACCTTCCATAAGATTCACCGGTCTGTCTGGTTTGGTAACTGGAGTTTCCAATTGATCAAGCTTCCATCCAATCCATAAATGATTTAATTGATTATCTAAACTTTTTAGTAACTGATTAGTCATGTATTTATGATTACACTCCTCTTCTCTATGCATTCTATGAGTGTGACCATGTGGGATCCAAACTTTTTTCATAATTATATAATGATTCATAGATAATGAATGGTATCTAGAAAAAATTCAATGCCACCCAAGTAATTGGAGAAGTTGGAGAACAACTTAAACCTAGTATGGTGAACAATGTTACACTAATTTTATAATACCTTTGTATCAAATATCCAAATTGAAGCTAAGACATCAAAATGTAATCCTCTTAATAGCCAATCTTTTCCCTTGATCCAGAGAGAGTATTCAATATATATATATGAGCTCAATATCATATATTGACTTGCATGATCATGGACTTGCATTTCATAGTCTCAATTGTAAGTGTCTGGGTGATCACTCCAATTGCAGTGACACATTTTCATCTACATCACTCAAAATAATTTACATGTGCTACAATTCAACCAATAACTACATGTATGGAAACCCTTACTCAAGGTCATACTCACTACTGTTAAAGTACATCCAACAACATGACATCATTGTAGCGACTTACGGTCGAAGGACCACAATAAAAAATGTCATTTAAGATATGATTATGAGTTTCATTAATGTCTTCCATATATCATACTCAAGGAATTTCTGTCCAGTAAAATTTTTTCATAACAAGTACCTATGTGTTTGACTTGAAATCCAATATCATGACTAATGGGATGTGGTCCTTAGTTAGCACACATGCTAGTCGCTATGTATTATTATTGTCCTAGTTGCCACATAATATATAACTTGGAATCCTAGACAAGATCAGATACTTTTAGCATACACATGGTCTCAGGTCAGGTCCTTAACATGAAATTACATGTCATTGAGTCATTCATTCTTAGGACATAATCATATTTATTCATTTTCTAATATTGAAGAAATCACATAAGTGGAACTACTTTTATTAGTAATCAAATCCCTTACATAACTGAATCATCATATGATTGGATCTTACAACATAGTACTAGTAGTTTGTAATTGCACCAAACCCAATCACTCGTAAATCTAAGATTAAAAGATCTAATGTGAGCATCCTTATTATGTTGTGAAAGAGATTTTGTTATATGTTCTTAGAAACATTTCTTTCAGTTGGTACTCTACAAATATCACATATGATTGTATGATCTATCATATTAGATAATAGCTCTATTGTAAATGCTCAGAACGTTAATGTGATGTGGGTTCCTTAGCTTGTGCAATGGCTCCATTGTTGTGTAGTACAATGCCATTGCATTGTCAATAAATGGAATTACTACTAATTGACTAATGAACTTCTCGATCCATATAGATTCCTCTATTGTGCTAAAAACAACAATGTACTCATCCTCTATTGTGGAATCTACCTATGTCTCTTGCTTAGAATTTTCACAACTCAGGGCTCCACTGCTGAGGAAAAACACAATACCTAATTACAATCGATAATTGTCCTTGTCAATTTGGAATCTTGCATTGATGTAAGATTTTACAACCAATTATTCTTCACCTCCATAAATAAGAAATGATTGTTAGTTCTTCTCAACTACTTAAGGATTTTCGTTACAACAGTCCACTAACCTTTACTTTGACCTAAATGGTACCTACATGTCATGTTGAAATCATACAAGATGTGGTTAGATGTAAATAATATTGTATATATGATAGATTATGTTGCAAATGGACAGGGAATCTTATTCATGTGTTCCCTCTCTTTAGAAGAGTTGGGACATTTAGCTCTAGAGAGACTTCTTTCATGGGACACATGTAGTTTCCTCTCATAGACTCTTGCATGTTTAACCTCTTTAGCACTTAGTCTATTTTAACTTAGATAGAGAAGCCTTATATATCTATTTTTATAGATATCGTTATCCAATATATAATATGCTTCTCCTAAGTCCTTCATAGAAATAATCTTTCCCAACAATGTTTTAACCCATTGCAGAGTAGGGATGACATTCACCATTAGAAGTACGTAATCCCATACAATATCAGGAACATAATTATGCTCCCACCAACCTATTTGTAAACACAAGGAGCATCTTCATTTTATATATATCCACTTGTTTACTGTCACATTAAAATGAACATTCTAGTTTTAAGATGCCTAATTCAATCCATAGATTGAGCTTTGGAGCTTACACACTTTTCTGGCTTCATCTCAAGTGATGAAACCTCATGGTTGTTTCATACACATCCTCAAGGAGGTCCCCATTATGGACCACTTATCAAATTTCATATTGATGATAAGCTACAGTGGAAAGCATGATCTTGATGGATTGAGCCATTACAACCATGAACCATGATGTTTCGTCATAGTCAACACCTTGAACTTGTTTGAGATCTTTTACTACGAATGGACCCTAGAGTTTTGTACATTACCATCTATGTCACCCTTCTTCTTGAAGAAGCATTTGTACCCTATAGGTTTTTGCACTTTAGGTGGATCCACCAAGTTCCAACCTTGTTGGTATACATGGAGTTCATCTCAGATGTCATGGATACGAACAATATCTCAAAATTTGAACTCTCAATAGACTCATTGTAGGTTGTAGTCTCATCATCATCAATGACCAACTCGTCATCTTGTTAAGTGACAATAAAGCCATACTTCTATGGCTCAAGACGTTCCCTACTAGATATTCATGGTACTTGTGTTATATATGGAACTTGAGATTCGAAAATAGTTTGTGGTTCCACTTATTAGATATTGACCTCCATATATCAATGTTATATTGTTGGACTCAACATTTTTCAAATTCTATTTTCTCCCACTAGCTCCTTTGGAAATAAGTTCCTTTTTGAGGAATATAGTAGTTATAACAACAAATAGTTTGTTGTCAAATGGAAAATAGATGTAATATCCCTTGATTTCATTAGGATATCCAAAAAATGACATTTTTTAGATTTGAGGTGGAGCCTTTTAGAAAATGGCTTGTTGACATGAACTTCACATTCCCAGATCTTTGTTAAAGACATATTGGGATACCTCCCAGTCGATGTATCACATGATGTCTTTTGAACTAATCTTGAGGGTACATGATTAAGTGTTAGCAATGTGGTGCCTAGAGTATATCCCCAGAATAAAGTTGGAAGAGTAGTAAAGTCATAATATATCATACACATGTCCAACAAGGCGTCATTCCTTCTTTGTGATACACCAATATGTTGTGCTTTTGTAGGTGGAGTTCAGTGTGATACAATACCAAAATCCCTCAAAAGGGCCTCAAACTCTAATTTATGTATTCATCATCTTGATCTAATCAAAGTACTTTAACTCTTTCTCTAAGTTGATTTTGTACATCATTCATGAATTCTATGAACTTTTCAAAGTATTTCTTACTTGTGTTTCATGAGATACACATTACCAAATCTATTTATGTCATCAATAAATGTGAAGAACTATTGATAACCGCCTCTAGAATTTATGTTAAAAGTTCCACTTACATTAGTATGTATGAGATACACATTACCAAATCTATTTATGTCATCAATAAATGTGAAGAAGTATTGATAACCACCTCAACAATTTATCTTAAAAGTTCCACATACATTAGTACATATGATTCCTATAAGTCACTTGCATGTTTACTATTTTTAATAAAGGATGCTTTTTTCATCTTTCTTAAAAAACAAGGTTCACATGGTTTAACTCAAACTAAATGATTCTAGATATTAACTATTATGGTCTCCAAAAGTGCACTTCTCATTACTGACTAAATGACAATACCACAATAATTTTTGTTTAAGTCATTGAGCTTAAGATTCTTTGCATTTATGTTATGGATATGTGACTAAAGATAATAAAAAATATAGACCATAAAACATAGGGAAACTACCATAAAAGGTATCATCTTTAGAAATAGAACTCCAAACTTTCTTCATATCAAATTCAAAACCATTTTTTTCCACACATGAAATAGAAATGATATGTGTATTATGGAAGGTACATAATAGCAATTCTTGTACTCCATTACAAGCCCACTAGGAATTGATAAATAGTTGGTGTCTACACAAGTGGAAGAAACTCTTTATCCATTTCAACACATATATCCACCTCCACTTTCTTCAGGGATCTACTACTTTATACTTCATGCATATTGGACCATATGTGACATCTACATCGGGTATCTAATACCCACCTGAAGAAGTAGATACTCTATAACATATATACCTAAAATTGGAAATATATATCCCTTCTTCTTATTTTTTATTTCATGCATATTGGACCATATAACATATCTACTACTTTATACTTGATGCATATTGGACCATATGTGATATCTACATCGAGTATCTAATACCCAACTGAAGAAGTAGATACTCTATAACATATATACCTAAAAGTGGAGATATATATCCCTTATTCTTATTGTTTAGTTCCTCTAGGCAGAGAGTACAATATCTCTTGCAATGGCCATCCTGGTGATAGTGGTGAAAATTTCCTTCTTTACCCACTACTCATTAATTATTAAGTGCAAAAGAGTTAGACTGATGACCAACCTTGGAACCTTTCTTCGATTTGCCTTTTCACTTAGAATTTTCTTGTCCTCTGCTGACCAACAATACATATAGGGAATCTCTTTCATTTTCACCTCATTTATTCTTAATATGATAGGTATGTATGTTGTTGTTTAACGAAATTGTTCATTTTGCAATTCATGATGAACTATTTGTATGAATTTGACAACGATTGCAGGATCACATCTATGGCCAATTCTTGGCCCAAAGGAGTTTCATTCTAGATAGACATTCCACATACCTAATTAACTTAATAAATGGGGTCGAAGTGGATCACCTTCTGCCATCTTTTACTTAAATAATGACTTGGAGACATCATACCTCTCTTTCCTTGCTTGTTCTTGGACATCTTTTTGAGATGTGTTGTAATCTGAAAAACATACATATTCTCATGTTTCTTCTTAATATTATGATTCATTGAGTGTAGAATAAGGCACTTGATATCCATGGTGTCATCCATGCTTATTATAAACTTCCCTTTTCCACCCTACACTGATTGAGTGTTGCTTCATTTGGTACTAGAGTATCTAGGACATAGAGCTCATGCTCATGTTTAAGAATAATTTTGAATGTCCAAAAACCAATTGTTGAACTTATTCTAATTTAGTTTTTCCTCTCTTAAGGACTGGTCATAGTGAAAAGTTGTCATTTTCATTGGATTCCATTTGATCTACAAGAGGTATTTGCAGGAGTTACTATTTGATTTAAAAACATATCGATATTAATATAGTATTTAAATAAATTCTCTTCCACAATTTTATTTCAAATTGATAGCCCTAACTATTAATCAATAAGATTTTCATTTAACAACTAATCGGACAAGATCCATATTGCATCAAATCATGAGTCAACTTTGGTTGATCACCCACAACTTGACTATTTAGGTAGGAAATGTTTACTAGTTACATCTAAATGCAACTCTTGATAGATTGATGCACAACACTTTGTCATAACCTTCTATATGCCTCTAGGTTATTTATATTATTAAGGTCACTAGTTAAGTTTGACCAAAGGCCAACATAATATAATATTTATGTGTGTCATTTTCACACCAAACCACTTGGAAAAGTCCTAGAGTTTAACCTTCTAAAGAGGCTCTCAACTCATTGCTAGCAACGAGCCAACCTTTTGGTAATAAGATATCGATCCAAGGGATACTAGGAAAAGTCCTAGAGTTTAACATTCTAAATAGGCAGTCAACACATTGCAAGGAATGAGTCAACCTTTGGGTAGTAAGATATCAATTCAAGGGACAAAAAAGAAAATGGTTGAAATCCAAAACCAATCGTGAGAACAAGAAAGGAAAATCTTGTTTGTTGAAGTTTGGTTATGATAAGAATAGAAAGTAAAAGTACATAAATAAACTAATTAAGATCAACTGATAACAGAAGTGGGGGTTCGGGGGATCACCACAATTAGACATGCTTTTAATCAATGAATCAACTCTTTAGTTTTAATAATAAAATCAAAACCCTATGGATTGTGTCCTTTTAAAGCACAATCACACAAGGGCCATACTTCCCACAAACATGTTGATTCTGGCATTTTTGGATCCTCATCAAACCATCCAATATGTTATTTTTTGAGATCTCATGTAGATAAATGTGATTATCATCTGACATTCAAACCCATGGATCAAGTGATTATGTCACCATGGGATACAACAAACAAGTCAATTGGGTAGAAGGATCATAATCTAAATTAGGTGAGTCTGTCGAACAACCATGAGTTCATTCTTGTAGGAATCTGAGATCTCAACACCCCCACAAGAATATAATCAGTATACCAGAAGATCAAGTATGAGATTAGTGGGATAAAAAGATAACAACCATAATTAAGATATTATGGGTTCATTCTTGTGAAGATAAGTAATCACATCATCCCAAGAGTATATCAATAAAACAACGATCAAATCATAAACTGAACAAAAATGATTCTTTTACTAAACCAATGGAGTTGATTACATCAAACAAAAATAGGTTATGGGGGAAGTCCCCATCCCCCATAAGGGAACTACTCAGACATAATGTAAAAGAATAACACAAAAACTAAATAACAAGAAATAAAACAATTGATGGTCTTTTTCCTTGGAGTCCCCCACCTTTTATAGGGAGACATGAGGGGAAAAACACAAAAAATGAGGCATTGTGGTGTGGGAGGCTGCTAGATCAACTTTGACTAAGGTTTGACTACAATAATGGCCTTCTTTATTCAACATTTTGACTTCGTCTGGGTGCGAACCAGGCAATTTTTATTTGAACTGGGCAGTTCCTGATTTGAATGGGGTGATTCATATCTAAATATGGCGGTTCATGAGACTAAATCTAGGCATATTTGAAGCCTTTGACACTTGGCCTTTTTGTTCTTTAATTGCTGGAAAAAAATAGTGAGATTTTGTCTAATGTTTTTCTTTGACTAGTTGACTATATTAAGGTTGTGAGTTAGTTTGGTGAAACCCTAGAATGGTTGTTGACAGTGGAAATTGACTCAGTTTGGGCATGAACTGGGAGATTCATATTTGAAACGGGCAATTGATCTGAACTGAGCATTTCATATCTGAACCGGGTGTTTCATGATACTGGATCTGGGAATATTTGGTCATTTCCCTATAAAAGTCAGCCAAAACTAGTGAAAACTCCAAATAGAAAGGATAAAAGCTAAGCTAGACAAATTTATGCTAAAAATATTCAAAGGCAAAAAAATTGTTGTCAACTAAAGATTAAAAAATGCAAATAAAGGTGATGAGTTTGCACTCATCAGAATACCCCAAACTTAAAACTTTGCTCGTCCCTATGCAACATTGAATCGAAAACATTGTCACATAGTACTTTTGGCCCATCATCTTCACTTGTATAATGCCACTTGAGTCCTTCCACCTTATATGGACAAGCAACCTTGACTTTTTGGATTCATAGAAAACAATTTTTATATCCCCTACTTCAAGATTATTTCACAACTTGGTTCCATTTCAAGATCATAATAGAATATATTTCATATTCCATTTTCATTTGGTACTCCCGCATATTCTTACATGTCATTGCATAAGAACAAGGATCAATGATTTGATAAGGTTATGTAGATTCCCCTGGGAAAAAAAGTTGACTGAAAGGTGGTATGGAAGGAAGAGGTTTATCCTCTATTCGACTTGATACCTTTTTATTACTTTGTCTATAGTTACATTGACCGCATGTTTTGGTATGCTCTTTTGTCACCTTTTCTTTATGGTACACCTGAAAAGACTAAATTGTACGTGTAAAATGCAAGCGTAATCGTCGAAGTAATACACACCAATGAGGCTCAAATATCGAATACCGAGAAATGTAATTCAAGAAACTATTTCTATCTACTTTCGATCAGCTAAGACAAAGAAAACTTTGATTTGAGAGTTGTAAACCAATAGCAAGAAAGTGAACTAATTTAATGGTTTGTGATCACAATGAAAAGAAATTCTCAAAGTTGTGGTTTCACCATGATCGACACTACAAATTTGACCTAAGAATAATATATATTCCTCCCACTCTTAGACACAGAGCCTATAGTAAGAACTACCCATTCCCATGGTGTAGTTCACTACCTATTCTAATACCGATCCCATTTCTACAGTAATTGGCTATTTAGTTAGGTGCTTTAACGAATCCTCTAGGTAAGCTCTTCACATTTGTAAGCCACATTTCCCAAAGGGCGATATAAAATGTGTGTTATTATGGATTTCCAATCCTTAATCCTCCTCTAGAAATTATAAAGGATCTAATTCATCACCTTTGGGGCGCAACATAGACAACTCAATACGATTTGATAACAAAAAGCCTAAGAATAAGGAGAAAACAATATACTAATTCAAAAGATCCATGTATAGTGTACAACTGGGCTACTCTAAGGTCCTAAAGAATACAGGGATTATCCCCTCATGGATTCCATGGACAAAAACATGCTAAGTAGAAGGAAAAATGTGGAGAACATAGAAAAACCAATGAACCTCCTAGAGAAATGTGACTAGAATGCTCCATGCCGACGAATGGATCCGCAAACCATGAATTCTGCCCACCAAACATGCCTGAAACCTCCAAAACCTGTGGTTCTCCTTCTCATTATCCACTCCTATTTCATAGTCGTCATGCAACAAAATAGAACGTGATAGATTAAGTCTGGTCAACTCCCCTTAAGTCATAGACGTGACTTAGTGTAACATCCCTGACCTGGGTTAAGTGTTAACCCTAGATGTTTTTCCTAATAACGATGAGTAAATGCTTAATATTATCTTGGGAAAAGTAATTAGGGCTCATGAGAAACTTATGTTTCAATTTTGGTCCTGATTGAGCAATGTTGAAGCAATGTTTGCTTATTTTGGACTAAAGTGCAAATTACCCAAGTTGAGGGGTTAAATTGCAAATGTTGTATGATAAGATGTTCCTATGATGTTTAGACATCATAAGAATGAATATGATGTAGTGGTATGGTTTTCACAATCTTGGGCACCAAGATTAAGCTTGTAAAACAATCTTTGTGCATTAAAACTTGTTTTGGTTTAAAGTGCAATTTACCCAAAAATCTAGGGTTCAGTATGCAAATTAGCACTTCAATAAGGTCCCTAATGTTTCTTGGCATCATGTAGAGCAAATAAAATGAGAAGGGCGCCTCATTGTGAATTAAGTTGGAGGAGAGAGAATCTTGATATTAAAATAATCAAGATTTAATCCTAAGTGAAACCCTAATTCAATTTAGGGCAAAAATGTATGTATTAATTAAAGGGCCTTCAACCAAAATTAAAATGGTTGGACTCAGATGTGTGTGGATGAGCTTAAAGCCTTGCAAAGGCACGAGCATATCCTAAGGAGGTGAAATTCCACTCACCATTATTATAAGAAAAAGAAATATCCACTCACATATGGATATTAATATAATATGATTTAAGGTGCTTGATTTGCTTTTCTTTAAATCATGGATAATTGAGAGGAATAAGAGGCAAACAATATAGCCTCGTCCCTAAGGAAGATGAGGGGGAAGAGGCGGCCATCTTTTTGGGATTAAATGAATTTTTATAAGGCACTTTCTCTCTCCTTGAATTTCTTATAAAGAGACCCTTTACAAGCCAAATGAAAGGCTTTTTTCATTTGCATTTCTTTCCCCTTGCTTGGAAAACGATCAAGGAGCTGTGGAGGAGCAGGAGGATGACCCCCGACCTGTTGGTAAGGTTCTTGACCTCCTTTCACCTTGAATCCATGGTGAAAATTGAAAATCAATGCATGAATTCTTCATATCTCGATCTCCTCTTCAATTCTAACCAGTTCTTTTCACTCAAAGCTTGAGGACGACCCTTGGAATAGTGAAAGGAGTTTCATACACCATTGTTTACATGAGCTTGGAGCTTTTCAGATCAATTGGAGGCGGGTTTTATAACTTGAAACCCTAACTTTGTTATTGCATTCAATTCCCCATCAAATAATGATCATTTCTCTATTTATAATTATTGATTTGGTTGATTGATGCAATTTCCATGGAAATCACAGCAGGTTTCATGGGTCTAGAGCTTGATGATGATGACATCATCATAAGCACACACCTACCCAAATATCTAGACCAAACGGTTTCATCATGTTTGCCCATTCGGTTTCACCAAACCGTTTGAAAGCAAACGGTTTGAGACCGTTTGAGAGAAAATGGTTTCAAAACCATTTGAAAGAGTTGACCAACGGTTGAACATTTGATAATCCTGTTCCTAATTATGTTGGTTGGTAACCCAACAAATTTTATGGATTAATTGCAAAGGAAGCATGAGTTGAAGGCTAATCAATTAGGCGAACCCTAATTGGATTAAGTGCTGATTTTCAACTTGATTGATTTGGCTTTTGGGGTTAATTAGCCCAAACGGTTTCAAAACCATTTGAGAATCACACTAACGGTCTCAAGACCATTTGGGGGTCACCCAAGACCGTTTGGAGGTCTAGGGTTAAGTATGGCTAAGTGTTTGAAGGTCTAATGGTACCAAATTGAATTGCAACTAAGTGTTGATTTGATAATCAATCCAATGGTCCAAAACTCTAATTGAATGTTATGTATTTTGATGATGGAATGAACAAACGGCCTCAAGACTGTTTGGAGATCAACCAAACGGTCTCAAGACCGTTTGGTGGTCATCCAAGACCATTTGAGGTCAGGTCATATCATGTGATGATGATAGTTTATTGATTTCAATTGATTTGGTTCCACAATGTCAACCATTGATGGATCCTCGATTTCAAACCCTAAGTGATGGATTCTTGATTATCAAACCTAGATCAATTGGGTTCAAAACCCTAAATTGAAGGTCTAATTGAATGGTGATTCAGTGGACCAATTGATGAGTGCTTTAGTGGTTCAATATATAATTGGTTCATGGATTGAAACATTGAGTGTTGAAGTGCCTTTTTGGTCCATGCAGTTTTGAGAAGGTTTGGACCAAACGGTCTCAAGACCATTTGGGTCCAAACGGTCTCAAGACCATTTGGGACCAAACGGTCTCAAGGCCGTTTGGGACCAAACAATCTCAAACCGTTTGGAGACCCAAAGTGCAAACGGTTTCAATACCAACATTGTTCAATTGGTTTCAAGTATAACTTGGTCAAATGGTTTTCAACCAATTGATTTATGAGAACTAAGATCATTGATGGTCTAATTAATTAATATTTTGAAGATCAATATGGTTAATCCATTTGAGTATCTCATGTAATTTAAGGTCCAATATGGTGAATCCATTTGGCTACTTAATGCAATTCAAGATTTCAATGGTTAACCCTAGCTTTGTGTATTCAAGTAGAGAGTTGACCTAGATTAATCTTGGAATAGTTAAAATCCTAGCGAGGATGAGAGGGAGGGAGAATGGGAGAGATGATTTCTTACATAATAAGCTCTAATTCTCTCACTATGAATAAATATGTAATCATGGTTTGATCCATAATGATGAGATCATGAAATCCTCACTGAAAAGATTGATATACCTTGACCCTAATTTAGGGCAAAGCTCAGTGAAACCATAATCTAGGGTGATTATGTAACCCTAAATTAGTGTTACAATGTAAGAAACCCTAATTTAATGGGAATTGTATATCCTAACCCTAGTTTGGGTATGAGGAAAGAGAAACCCCACTTGGATGTGAATGGTAAACCCTAATTCCCTAAAATGGGATAAAGCTATATGAAACCCTAATATAGGGTAGTGTCATTAATGCTAATGTGAAGCCTTAACACTGGATGATGTGATGTGAAGTCTTAATTTCACATAATACTAGGTCAAACCCTGATATAGAAGGATCTTATATGAAACTCTAATGAAGAGTGATTCTAGGTGAAATCTATATATGTTTGTGATCCTAAGTGAATCTCAAAATATAATTATGGAAATCCTATTCCTATTGATGGAATGGTGATTAATATATTGACAAATGAAATACCTAGAGGGGTTGATTATGGATATCCTTATATGAATGGTCCCTGACTCAAGGGTGAGTCCATATCTTTGGCAATGGTTGTGTATTCTAAAATAGATGATTCACGACCAATAAATTGCATAATGAATGTGATGATCTAGTGCATAAGTATTAGGATGAGTGATACCCTAATACAAACTAGGTGAATAAACTCAAGTAAGATAAAGGTGTTGAGGGAAGTGATACATCAAGGCATGATAGATATCACATCGAACACCCCAATTCTGATATACCATGATGTGTTCTAAGTTCATTATAATTGGAATGGATGACACATGAAATGTGTCATGTTTATTGTTACATTGAGATATAATACACCTTGATGGTTGTAGGATAACATGCCTTATGAAAAGGTTAATCTAAATTAATATACTATGATTTAATCATAGACTGATAAAGATGAGAAACAAACTCATACTTTGTGTTGATAATACATTCAATGATGAATGATGAGGATATATAAGTATGCTTGAATACTTATGATATCTATTTTTGGATTCTATCTATGAGAAGCAATGGAATAGGGCTGATCATTAATGATATGATCTTAAGACCCAAGTGGTTATTGCTTATTTATGGAAAACCCTAATGAAGGGTACTGATGTGAAAGAGAAATCATGAACCGTAAAAAGGGATGATACTACTTAGTGTTATATGATACTGATATGAAAGGATTATAATTGTTATCACGAATACTAATCATGTAGGGATGATGAGATGAGAAGCATAGCCAGGTATGGGATATGATGCTTGTTTTTTGAGAATGTTTTATAGGCTTTATAAGCATTTATATGCTTTGTGTAGTAAGAATCATTGAGCTTTGTGTACTATGTAAAATACATTGTTTAGCAAGAATTATGATGTTTTTTGTTAGATGATTTGAAGGTAAAACGTTACCTAACAAGTAGTAATAAGTATCCTATGGTGAGTTATGGGTTCAAATACCCAGATGCTATAATTATGATGATGAACTTGTTAAGAAGAGGAAATGTACTTGGTGAGTTGAGGGATTAAGATTCCAATACTTTGTGAAAAGAGTATGGCTACATGCCATGACTCCGCAATGATAATTCCAGGTTGTAGATATATGATTGAAGCCTGAAGAGAGTTAATGTTTGATAATGATTCTGTAGTGAATAAATGTTATACATGTTCTTCATATTCCTTAATGAATAAGTGACATGTGGCTCTTTCAAGTTATAGCTGCAATGTTTTAGATAAGAATAATATTCTAATATGTTAGATATTGAATTAGTTGTTGTCAATCATATATGATTCTTCTATGCATATTTATCTTCTTAAGCTACAATAATAATGTTACTGGCAGAGAGTTATATCTCTCGCTGGGGCAATTTACAATTGTCTCACCCCCGTGGGAACTACATTTTTAGGTGGACGCGGATGAGGAGACAAGAATCCTTCAGTAGGAGAAGGACATCAGCAACAATAGCAGAGACAGCAATGAAGTCTCAGGTGGAGACACTGGCTGTTATGCCTTGTATAGATGTAGATAGAGTCCTATGTGTCGTCTCTATACTCTCAGGTCCTCAGAGTAGTAGTTAGTGCTTTCATATTTTGGCTGAGTGCCTCAAGATTTTGTACTGCCTGTGATTAGCTTGACAGGATAGTTAATGCTTGTAATTCTCAAAACGAGATGATACCGAAATATGTACCTTTGAATAAGAATGTAAATGTGTTACTTTGGTTATGTGAGAAAGTTTTCCTTTGATGGATCTCTTGATAAAAAGGTTTTAATTTTTAGTGATTTTTGGTAATCCACTGCTTAGTGAATGCTTCCGCATTAGTTAATCTTGATTTAATGAGATGGCCGTCACACTTAGGGTGAAATAAATCCTCAACCGTCAGATTAGACTTGATTTTCAGATTTTCCTGGTCAGGCAGTCTTTGTAGTTTCGAGTCTATAAGTCAGTAGTACCAAGTCTGTATGATTTCTTGAGTCTTCTTCTTATATGATTTCGATACTATCAACTTGTGAAGTCAGTAATACCGAGTATGTGCGGCTCTTGAGGTACCTAAAAGGCAGAAAAATGTAAATAAGTACTTTGAAATATAATATATTATTTAAAAACATTAAAAATATATTTATTTGATGCAATTGAGTAACACATTCTAATATTAATAAATCATGCACAAATTAATATGAAAAATGAATAATAAGTGCACAAAAATCAATATAAAATAGCTTGTGAAAATGACAAATATACAGTGCATCAAACTCCCCTAAACTTAAATGTTGCTCATCCACGAGAAAAACACTCTCAGATCTATTTGAGAAAAGTTAGCAAAAGGACAAAATAATATAAATTTCATTTCTCAACTACTCCCACTTGATGGTTCCAAACTGGCCTTCACTAATCACTAAACAATCAACTTCTCTGTAGTGACAAAAAACATTAGTAAAAGATATCCACCTTTAGATCCATGAACTCTATCAAGAGAGAAGTTAAAATCATAACCAATTAGGCATTTTCTTGGTGGATTATGTGATTCCCTATTCTACATTGCTCTTTCCTAACTACCAATCTACTTGGAAGCAGTTATGTATAAAACTTAATGAGGAGAAAAATCATATAAGTGGCCTACTAATAAGAGCAATGGACGGTATGAAGTGGGTGGAAAATGAAGAATCACAAGTACCTCCTAATCATTTATGCCAAAAACAAAACATGATGAACCTATATGGTGAAATAAATGAAAACTGCATGAATCCTAATGCCTACTTTATTGGTAGAATGATGCATGATTCAAAAGATATCATCAATTTGACGAACACAATTTTGAAAAAAAATGCATCATGTGTATCTTTCCGTCATTTTTGTGAAGTTTTGAGGGCATCCTTTCTCTCTCTTAACTTTGAAACATTATCAAACTTTTTTCTTATTTTTTTCATTGGCCCATTGTTCTAGCATGATGGAACATTATGTCTGCGCTTTATTACATATCATTCATTTATTATTTTTTCTATTTTTTCTCTGAGGGTATGGATGCGTATCCCTGCACCTTAATTACAAAGGAAAATGATGCCTATTTGATATAGAAATTAATGATGAAAAAAATGCATGCAATCTACATGTCATTGTTTATGAAACTAGAATGATGTGTACATAAATTGTTGAAGTACACAACTTGGTATTTTTTCATTTTTGTAATGAATGCAGTAAAAGAAAACTAACTATTATGTCACCTACTATGCCATGCAATGAAAATAAGAGAATATAATTTGGAGTACTTGTTCATCTTAAGGTGGTGAGTAAATAATGAGTAGAAGATGGGTGGAATCACATAACTATGAGACAAAGTGTTTCATGAACTTATGATACATCCCTCTTTAATATCTTCTCTACAAGGTAGCCTTAGGATTTATTTCTTAGACTTAAATTTAAGGTCCCATTAACTATATGATCAAATTAAGCCCAAACCCCATCTTCATCCACATTTCTTGAATAATTAAGATGTCTATTCATATTAAATATCCTTAAGCTGACTAACCCAAACACTTGGTCTAAGTGAGATTACTCAATTACTCACAACTTAAGCCCACAAAATTTTTTTTTCTCAACTTCCATCGCAACCTTGAAAGCATGCATGATAAATTCCATGAAAAAACAAAATTTCAACTTCACATTACACTAGATACATTGTGGATCCTACAAATTACAAAACAAAAATCTAAAAGCAAGTAAAAAGGGAAGATAAAGTCATTCCAACACCGAACTCCCCTAAGCTTGAATTTGACCATGTCCTCATAGTAAAAAACCCAAACTTAGAGGTGGAATGGGTATACCTAATTCTCTATAGGGTGGTGGTGGTGGATGATAGGTGGTTCTTTGGATCAAGTTGTGCAAGAATATATCCCTCTTCTTGGTGCCACTAATTTGTGTCTTTTTGGCATCAATATATGACATTATCTCTCCTTCTTTGAGCCTTGAAAATTGGTGCCCACCGACATGTGTATCAGTGGTACCAACAACTTCTTCTTGTAGCTTTTGTCATCTTTTTGTTGAAAAATTTTGTTATTACCAACTTTGAACTCGATAGCAGCGACTTGGATCTTGGATTCAAGTGATTTTCTTGGAAAATTTTGGTAGTACCGACTTTGAACTCGATAGTACCAACTTTATGTAGAATATTAACTAATAGGGATTCAGTAGTACTGACTTGGGGGTCGGTAGTATTGGCTTTGCCCATGTCTGCACACCAAACAAGAGTATCAAGGTACCTTTTTGCATAAACTAAAATATAACATGAAAAAGATGAAATGTAACTAAGAAAAACACCTAAACAAATTGTAAATGACAAAAAATAAAACTGGGTTGCCTCCCATAAGTGCCCTTACTTAATGTCCTAGACTAGACATGAATGATCCTCCTCAACTTGGGTTGTAATGGGATGGTGGTGAAAAATCATCTGACAATATGAACTCCACTCTATCATCTTCTATCTCAAGTTTTAAATAGCCTCTTCCAATGGCAGTGATCACATCGGCCGTAGCTTGGAATGGTCATCCTAAAAGCATCTTTGATCCTCATATCTCCTTCATATCCATTACCACAAAGTCAACTAGATAGATGAACTTGTCGACTTCAACCAACATGCCCTCGAATATCCTGTATGGCCTCACAATAGAGCCATCTGCCAACTCAATTGCCATTGATGTTCTTGTTGGCTCTTTCAACCCTAGATTTTGGAAGGTGGTAAGAGGCATGAGATTAATACTCACTCTGAAATCACATAGTGCCTGCTTGAAATGTTTACCACCTATAAAACATGGGATGTAGAAACATCCTGGATCCTTCTTTTTCCTTGGCAACTTCCCTTTGATCAATGCACTCATGATCTCATCACCTATACAATATATGTGTCTTTAATCCGCGCACTTTTTGTTGATGATATCTTTCAAAAACCTCCCATAAGCATGAATTTGGTCTATCACCTCCACCAATGGCAAACTGATGTGGACCTTTGGGAATATGTCTAGAAACTTTTTGTATTGTGTTTCCTTTTTCCTCGTCTTTAGACTATCTGGGGATGACACATCAGACTTCTCTTCTCACATATGTGGGGGAACATATCATACTTGATGAATTTCCTCCCCTATGCTTGCTTCAGCACCACCTTCTAAAATACAAATTGGCACATCCTCTGTGGACGGTGTATTCGGTAGTTGTTCCTTCTGAATTGTGGGTGCCCCTTTATTGACTGTGACTGTTCCACTGCATAGTAAAACCTTCACATGCTCATGTTGAATAGGTACCCTTTTAGGAACTGTAGTCGGTGATTTAACATGAATGGGACCTTGATGTTCATTGTCCAGTGGCATTTTGCATCCTCTTGGTAATCCCAATAGACTATGAGGAAATTTGACTTTTGCACATACACCCAATTAGACTCCTGAGTGTGTTTCTTGGGTGCCTCCTCGGTATAATGTTCTCACTCTTTGACAACATAGATGAATTTTACTTGGTGTTGTTGATGTGATACAACTGCATTCCCAGGTGCTCCTTGCTGCAAAACTTCTTCAAGGAAGCTAGATCTATGACTAACTACAAAATTCAATATTCAATGTTGTGGATTTGGGCATCTTGGTTTTGCATCTCCCTATGTATCTGACCAATAATTGCTTCATTTTGGTTCATCAACTTTCCTAACATGTTCTCAATTTTGTCAATCTTGCTGGGGGCATTGTCCTACTGGTATTGCCAGTGCATGTACATGCAATCCTCTTCTTGACCTACAGATGATTTGACATCCTTCTGGCACAATTTTGTGGCGATGAGGTCAAGTTTCTCATTCAATGTCGTGATGACTATAGATTCTTCAACACTTGTAATGGTTGCTAGGAGTTCTCTTTCTTCACCCCATGACTAGTTCTTCTCCATGTTTTTTAGGATCTCATGGTGTCTAGAAGGCTTGTTGTTCAAGAAAAATCTAGATCCTGCACTGTCTCGGGTGGTCCTCTCACCCTGATCTAGGCCATAATAGAAGATTTTTTCTTATACGTATACATCTATACCATGGTGAGGTACCTTCCACAACATGTTCTGAAGGTTCTCCCAAGCCTCTGAGTATGACTGTTCATCCTATTACTTGAAGTTGTAAATCTTTTGCATCAATTCATTCATCTTCTGCGGCAACAAATAACACTCAAAGAATGCGTCTATCATCTGGTCCCATGTCTCTATGGATTCTGGATTGAGGTTACTGAACCAATACTTAGCATGGTCTACCAAGGATGATGGAAACACCTTTAGATATATCATAGTGGAAGGAACTTTGTCTATCTTCACCATGTTAAAAATTTCAATGAAATTGCTGATGTGAGTCATTGAGTCTTCAATAATGTGGCCATGGAAATCTTGTTGCTTCAGTAACACCTCCAGCCAAGGATCAATCTTGTAGCTTCCCACATTTATCACTTGTCGCTTGATTGGTCCAAGCTGAGCTGTTGAGGATGACGCCTTAATTTTCTCCCAGATGGTCTATTCTTCTTTTGCATCACCCATACCTTCCAGTTGTGGAATTGTTGTGGGACAGTAATCAATGGTTTGTATTTAAACCATGCACTAGTACGTGAAATTTGTGAATTTAATGTGAGAACAAGATACCAGTGATTAAATAAAAAAATATTTTCAATTCATATTTGGAAAGAATGAAAAGAAAAAAAAAGAGGGTGGCCTAGAGTGCCTGATAACAACACTCTTAGTGTTTGACTATGTTAATTCCTTGACAACGACGCCAAAAATTGACAAGAGTAAACTGTCCGTGAAAAACGCAAGTGTATGTGTCAAAGTAATACAGGCGAATGAGGCCCAAATATCGAACATGAGGAAACATAATTCAAGTAACTACTACTATCTACTTTTGATCAGCTGGCAAACAAAAACTTTGATTTGAGAGTTATTAAACTAATTGCAAGAAAGAAAACTAATTTAATGGTTTGTGATCACAATGAGAAGAAATTCTCTAGGACCGTGGTTTCACCACAACCGACAATGTAGATTTTTCTAAATATTGATATATATTCCTCCCACTCTTGGATAAAGAGCCTATAGTAAGAACTAACCACTCTCATAGTGTAGTTCACTACCTATTCTAATGTCAATCCCATATCCATAGTAATTGGTTAATTAGTTATGTGCTTTAACGAATGCTTTGGGTAATCTCTTCACGTTCATAAGCCACCTTTCCTGAAGGATTATATAAAACATGTGGTACTATGGATTTCCAATCGTTATTCCTCCTCCTAAAGTTATTAAGGATCTAATTAATCAACTATGTTGCACAAGATAGACAAATCAATACGATTTCATAGAAACATGCCCAAGAATAAGGGGAAAACAATATACTAATGCAAAAGATCTATATACAATGTACAATCGGGCTACTCCCTGGTCCTAGAGAACACAAGGAATATACCCTCATGGTTTCCATGGACAAAAAATTCTAGGAAGAAGGGAAAACATGGAGAACATAGAAAAACTAATGAACTTTCTACAGAAATGTGACTTGGACGCTCCACACTGATGAACGGATCCACAAACCATGAGTTCTGCCCACCGAACGTGCTCAGAACCTCCCAATCATGTGGTTCCCCTTCTCGTTCTCTGCTCCCACATTGTAGCCATCGTGCAATGGAATAGAACGTGATAGGTTAGGTCTGGCCAAACTCCCTTTAACTCATAGAAGTGACTTAGGGTGAAATAAATCCTAAACCGTCATATTAGACTTGATTTTCAAATTTTCCTGATTAGGCAGACCCGGTAGTATCAAGTCTGTAAGGCATTAGTACTGAGTTTGTATGGTTCCTTGAGTCTTCTACTGATGCAATTTTGATATATCAACTTGTGAAGTCAGTAGTACCGAGTCTGTGTGACTCTTGCGGTACCTAAAAGGCTAAAAAATGTACATAAGTACTTTGAAATATAATAAATCATTTGGAAGCATTAAAATTGTATTTATTTGATGCATTGGAGTAATACATGTTAATATTAATAAATCATGTACAAATTAATATGAAAATTGAATTTTAAGTGCACAAAAATCAATATAAAATAGCCTATGAAAATGAAAAATATCTAGTGCATCAACACCACTATTAAATTTGTGAGGGGTATGGGAGAAGCTGAAGAGGGGGAAGGGTGCCAGCCTAAACTTAGGGTTTTGGCACTTTGCCTTTTTATGTTTTTGTTTTATGGATGGACAAATAAGAGGGTGAGGGAAGAAGTGTAGAAAAAGATATTCTTTGTACAACTAATTTTTTTTAAATTTAAGCATATTGGTAGTATCTTACATTGGGTCAACCTATCCAGAGTCATGCAAAATCAAGAAATTTTTTCAATTAGATCTCTCAGTTTTGTGTTGCCTCTAAGTTCTCTAGAAATTATAGTTTTACAGTGGCCTCCATTCTCACCTGCATGGGCTCCCTTTCTCTTATAGGTATAAGGAATGTGATTGATTACTCTGGTCCTGGCTCAATATGGTGGCAAAATGAATAACTGAGGATCCAACTAATAGAGGACAAAGAAGAGGTAATAGAGATTCTAGAGGAGGAAACCCACGGGGAAGAAGGGGACATTGAATTGGCCATGATTTCACAACTTTGAAATGATTATCTTGCAACTATTAGGCGATGAAGAGGACATTAACAAAGGCATGGGTGTTCCTGAATAAAGTACTATTTAAGAAATTGGAAGAAGGATTGTTCATCATCCAATTCTTCCACTAGAGGGATAAGAGGAACGTAATTCAAGGAGCACCATGGAACTCTGAGAATAAGTTGCTTCTCTTTACAACGATTGAATAGGATGAACAACCTGAGAATGTGGAACCATGTATTGTTTGTTCTTGATTTGACTTTACAAACTCCCTCTAGGGCTCCATTAAGAAGTAGTGATAAGAACTATTACCAATATGATACGGAAGGTGGCCTAAACAAATCACGACGATTCAAATTGGGAAGCTTCCTCAAGAGTATGAGTACTGCTTAGTGTCTTGAAGCCACTAAAGAGGGTCCTATAGGCTAGAGTAATGATAGGTGGATGGTCAAAGTAGAAGCTAAATATGAGAGATTGTCATCTTTCTGCTACATATGTAGATTTCTAGGGCATCTTAATCAGGATTGTTTGGGACTGATGAAAGGAAAGACAAAGATCATCAATGGGGGTTGTGGATAAAGGATTCTCCTAGGAAGCCAAGAGTTTCGGTTGTAGAAGAACTATATGGGGAAGGCAACTCCACGAAGAGGGTACTCTTTCCATAACAAACTGTAGTCAGTAGGGATAAATGATACTAGTTCCATGGGAAAGGCAATACATAGAAGATGCACAAACATACATCACAGAAGAGAAGATCATAAAAAGGATGATGGTAGCAATGCTAGTGCTTTTTGGGAGGAGGAGCATTCTAACCAAGTGTGGAAGGTGGGACAACATAGTGTGAAGAGCACAATGATGGGCACCTAGAGTGCAATACACGATGATGAAGAAGTGTAACGTCTGGGCCCACTACCCAAGGCTCTAGTAGAGTTTCAAGAATGATGACTGCCCCACAGACCACCACTAGCGTTAACTGTGCACTTTGTCCTCACTCATGAGCATGCCAGGATCAACTTCCCGGCAGGTCACTCATCCCAGTACTACTCCAAGCTGAGCATGCTTAACTATGTAGTTCTTAGTGACAGGATCCCAGAAAAGGTAGTGCACCTTGGTGATATGGGTAGTCCAATCATTCCTTTTAAGATCATGTTATATGAGGCCTCAAATCCTGGGATGTTACAATCTCCCCCACTTAGACTCTTGACGTCCTCATCGAGGCTCAACTATAAGGACTCATAATCTCTTCCCCATTTCAGTGCGGGCCCACAATGGCCCATGGACACCCAGCTCCCGATCATGGAATACCAGCGCAAGGGTGGCTATGTCAACCATGGACAACCCTTTCCTACATGCCTGGACCGCACGACCTAAGACTGGCATGCCATGTCCATGTAGGCCCCACCTACTGGAGGAGAATTGGCTCTGATACCATTTGTCACGTCTGGGCCCACTACCCAAGCCTCTAGTAGAGTTTCAGGAATGATGACTTCCCCCACAGACCACCACTAGCCTTAACTGTGCACTTTGTCCTCACTCATGCGCCTGCCAAGATCAACTTCCCGATAGGTCACCCATCCCAGTATTAATCCAAGCTGAGCACGCTTAACTATGTAGTTCTTAGTGATGGCATCCCGACAAAGGAGGTGCACCTTGGTGATATGGGTAGTCCAATCATTCCTTTTAAGATCATGTTATCTGAGGCCTCAAATCCTGGAATGTTACAAGAAGCCATCAATGACATGGAAAGGATACCTATGATCGAGGAGTCTTCTAAAAAAAGGAAAGAAACTCAAAGGAAGGAAATAAGAGGGAAAAGGGGAAGACTATTTCATATATTACGACAAAGTTGGTCAACATATTATAAGAAGAAAAGGTCCTAGAAATAATGCCAGAAAATGATGATGACGAATTATCATTGGTGGAAGGAGTGGAGGAGCATCTCAAGAACTTGGTTGTCGAAATAGGGAAAAAGAATAAAGCTATAAAGGAAGGAGGGTCAAAAGATTCAAGAACATTAGTTGTGACATGAGCTCAAAAGAAGAAGAGGTAGATGGGTAGTTGGGGATAATAGAGGAGGGGTGGAGGATAAAAAGAGAAGAAGAAACACCAAGTGTGGGTGTATAAGATGAGTCAGGCAGCCAGACATGGGATATCAGAGGAGGAGGTTACATGGACCACAACTATTGGAAAAAGGCAGAGGTAAGCTGAAATTTTGTATATGAAGGTGGATGAACCAATCCAATAAGAGGATCAAGGAAAAAATAGAGAAAGGAGAGTTCTATGGGACAATGTAGCGAGGGGGTACAAGGCACTCTAGTAGAGGAGGTTGGGTGGCCAACCCCATGAACAATAATGAAAATCTAGAGCAGGAATCACCAAGGTATGGGTTGCTCTAACACTATCCAGCCTCTCTAATCACGCTATTGGAGAGAGATCCCAAATTTTGTTTTCTTAATGGAAACCATGGTTCTGGAAATAAAGCTTTAGGAGGCAAAGAAGATGTGTGGTTTCATTAATGGGATGTTCTTATCCAAATTGGAAAAATCATTTCTCTCTCCTCGATTAACATTTTTCTCTCAAAATTCAGAGGCAACTCCATCTTGGCATTATCTACCAGTGTATTAAATTTGAAAGTTAAATTCCAATGGATGAGAAGGTTTACTTCACTCCCAAGTTATCCATTAATTAAACCAATTTTAATTAATATTTCTTTTTCCTTTGCCATTATCTTATTATCTTGAGTCCCTTGGTCCTCAAGGAACCCTAAAGGTACAAAATCTCCCACTTGGAGGATATTCTTTGCCTTCTAGAGGTTTCCACCTCTCTCTCTGTATTCTCCTTTTCTTTGTTATTTAATTATCATTTGTATTTTCCTTTATCCTTTATTATTATTGGGCCCAATAGCCAATAAGGCCCATTTAACAATCAACAAGGCTATTTGCACACAAAATGTCGCGACCCAATCTCACATTAACCACAAGCCACGAGATTAGGACGCGATAGGATGGGATTAACACATAATCAACCACTCGTCGCTTTTAAAACAATCCAAGGCATTTAATTTATAACCAAGTTTAGGCTGTAAACAAGAACTAAACAAACTGCAGAAACTTCTCTATTAAACTGATAGAAGATACAAGCAAAGTCTACAGCATGATACATTGATTAACATAAAGAAAACATAACATTTAATTTACATCTTTGTACCCATTCTCTCTCTCGCTCACACCTTGTCCCGAAGATCGAGGGGAATGGACTAAGAGACCTCTAACTAGACTAACTACAAACCTTCTATCAACTAGGCATTAGGATGAAACGATCCTTCCGACTCCTGATGCTGATGCTGACCTGAAAATGTTTGAGTAGAGGGGTGAGCCTACTCGCTCAGTGAATAACATTTCACTTAGCTATCACTAAACAACTCGTCAGGTTTATTAACTGAAAATAAACAGATATACAGTTCATGAAGTGAAGTTCAATTGACATAGCAGATATACAGATAGTAATCACATTTCTAAACATCAACATATATCTCAGGTAGATATGCAGTTATATAAATTTACTGTGATCCTACATGATTATTTATTCATTTTATTATTAAGCCCTAAATATATGCAGTGTACTCTGCATACAAAGATCCGCAGCAAGTTCATGCTACGGTCCCACCGTACAAGACTTAGCGACACACCCGGGAAATGCTAAGTCTAACTGCTGTCCTGGTCTGCGTCAGGACTCTCAGGCTCTCACGGCCTCACTGCACTCTCAAAGAGTGTACTCTAGACTCCTCCTTAAACCTGAGCACACAGGCAGAGAGTCTCACAGGGTTACCTTCGTGACGCTGCACGAATGGTGTTAGATAACCAAGTTTTCTTTCTTTTTCCCAGTGCCACCGTGACACACACATAGATTATTGTTGAACACTGCTTTTCTGCCCTCGTGCCACCGTGACACACGCACAGATTATTGTTGAACACGAGTCACCGACCATCTAGACACACGCTAGTAGGTCGTTTCACCCCAAGGTGCAGACCTCACGAGGGGTTCTACGGCGTTAGGGCATCTAAGTCTATTAACAGATTAACAAATAAACAATTTACAAGAATATCACATTACAACTGTAAAACATAGAATTTCCTCTTTCTCATCATTCTTATCACGCAATTCAAGTTCCAATGAACTTATCATACTTGAATGTACTTGCTACACTATTTAAGAGTGATATCAACTGAAACTCGGCCGAACACTTTGGAACTCGGCTGAACGCTTCCCAGATTCTGAAACTCGGTCGACCAACCTCGGCCGACCAATTGGAAACTCGGCTGATCCCCTGGGGAACTCAGCCGACCAACACACCGCTTTATTTACCTACAAGGAAACTCGGCCGATCAGGACCAAACTCGGCCGACCAAATCGCTGTTCGTATATCTAATTAAGAAACTCGACCGATCCGAGACCCAAACTCGGCCGACCCAAAATCACAGTACGATTGCCCTAAGAAGGAACTCGGCCGACCGAATAGAAACTCGGCCGAACCGCGCACAGGCAGAAAACAAAAACGGCCTGCAAAAGTCGATTTCTCTCGAATCGACGGGCAAATCTCGAACAAACTCCATAAAACATTCGCAATCGATGCATATGACTAAACCGCACCTGAAGGGAAGAAGGAAACGAGCTAGGGCTGCACCGTGCACCCCAATCTCCAAGCCGTTTTCCCTGCAACCGTAGCTTCAGCTGCGAATCTGATTCGAATTGACGGAGAAGGAGATCCACGGAGGGAAAGGACGAACTGCAACAGCTGATCGGAGCAAAACGACGCTCCGACGTCTCTCCCTTTTCAGCTCCCTCTCTCTTTCTCTCTCTCTCTCCCTTTCTCACGCAAGGAAGAAGAACGCAGAAGCGTTTTCTCGTTTCTGCGAAAGTGAAACGAGATAAGGGAGAAAGAGTAGATAAGGAAGAAAACCTAGGGGCCAAATCACAAAGTTCAAAACTACAAACGGGTCCCTATAAGCCCAAAAACATGCAACTTTTGACTCGAAGATCGGATTCAAACGATTTCTCTGACAACGCTTCAAGCGTAAGATCCTACACGCTTTAGAAGCTAGAAAACACACTAAGCACATGTCTTATCCATTTTAAACATTATTAACAAAAACAGGCTTATAACTTAACACATCAGCTAAACACATGCTGAACAGCATACTTACGGGATAAGCTCGACGCGGGTCGTAACAATCTCCTTCCCTTATAAGAATTTCATCCCGAAATTCCTAGAAGAGAAAAGGAAACTTGCCACGCATCTCAGACTCTAGTTCCCACGTAGCTTCCTCAAGATTATGGTTTCTCCATAAAACCTTCACTAAAGGTATCTCCCGGTTCTTAAGCTTTTTGATCCGGTGATCAACTATTTGCACTGGTCCTTCAACATAGGACACATCTGTCCTATGCTGTGCCGGTTCTGGATCTAGAATCTTTTCTGTACCGGGATGACACTTTTTCAGCATAGACACATGGAGGACATCATGAAGATTTGCCAACTCAGACGGCAAATCCAACCTGTAAGCTACAGGTCCAATCCTCTCAACAATAGGATATGAACCCATATACCTAGGGGTCAACTTACCCCTCTTGCCAAACCTCAACACTCCCTTCCATGGTGAAACCTTCAAATAGAACTCGTCTCCAACCTCAAACTCAAGAGGTCGACGTCGTCTTTCTGCATAACTTTTCTATCTGTCCTGAGCAGCTTTTAATTGATCCCTGATCACATATATCTTTTCTGTAGTTATATCAACTAGCTCAGGTCCAAGAATTTCCTTCTCAACTACCTCGTACCAACAAACTGGTGATCTACACTTCCTGCCATAAAGATCTTCATATGGGGCCATTCCAAGACTTGTATGGTAGCTATTATTATATGCAAACTCCATTAGGCTTAAGTGTTCTTCCCAGTTGCCTCTAAACTGTAGCACGCATGCTCTCAGCATGTCTTCAAGGGTATGAATGGTCCTCTCAGATTGACCATCTATCTGTGGGTGGAACGCTGTACTGAACTTCAACCTTGTGCCCAACACATGATGTAACTGATTCCAGAATCTAGATGTAAACTTTGGATCTCTGTCAGAAACAATGGAAACTGGAATCCCATGCAACCTGATTACCTCATCCACATAAACTTTAGCCAGTTTTGGAACGTCAAAGGTTGACTTGACAGGAAGGAAGTGAGCAGACTTAGTTAGTCTATCCACAATCACCCATATCGAGTCTGAACCCTTAGGCGTTCTGGGTAATCCTACCACAAAGTCCATCGTGATGTGTTCCCATTTCCATTCTGGTATAGGAAGCGACTGCAAAATACCAGCAGGTTTCTGATGTTCAGCCTTAACCTGCTGACACACCCCACACCTAGCCACGTATTCAGCCACATCCTTTTTCATGCCAGACCACCAGTACAACTCTTTGAGGTTCCTGTACATCTTTGTGTTACCTGGATGCATAACATACATAGAAGTATGTGCTTCCTCAAGAATCTGCTCTTTCAACTCACTGTTTCCAGGTACACACAACCTATCCTGAAGATACAACATGCCTTCATCAGAAAATCTGAACTCTGTTCTCTTACCTTCTGACATTTCCTGCATGATTTGCCACAACTCATCATCACTATGCTGCAATTCCTTTATCTGATTATAAAAAGTAGGTCTGACTTGCATCTGAGCAATCAACCCACTCTGTCCAGCCACATCCAAGTCCAAGTTCAATTTCCGCATATCTACAAGCAAGTCTCTCTTGAAACATGCCATAGAAAATGCATTTGCTATTGAACTTGACTTTCTACTCAAGGCATCAAATACAACATTCGCCTTACCAGGATGGTAATCGATTGTCACATCATAGTCCTTGATCAGCTCAAGCCATCTGCGCGGTCTCAAATTCAAGTCTTTTTGAGTGAAGATATATTTCAAGCTCTTATGGTTTGTAAACACCTGACATGTCTCACCATACAAGTAGTGACGCCATGTCTTAAGAGCATGAACTATAGCAGCTAATTCCAGATCATGGACCGGGTAATTCTCTTCATTCTTCTTAAGCTGTCTAGATGCGTAAGCCACAACTTTGCCTTATTGCATCAGTACACAGCCCAAACCTCTCCTAGAAGCATCACAGAACACTGTATAACCCTTATCTGTCTCAGGCAACACTAACACTGGCACTGTGGTCAACTTCCTTTTCAAAATCTAAAAACTCTTCTCACAGTTATCAGACCAAACAAACGGTGCGTTTTTCCTTGTCAAGCGTGTCAAGGGTGATGCTATCACACTGAAGTTCTTTATGAACCTTCTGTAATAACCTGCTAATCCCAAGAAACTTCTGATTTCAGTAGGAGTCTTAGGCTGTTCCCACTGAAGTACAGAATCAACTTTCTTAGGGTCAACACTAACTCCACCTCTCGATATAACATGTCCAAGAAATGCTACCTCGGCCAACCAGAACTCGCACTTGCTAAATTTAGCAAACAACTGGTGTTGTCTCAACAACTGCAACACTACTCTCAAGTGTTGCTCATGTTGTTCATCGTCTCTGGAATAGATCAGAATATCATCTATAAAGACTACAATAAACTGATCTAGGAATGGTTTGAAAATCCGATTCATCATATCCATAAAGGCTGTTGGGCCATTGGTCAGCCCAAATGACATGACCAAAAACTCATAATGCCCATACCTGGTTCTGAAAGCTGTTTTAGGAATATCGGAAGCCTTTATTCTGAGCTGATGATATCCATATTTCAAATCAATTTTTGAAAAGATCGTCGCTCCACGCAACTGATCAAACAGATCATCTATTCTCGGCAATGGATACTTGTTCTTAATAGTGATCTTGTTCTGTTGCCTGTAATCTATACAGAGACGCATGGTACCATCCTTTTTTTTTAACAAACAGGACTGGAGCACCCCACGGTGAAGAACTGGGTCTAATGAAACCCTTATCTAGCAACTCCTGCAACTGCACCTTGAGTTCCTTCAACTCTGCAGGTGCCATTCTATAGGCTGGCAGTGCTACTGGATGACTACCTGGATATATCTGAATTTCAAAATCAATGTCTCTGACAGGAGGTAAGCCTGGTAACTCCTATGGAAAAACATCAGAGAACTCACGAACCACAGGCACATCATAAACACTGGCGGTGCTCTTCTCTACTCTGGTGTCAACCACATGAGCAAGGAACGCTTCACATCCTTTCTGTAACATCTTATCAGCTACAGCAGCTGATATTATGCACGTAGGCAGGACTTTCCTGTCTCCAGTAAAGACACAAGAAAATTCCCCTAGTTGAAAGGTAGCTTCCTTCTTCCAACAATCGAGTTGCACTCGATATGTTTCAAGACAATCCATACCCAAGATGACTTGAAAAGTATTTACATCCAAGGGTATGAGATTAGCAGCAAAGGTGAAACCTCCAAAAGATAACAAGCATCCGGGACAAGACTCGGACAAAACTGTTGGTCCACCTAGTGGAACCCTCAACACTAACTCATCTACCAACTCTTGAGTTAACATATTAAGTTCACCAACTAAAGAACATCGTATAAAAGAGTGAGTAGCTCCCGGATCTATCAAAACTGAAATTGGTATACTATTAAACAAAAGCATCTCTCCTGTAACAACTTGTGAAGAGATTATACCTTCCTGAGGTGTCAAAGAAAAGAAACGTGCTGAAGCTCTTCCTCTGCCACACTGTCCTCTCTGACCACTCCTGCCACTAGACACTCTACCTCCTCTCTTTTCTTCTACACCACGCCACCACAACTCTGCATCGCCTGTCAAAAGGTAGACTGCACGATTAATCTTCTTATCTTCTGGAAGCTCCATCAGACGAAAGACCTTTTCTATCTGTCTAAACCACTCATCAGCTTCGGCGGGATCTGTAATGCCACTAAACTATGTGCCACCAAGCTTCTTCACAAGCTCATAAGATCGCATCAGATCTTTACTGCTGGTAGAAGAAGAATCTCGCCTATCAGCCTTGTACCTCTCTTTGGTCTCCAGGAACATCCTGTACATCCGTGATGCTTCATCCACGTGGTCACCACCACCTGGACCCAAGTACCGTGGATCAGGGCCAACATGGCTCTCGGCCTGATCATCACGATCAAAGCCTCTTCCTGCCATCTGCAATGATATAATAGAATATTTCCTATTAGAAAACTACAGATAGAAGAAAGACACTTAAACCTTAATCCTATTGGTCTCTTATCGTCCCCTGATCTTGAGTAACTAAGTACTCAAACCTAAGCTCTGATACCATAAAATTGTCGCGACCCAATCTCACATTAACCACAAGCCATGAGATTAGGACGCGACATGATGGGATTAACACATAATCAACCACTCGTCGCTTTTAAAACAATCCAAGGCATTTAATTGATAACCAAGTTTAGGCTGTAAACAAGAACTAAACAAACTGCAGAAACTTCTCTATTAAACTGATAGAAGATACAAGAAAAGTCTACATCATGATACATTGATTAACATAAAGAAAACATAACATTTAATTTACATCTTTGTACCCATTCTCTCTCTCGCTCACACCTTGTCCCGAAGATCGAGGGGAATGGACTAAGAGACCTCTAACTAGACTAACTACAAACCTTCTATCAACTAGGCGTTAGGATGAAACGATCCTTCCGACTCCTGATGTTGATGTTGACCTGAAAATGTTTGAGTTGAGGGGTGAGCCTACTCGCTCAGTGAATAACATTTCACTTAGCTATCACTAAACAACTCGTCAGGTTTATTAACTAAAAATAAACAGATATACAGTTCATGCAAGGCAGTTCAATTGACATAGCAGATATACAGATAGTAATCACATTTCTAAACATCAACATGTATCTTAGGTAGATATGCAGTTATATAAATTTACTGTGATCCTACATGATTATTTATTCATTTTATTATTATGCCCTAAATATATGCAGTGTACTCTGCATATAAAGATCTGCAGCAAGTTCATGCTACGGTCCCACCGTACAAGACTTAGCAACACACCCGGGAAATGCTAAGTCTGACTACTGTCTTGGTCTGCGTCAGGACTCTCAGGCTCTCACGGCCTCACTGCACTCTCAAAGAGAGTACTCTAGACTCCTCCTTAAACCTGAGCACACAGGCGGAGAGTCTCACAGGGTTACCTTCATGACGCTGCACGAATGGTGTTAGATAACCAAGTTTTCTTTCTTTTTCCCAGTGCCACCGTGACACACGCACGGATTATTGTTGAACACTGCTTTTCTGCCCTCGTGCCACCGTGACACACACACAGATTATTGTTGAACACGAGTCACCGACCATCTAGACACACGCTAGTAGGTTGTTTCACCCCAAGGTGCAGACCTCACGAGGGGTTCTACGGCGTTAGGGCATCTAAGTCTATTAACATATTAACAAATAAACAATTTATAGGAATATCACATTACAACTGTAAAACATAGAATTTCCTCTTTCTCATCATTCTTATCACGCAATTCAAGTTCCAATGAACTTATCATACTTGAATGTACTTGCTACACTATTTAAGAGTGATATCAACTGAAACTGAAGCTAATAAACATTTAAAATGAGTTTAATAATGATTTCTAGATGAACTGCCACTCACCACTTGAAACTCGGCCGAACACTTTGGAACTCAGCCGAACGCTTCCCAGATTCTGAAACTCGGCCGACCAACCTCGGCCGACCAACTGGAAACTTGGCCGATCCCATGGGGTACTCGGCCGACCAACACACCGCTTTATTTACCTACAAGGAAACTCGGCCGATCAGGACCAAACTCGGCCGACCAAATCACTGTTCGTATATCTAATTAAGAAACTCGGCCGATCCGAAACCCAAACTCGGCCGACCCAAAATCACCGTACGATTGCCCTAAGAAGGAACTCGGCCGACCGAATAGAAACTCGGTCAAACCGCGCACAGGCAGAAAACAAAAACGGCCTGCAAAAGTCGATTTCTCTCGAATCGACGGCCAAATCTCGAACAAACACCACAAAACATTCGCAATCGACGCATATGACTAAACCGCACCTGAAGGGAAGAAGGAAACGAGCTAGGGCTGCACCGTGCACCCCAATCTCCAAGCCGTTTTCCCTGCAACCGTAGCTTCAGCTGCGAATCCGATTCGAATTGATGGAGAAGGAGATCCACGGAGGGAAAGGACGAACTGCAGCAGCTGATCGGAGCAAAACGACGCTCCGACGTCTCTCCCTACTCAGCTCCCTCTCTCTTTCTCTCTCTCTCTCCCCCTTTCTCACGCAAGGAAGAAGAACGCAGAAGCGTTCTCTCGTTTCTGTGAAAGTGAAACGAGATAAGGGAGAAAGAGTAGATAAGGAAGAAAACCTAGGGGCCAAATCGCAAAGTTCAAAACTACAAACGGGTCCCTATAAGACCAAAAACATGCAACTTTTGACTCAAAGATCGGATTCGAACGATTTCTCTAACAACGCTTCAAGCGTAAGATCCTACACGCTTTAGAAGCTAGAAAACACACTAAGCACATGTCTTATCTGTTTTAAACATTATTAACAAAAACAGGCTTATAACTTAACACATCAGCTAAACACATGCTGAACAACATACTTACGGGATAAGCTCGACGCGGGTCGTAACACAAAATCATTTTAATTCAAACAATAAAGACAACATGTACTCCATTTATTATGAAAAGGAGAATTAAACATTTATTACATAATTAGGGAAAATGGAAGTTATTACATCCTCCCCTCCTTATAGGAATTTTTCCCTTAAAATTCAACAATCAAACAAACTAGTCAGGATATGCTTTCTCCATGTCTGTCTTCAGCTCCCATGTGGCCTCATCCTCTCCATGGTGCTTCCAAAGAACCTTTACCATCTCTATATTCTTACATCTGAGCTCGTTCACCTTGATATCTAGAATCCACAAAGGTGACTCAGGATAGGTCAACTTCCCTTGAAGCTCAATAGGCTCAATGCTCAGCACATGGCACATATCTTGCATATATCGCTTCAGATTGGACATGTGAAACACATCATGCATCATATTATACTAAGGGGATAATGCCAAATGATATACATCTTCACCAATCCATTCTAACACCTCAAATACACCCACGTATTGGGGACTCAACTTTCCTCTGTTCTTGGCTATAGCTCAGAGCGGTCGGATTTTCAGAAACACATGCTCTCCTACAATGAAATGCACATCAGTCTGCTTTGCATCAACATACGACTTATATCGATTTTGGGCTCTCTTCAGCCTTTTCTTGATCAAAGCAACTTTATCAGCATACACTTGGAGCTCATCTGACCTCAACAGGGTCCTCTCACCAACATCATGCCAATGAAGTGGTGACTGACACGGTCTCCCTTAAAGAGTTTCATATGGAGGCATCCTAATACTGGCTTGGTAGATGTTTTTGTTGGCAAACTTGGCTAAAGGTAATTACTACTCCCATGAGCCACCTCAATCGAGCACACAAGCTCTCAACAAATCTTCTAATGTCTGGATCATCCTTTCTAACTGACCGTCCGTCTGGGGTGATAAGCGGTACTAAACTTCAACCTCATTCCAAGTTCCTATTGAACTTGCCTCCACAACTTGGAAGTAAACTTGGGGTCTCTATCAGAGATGATTGAATCAAGTACGCCATGCAAACACACTATCTCTCTGATATACAACTCAGCTAGGTCTGACACCTTGGCACTGGTTTCTAAGGCAAGGAAGTGCACCAACTTGGTAAGACCATCTACCACAACCCATATCCCATCATCACCTTTCTTGGTCCAGAGTAGACCCACCACAAAATCAATGGTTATATGCTCCCATTTCCATTCTGGAATCTCTATTGACTATAAAAGTCCACTGGGTCATTAGTTTTCAGCCTTCACCATCTGGCACATAAGGCAACTGGCCACACATTCCGCAACGTCTCTCTTCATTCCTGGCCACCAAAAAAACCTCTACAAGTCTTTAAACATATTGGTAGTTCCTGGGTACACCGTATACTAACATCCATGAGCCTCTTACAATATATGCTCCCTTATTGGTGAATCCACAGGAACCCATATGCAATTCTTGAATTTGATCCCTCCATCTACTCCCAGTGAGAGATGAGTATGTGGCTTTGTCATCAAACCTTTCATCTTGTCGAGTTATCCACTGACCAACTATGCTGCCATGATCTCACCTAACAACTCAGATAGGATCTGGATATTGGCCAATCAAACTTGATCTTCAAGCAGTTGTGGAGTCCACTCCACCAGCTCCTCCAAGCTCTTCCACTAATTAGACAAAACAACTGCACACCTGAGTTGTTTCTGACTCAACACATCTTCCACGACATTCACCTTACCAGGATGATAGGTGATGGTGAAGTCGTAATCCTTCATATACTCCATCCATCATCGTTGTCGTAGGTTTAAGTCTCTTTGTGTCAGTAGGTATTTCAAGCTCTTGTGGCCGGTGAGGATCTCGAAGGTAGAGCCATACACGTAATGTTGCCATATCTTCAAGGAATGGATGATAGTAGCCAATTCGAGGTCATGCGTCAGGTAATTCACCTCGTTGGTCTTGAGCTATCGGGAGGCATATGCAACCACATGCCGATTATGTTCCAACACACAACCATGTCCCATCTTGGAAGCATCAGTGAATATCATGAAACCCTCATTGTCGGAAGGAAAAGTCAACACTGGGGTGGTGTCAGCTTCTCCTTCAGCTCCTGGAAGCAAGCTTCACATACGTCGGACCACACGAACTTCACATCCTTCCAGGTTAACATGGTCAGTGACAAAGCAGTCTTTGAGAAATCCTTGATGAAGCGATGGTAGTATCCGGCCAACCCCAAGAAGCTATGAATCTTAGAGGGGTTATTTGTTGCAGGCCAGTCTTGAACTGCTGACACTTTGGCTAGATCTACGAGGATCGTTCCTCCCGAGATGATGTGCCCGATAAGCATGACTTGGTCTATCCAGAACTCACATTTCGAGAACTTTTTATAAAACTTCTGCTTTCTCATGATATCAAGGACTCTACCCATGTGGTCACATTGTTGAACTAGGTCATCCAAGTATACCAAGATGCCATCTATGAACACTATCACAAAGGAGTCGAGGAAAGGCTAGAACACACTGTTCATAAGATTCATAAAGACATTAGGTGCATTGGAAAACCCAAACGACATGACCACAAACTCATAATGGCCATATCGGGTTCAGAAAGCCGGTTTAGGTGTATCCACACTTTGCACCCTCACCTGGTGGTATCCTGACCTCAAATCAATCTTGGAAAAGACTCAGGCTAATTTGAGTTGGTCAAACAGGTCATCTATTCTAGGAAAGGGGTACTTGTTCTTAATGGTTAACTGATTGATCATCTCATAATTAATACACATCTGAATTGACCCATCCTTCTTCTTCACAAAGAGAATTGGTGCTCCCCATGGTGATGTATTGGGTCGGATAAAACCTTTATCTAACAACTCCTGCAATAGGGTTTTCAACTCAAGTAACTCGACATGGGCCATTCTATAGTGTGCCTTATATATATGGTTAGTCCTGGGAGCTAACTCAATGGATAGATCTGCCTCCCGCTCAGGGGGAATCCCTAGTAGATCATCCAGAAACACATTTGCATACTCCTAAACCACCTCTATCTCCTCTAAGGATCACCCCTTAGCTTCAAGTTCAATAACTATGGCTAGGTAGGCTAGACAACCCTAGGATACCATCTGCTCATCTTTCAAGGATGACACATAAAGGCTGGTTGTAGCATCCTTCCTTCCTCGAATGGTGAAGTGTGGATGGCCGAGTTTCCTAATGAGGAACTTCTTCTCTCTATAGTCAATCTGGGCCCTATAGGTGTAAAACCAATTCATACTGATGATCACATCAATATCATTCATTTCGAGGAGGATGAAGTCAGTGGGAAGCTCATGGTTCAAATACTTAATTGGAAAGACAAGGGTTTTCAAAAGAGATGTATAGATACAACCACTCAGGATTGTGATATCCAAAACATAACCTAAATCCTTGATGCACAAACAAAGCATAGTTGCCAGATTTCTCGAAATAAAAGAATTAGTAGAACCAGAAATAAAAAGTTCTTTTACATTTTGTCCCATGACTTCCAGCAATCCTACATAGTTCATACCATATTAAAAAACTACTACATGCTCTATTAACTCAAAGGAAAACATTATGGGTTATTACCCTTGATCAACCTATTCGCATTCTCTTGAGCTTCTTCATTTTTTATGGTGAACACTCTAGCTTGCCTCCTTTCTCCAGTAGGGGGTCCTCCAGCTGGTGCTCCACCTCCCGCTGGGGGTGTTGCTACCACCAGTTGGGCTGCTACTGATCCTCTCAGATCAGGATGAGGATAGTTGGCGATGAAGTGGCCCTCTGGCTAGCAATGGTAGCACACCCTCTTCTCGAAGTGGCATTTCCCAAGATGTGACTGTCCACATGTGCAACACTTCAGAAAGTGATTCTCACCACATGGCTTGCCTTTGTGTCCATGCTTGCCTTTGTTGTGGTTATGCCCTTGTCCTTTCTTGTGGTCATTCTTCTACCCCTGAGCTCCTTCAGTGAAACCCTAGTATCCTTTGGAGGGGTTCTGAGTAGGCATCACCATCCTTTCCATTTCCAAGGCGGTGTTGTTGGCTTCCATGAAGGTCTTCGTCTTATGGCCATCACATGCGGCTTGATGGTAGGGTGCAGTCACTCTATGAAGTGGTCCACCCTCCTCTCTTCATCCATCATATGTCTGAAGAACTCCAGGATGCAGAACTTGCAACCAAAGTCGGCAACTGATGAGTTCCCTTGAGTCATGTTGGTGAATTCTTGTTCCTTCTCCTTCTTGGCTAAAATGGGGATGAATCTGGTAGTGAAGATAGTCTTGAAGTCAGTCCACGCCATTGGTTCTTCACTCAAGTCTCTTACTATGATATGGTTCTCCCACCATATCTTGGATGCTCCTTCCAAGAGGTGAGCAGCAAAGAGAACCCTCTTGTTCGGCTGTACCTCAAGCATCCAAAATTCATTCTCAACTGCTAACAACCATGCTTCCACTTTGTCAACCACCTCTGGCTTATCCTCTCTCCAGAATTTTTCGATGTTCAGCTTGACGAAGTCCACGATGGTGGCTCCGAGTGGAGGAAAGACGGGAAGTAGTTAACCATTCTCATCTCTAGCTATGTCTCTGAGAGCCAAAGCACAAATAGCCTCAGTCAGCCCCTTCTACTTCTCCATCCATATAGCATCAGTGGTGTGAACCACCATGGTCGATTCTAGACCAGCCGACTGGCCCTCCTCCATCTGGGCTTCTTCCTTGTACATGTGTTCCTCTTCTTATTCCTTATCCATATCTTCATAGGGTATCAGATCAGGGTTGTGAATCTCACCTTCTACTTCCTCTGGACTCTTTCTCTTCTTTGAGGATTCGTTGCCATGGTTCCTCCTTCTCTTCTCAGAAGACCCCTTCCCCTTGCGGGAAGGCTCACCACTGTTGGCGACATCTGAGATAGAAACAGTCTTTACTCGAGCCATCTACATAAGCACACAAACAAACCTTTAGTCTATATTTAACTAATTATACGTATGTCAATGACATCTTATTTACGCATCTTTTATGAATTTGGTGGAGGATTCCTTAAACCTTATCAGCCTTACCCATACCTCAAGAGGGTGAGGAAGAGAGAGGAAATCCTAATCCTTAAAATCCTTAATAGAATTTGAGTTGAGAAGGGATGAACAAGATGAGAGAGTCCTAAAGGTATCTTATTTCGAGTCAGATCCTAAGACATTGGCTAGAGAGTCGTATGGATCTGGGAGTCCTCATATTCTGACTAGCGATGTAGAGGAAAATATTACCAGTCCCCAGACATGATCCTTTTCTAGACACCTCTATCTTTTAGAAAATCCTCTAATAACTCCCTCGGTGCTACACAATTTGTAAAATTTAATAATTACTAAAGATTAAATGAGGAACCAATGCTCTGATACCAAATGTAATGACCCCACCTCCCGGTAACCCCCAATTAAGGGAGACTAAGAGGTCAGAGTCGTTATCCCAATTAACCAGATCAAAGGTTTGACAAATAATTAATAATAAATATAAAATTCTACCAAACTATACTGAAAAGCTGGAATAAAATAAAACTTTGCATACCTTTTAAAAACATTGGATACCTAACTTCTATCCACAACTTGAATCTATTCTATCTAATCCTCCTTGAAGTTTAATTCTTATTTTCACAATATGTCACTTTACTGTTTGTTCTTTTCAGAGTTTTACCTAAAATGTTGACAAACAAAATGTCAGTCAACATATATGAATATGCTGGGATGTGGGGGCAACCGAAATTTCGCACATAGGGCTAACAACCTAATTATCACAATCAAGTTAATTAACAATTCAATTTACATTTTCAATGTGTCAAACTCCACCGCTTTTGCCCTCACCCTGAAATACCCTCTTTAGGGTTTCTCTTTTGCCATTGACTTAAGGCCACCTTCTCCATCCTGAGCTTGGTGCCTGGGTTCACCTCTCATGACGCCCATTAGTCACGCAATATAGGCCACCTTCTCTATCCTGAGCTTGGTGCCTGGGTCACCTCTCATGGTGCCCATTGGTCTTCCCTCTTAGGCTTGATCTCATTGCATCTTACATCTGGGTGGCATGTAGGTGCGAGAATACACACTATATCATAATTGTGATAATCATTGTGTATTTATAATTAGCACATATGAACATCCAAACAGATAGGTTGCATTCAATGTGATCAATCATTCAGAAAACCTTCGTGAAACTAAAGTGGTTAACCATAAATAACCACATACATGTACTGCTGATTTTTGAGATAGAATCAACTTAGTAGGGAAATCCAATCAAGAAAGAAAGTACAAGAATCCTAAAATAAACATACAATTTCCTTTTATCAAGATCTATCCAATCCAACTTGCTTCTTAGAGTTTCTATTCCTTTTTAGGTTTTCTTCCTTTTTTTTAGGCTTTCATATGCAATTAGGGTTTTGTCATACATTTAACACCCTCAAACCCTAATTATACAAAATTACTCCCAAACCCTAACTTTCTCATCTACTTCTCATAAAAGATCCTAAGATCATCTTTTAACCAAATATTCTCATATTTTCAGATTTTCTCTTCTTTTATCCACTTTTAGGGTTTCTACATATATTATCCACTGAATTAGGTTTAAAACCCTAAATCATGCAATTAATCTTCCAAAATAGGTTATGATTCAACATTATCATATAACATGTTAATAATACTTGAATTAACCTATTTCTACTTAGATTTATCCATTATCATTAGTTAGGGTTTCTAACCCAATTTTTAATATCTTTTTCATCAAAAAAATATACCTTTACAAACAGATATGCATTCAAGCCTTCCAACTATTTTTATCTTATTCCTTGCATTTTTTTATCAACTTTAATGTATAAAGTTTTGTCATTAGGGTTTCCTAGAAGATTCTATGATTTTTACAAGAAAAAGCCTTTTCTAGAATATTTGAGTAGAAAGGTGAATTACCGGAAAATTGGTAGTCATTTGATAAGTGGATCAGTGATCCGCTCTTCATATCTGACACTTCTCGTCGTGCATGCCTAAGATAGTCGACTCCTCTCTGGCTTATCAGATTTCCATGTGGGATCATGATGGACTGCAATTGGATGGTCGTTGTTCGTCGTCTTCCTCCTCTCGCGTACATAGTCCAAGTTAACTCTGAGGTTGACTCCGAGCTCTAGGCCACCAACAAGGAAACCGAGGTGCCTAGAAGATTTTTCGCTGCCACCCGAACTCACTGAGCCACTCACTTGCTCACTCGCATCATGCTTTCACCCTTAGCAGGTTGCCTGAACTCCAACGAGATTGGCATGTTGCAGAGGGGGAAGGTCAGGGTCAAAAGCTCAATTGAACTCGTCAATCATCTCGTCGTCACTCTCCGAGGAGTTTAGGGTAGGCTTTGGGTATGTTGGTGCCCTTGAATACCCTCCCTATATATAGGGTTGGATCTAGGAGTCCAGCAGATTGAGAACTTCTTCCCTCATCAATGACAACACATCAAAATAGGGTCTCGATTCTTCGGATTACTCTCCCAAAGTTGATGGATTGGTTAACTCTTCAGATTATCATCTGAGACGATGCGAAATTGGATTCCCAATTTGTCTCCCAATCCCCCTGTGACTCAGGGTAGAAGATGCATGGCTACCCTTGGATCCATGGTCCCCTGACCACGTGGGTCATCCAACAGCCGTCATCGCTCCCTGGAATCCAATTATCCCAAAATTGGATTAAAAAGGTGTTTTAACATGATAACTTTGAAAAATCTTTCTCTCTTCTCGATTAACATTTTGATCTCAAATTTTAGAGGCAACTCCATATTGGCATTATCTTCCATAGTATTAAATATGAAAGTCAAATTCCAATGGATGAGAAGGTTTCCTTCACTCCCAAGTTATCCATTAATTAAACCACTTTAATTAATATTTCGTTTTCCTTTGCCATTATCTTATTATCTCGAGTCCCTTGGTCCTCAAGGAACCCTAAAGGTACAAAATCTCCCACTTGGAGGATATTCTTTGCCTTCTAGAGGTTTCCACCTCTCTCTCTTTATTCTCCTTTTCTTTGTTATTTAATTATCATTTGTATTTTCCTTTATCCTTTATTATTATTGGGCCCAATAATCAATAAGGCCCATTTAACAATCAGCAAGGCTATTTGCACACGAAATCCTTTTAATTCAAACAATAAAGCAAGCATGTACTCCATTTATTAAGAAAAGGAGAATTACATGTTTATTACATAATTAAGGAAAAATGGAGGTTATTATATTGATGGTGAATAGTGATCACAAAGTCATAAGGGGCATGTTTTTAACAAAATAATGAAATATTATGAAAAATTAGTAGGAGATGATAACATCATTAGCAAGGTGATATTTTTCTTATCAAAATTGTATATATTATTGTAGGATTTGGTAAAACATCCTAGGAATTACAAGGTTTGTAAGATATCATCATTTAATTGGATTTTTGGGGGATAGTATACCTTAATGGGCTGATATGTGAAGGGCATCTGGCCAGTCTGTGACCGGTCCTTGCCTCACATTTTGGGGTCTATCCCTACACAAACCCGATGGTGGCACACGGTCGGGAGACTATTTTGAGTGGTCAGAGTCGTCAGCGTGCAGTTGGGTGCGGTGCGGGGTGTTTGATGGCAATGAGGAGCACGTCCGGACGACTCCGTGCGGCGTGGGAATTAGCTGAGCCATTACCACATTGGCTAACATTGCGGGCCCAGGGGAACTGTGTGGTGCATCATGAGTGGTGTGCTTACGGGGCCTCATCTGAGGGAGCAAGAGAGAGATAGAGAGAGAGAGAGAGCAAGAGAGGGAACAAGGAGAGATGATCAGTTTGGGTACATGAGAGAGGGAATAGTGGGGGATATCTAGACCATTCAATCCCCATCTAATGGTGGAAGGATGGTCACCTTCATCAAACTACCCTTTTGTGGTTGCCACCACCTTCCCAACTGTAGGGAAGGTTGTGGCAGCCGCGAAAGGGTGATCTAGAGGGCTTTTTACGGTTAGGGTGTGAAGAAAAAAGAGAAGAGAGGAGGCTGGTGAACATAGGGGTGGGTTTTATAGTTGTGAAGGGTGTGTGTGGTGGTGTCTAGTATGCAAGGGTGGCCGGTGGCCATTGGAGGAGGTAAACGAAGCTGGCCCCACACCTTCCCTGCCTCGCCTAGTTGCTCCTTCACACACATTGGTGCGGGATGCGGGTCAGTTGGGTAAAAGAAGACTGGGTACAAGGTTTGGTGGCCGGAGATGGCACTGGAAAAGGCCCCTACCACACCTATTGTTGTGTAGGCAGTAGGTGAGGGACAATGCTCACAATCATTGCATCTCCCACTAATCTGTGGCATCATGTAATCCAAGGGTCCACAATGGACCGGGCCACCTAGTTGGATTGCTAGGGTTAGAGAAAAAGAGGAGCAAAATTGAAAAAGGGGAAAGGAGACCGAGTGATCGGGTGCCTAATTGGGCTCAAAACGACCAATCCATGACCAAAAAGGGGTCTAAAGAAGTAAAATTAGGGTTTTGAAGGTCTAAACTCAAAAGGGCACAACTTCCTCCTTAGAGCTCTGATTTTTCTGATACAAAGTGCATTGGAAATGAGAGAGGGAGCTCTTCAGTATGATCATAAGAGTAGGGTATAAAACTTCACAAAGATATCACTAAAAGTTATGGATAAAGTGATGATGTGTTTATTGAATGCAAAATTGATTTCAAATCAAATGAGTATCATCTTTAGCAACACATGTATGCTAGATGGACTAAAAGTGCATACCAAAATGATTCAAATATGAATTTGGGGGTGAGAACAAGAGTAAGGTACAATTTGGAAATTTGATAAAAGGGGAAAAGTTCTAGGTTATCACATCCTCCCCACATTAGAAGAAATTTTGTCTCCAAATCAAATCAAGTCATAAATCGAGGTTGAGTCTTCCCATTCAAAATCAAGATCTTCATAGTTTTCTTATAAGGTGTCATTGCCATTTATACTATCCATCACATTCCAAAGTTGAGAAATTAAGCATCAAGGTCCAAATATAGTTACATAGATCATTGAGTTGGAAGTATCATTACATGAGTCACAATTTTTGGAGATATTATCCCAAATATCACCAAATTTGGAGAGAACACATTTTCAAGACAAACTAATAGAGCTCTTTGTATCAAGAGTAAAGCATGACTTTCATTTCCAACATTTAGGCTGTAAGCTTATTCATTGGCCTAGGTGGGGTTATACATCCATGATTGAGAATTCATATTTCAATAGTTTTAGCCAAACATCATATTTCAACATCGTGATTTCATTTTCAAGATCAATGGAAGGTCCCGTCCTAGTCCACATGGAGCTCACCCTTAAGTCATAAATCAAGAAAGTAAACATGATCATAATTTCAACTTTTTGCAATTTGGGAACATGAAAGTCATAGTCATATACCGAGGGTGATCTCAAGATCTAAATAGGATGATCATAGGCCTTGAATCAATAACATGAATCAAGAGTCAAGATTTAGTTATTTTGTACTGAGAGTCAAATTTGAACATCAAAGTCATAATCTAAACATTTTGAAGCTAGTGTTTAGGTTCTTATTTTAGACCGTACATGTGACTTAGGGATCTACCCTTCCTAGTATTTTTTATGAGATATTCCATCTTTTGTTGAGGTTTCTTCAACAACATACAAGCACAATATCTTCTATGTAATTCTTTAAGCTAGATTTTTCTTCATCTCTTAGGTGCACCATATTTACTTTGTGTTCCAACATTGGGATCATAGCAACCATCCCTCTTGAGCTTGGTCTTCATGTTGTCCTTCCCTCCAAGGCTTGACCTCTTGGCGACCTTCCCTCCTACATTTGGTCTTTGTGTTGGCCTTCCCTCTTGGGCTTGGTCTTCATGTTGGCCTTCCCTCTTGGGCTTGGCCTCATGGAGACCTTTCCTCCTCGTCTTAGTCTTCATGTTAACCTTCCCTCCTGGGCTTGGTCTTAATTTTGGCCTTCCCTCTTGGGCTTGGCCTCTTGGTGACCTTCCCTCTTGAGCTTGTTCACATACTATAGACCACTTTCTCAGTGATTTTTCTCATGTCCCTTAGAGATGACGTAGTTGGGTTTTAAAGAATGATACTCAATATATATGTATTTTTTCATTCTATATATACATAACACTTCAAACATTTAGTGATATTCAAGGTTATATCAATTCCTAAACTGATTGATTAACTCACCCTTGTAGGGGTGATCATTCATCCATATAGAATAATCGAGCAACAATCGATCAAAATTTCAAGCATTATTCAACATTTTATGGCATCGATATCCAATTTATTTCGTGATATTCATGGTTGATGGATGATTGAGGCCTAGATCTTCCTAGGAACTTGACCACTAGCTATAGTCAACATCATCATATTCCACGATCATCATTAAATCAATATTTGAGATCGTCTATCAACATCATCATAGACATAACCCATTAGGGACTTAGGTCAAGAAATCAAAGTTGTGCAGAAGGAGTGTCCTTACCAAGATCTAAATAATCAACAAGATGAGAATTTTGAGGTAGTCATAAAGGGGGTGTGACCTAGGTTAGGGGAGTCACAATTAAATACCACCCCAACCTCATACACTAGTATATATTGGTCATGGTCTATCAAGCATATCTAAATAGGACAAGCATCAATTATCAAATCGTATTTCACAAGGTCATGAGTTGAACATCAAGATCATAATAGGGCAACCATACTTCTAGATTTTTCAAGATCAAAGTCATAATTTCAATCCCTTCCTTTAAAGATCAAGGTAAGGGTAGATTTGATAAACTAAGGAGTCAAATTGAGGACTCTAGAGTTTGAGATTAATAGGGCTAGAGTGATATTCATGTCCATCATGTTTATTCAAAATTGAGATTGCAAAAGAGGCATGGAAGTGAATAGGGAAATTCCTCATGTATAGTCATATCATAGTATCTGACGTGGTACATATCAATAGGGTGAGTTTTTCTTAGATATGTTTGAGGTTTGATCAAAATAGGGACAACATTGGATTAATCAATAGGAACTATATCAAACATCGGGTATAGAAAATAAGTTCCATCTTACATCACCAACATGAAGGTTTTACCTCAAACATAGAATACACTTATATTCCATCGGTAACATTGAGTTTGTGTGAACTTTACACATGGGAACATTACTTTCACGAGTTCTTTCATTTATCAAATAGGGTCTTTCATCCAATATCATATCATGGCATTATTATCTAGATGAACTTTTGTGAGTTCAAATCAATTTAAGTTTCCCCTGCATGGGCTACCCATAATCAAGAAATCATGTAATTAATAGTCATAAGAGAAGAATCACATGTGGAAATGAGAAGACTAACTATTCATCATATACTTGGGTGTCTTAGGTAGTCCTTTAAGAAGAGGTGAGATGCTATAAGAATCTCTAGGTTTTAAGGAAAGATGTGTTATGACTTACACATACAAAGGCATGTGTGTTTGGCTCTGATACCACTTGTCACAGAACTATTTGTTACCCTGAGTCCACAATCCTAATGGCTACATAGCCAAAGGTGAGTGGACCTAGGTGTCCATCCCTAGATTGGATCAAATTTTTCACATAGGACATATATATGTAAAAGTAGCAACACAAGATACAAAAAGGTACTAAAAGGTGATAGAACAACATGTACCCATTTCTAGATTCAATTATAACATGTTGGTGTTTCATCTACGAGCTTAGAGTGTTGAGTGCAGTGGATCTTCATTTGGGAACTACAAATTTGATAAACAAAACATATTAATGCTAAAGAATTAAGCACCTTATAAAAGGCATGTAAGTAGTATAAGAGTAACACAAAACTTGCTTGTCTAGAAACATGATAATATTCAAGAAAAATAAGCAAAGCAAGAACACTTAACAATATCATTTATACAAGCATGTTTTAGGTTCCTTTACCCACTGTGTCAACATTAGGTTGCATAATGGAATTCTATATTTTGTATCAAGGTTTGTCAATGTAGAATACTCAAACATGAAAGTAGTAATCGTAGGAACAATATCTCAACCAATTAAGTAAGTATCCAAGCATTCATATGTGCATACATACAAGCAATCCAATATCATAGTAGGGTCAATAGGAAAACATACCTTAAGATTCATGATTCTTAAGTAGGATGCTTGGAGAAAGCCCAACCCATCATGGACCTAGGATGTAAACATAAACAACATAAAATCATAGATCACTAGGTTTGCTTAAGATAAACAAGAATCATGTCATGTTGATGTTTCCATAGATCTAGGTTTGAGATAGATCAAGTGTCATTTCCAAAGTTCCCACATGTGTGTATCAATTCAAGATAGAATAGGTATCAACATTAAGGTCTATGTATAGGAAAATCATCCACATTATAATTGATACAAGATCAAGGTAAAGTCTAATTTTTAGTTAGGGAAACATGAGATTTTGATTATCATCATATTTTAATTATATCATATCACAACTAGTCACATTATATCAATTGCATGCAACATGGTCACATTGCTAAGTCCTAGATGAATTAAGAGCATGATCAGGTGAACTTGGTCTGTAATACTTCATGCATGATTAAACTACTGATTTGAACTAGATAGGGCAAGAGAAATGCTTAAAAGTCATATTTCATCATATACAATCAACTAGGTCAATTAAGTCATCTAGTGTACAAAGTGGGTACTTGAGATTTGACATGGTGAGCATGGCACCTAGTACGAGACATAGGTTAAAGAGGGAGCAAAGCACAATCATGCACTTAATGATTTTTGAAGTTCAAACATTCCATATTGCTATATTACTCCAAAGTTGCATATGTGAGCAAGTTGAATCATAAATATACATACAAGGATCAACTTCAAGTTGTGATAGATCAAAAAGACATTAGGGTGCATATAATAAGTCCAAGACATTTAGACCACATTCAAAATAGAGTAGAGCTAATGATTTGCATGAAAGAAGGGCCACATGTCATTAATCATTCATGTTAAGCATAGTTGATGGTGAGTAGTGATCACAAAGTATTAAGGGGCATGTTTGTAACAAAATCATAAAATATTATGAAAAATCAATAGGAGATGATAACATCATTAGCAAGATGATATTTTTCTTATCACAATGGTATATAATATCATAGTATTTGATTACACATCCTAGGAATTACAAGGCTTGGAAGATATCATCATTTAATTGGGATTTTGGGGGAGATTATACCTTAATGGGTCAATTTTTGAAGGGCAGTAGGTCAGTCTGCGACAGGTCCTTGCCTCGCATTTGTGGGTTTGTCCCTGCATGGAACCAATAGTGGAACAAGACTAGGAGCTCTTTTTGAGTGGGGAGAGTCGTCCGTGTGTAGTTGGGGGAAGTGCAGGGCGTTTGATGGTGATGAGGAGTGTGTCTAAGGGACTCTAGGAGATGCTGGAATGAGCTGAGCCATTGCCACATCAGCTAACATTGTTAGCCCTAGGGGAGCGCGTGGCACGTTGCGAGTTGCATGCTTGCAGGGCCTCATCTAAGGGAGTGAGAGAGGGAACAATGGGGGAGATCTGGACCCTTCGCTCCCCATCTGATGGTGGAAGGATTGTCACCTTCGTCAAACTAGGGCTTGGAAGGCGGCGGTGGCCTCCAAATAGTGAGCTAGTGGGCTTTTTAGGGTTAGGGTGTGAAGAAAAAAGATAAGAGAGGAGGTTGGCGAACAAAGGGGTGGGTTTTATAGCCACAAAGGGTGTGTGTGGCGGTGGCTAGGATGTGAGGGTGGCTAGTTGACATTTGAGGAGGTAAATGAAGCTAGCCCCACACCTTCCCTGCCCCGTCCAACTGCTCCTTTATACGCATTGTGTGGGACGCAGGTCGGATGGGCAAAAGCGGACCAAGTACAAGCTTTGGTGGATGGAGATGGTGCTAGAAAAGGCCCCTGTTGCACCTACTATTGTGCAGGAAATAGGTGAGTGATAGTTCTCGTAGTCGTTGGATCTCCTGTGAATCTCTGGTATCATGTAATCTAAGGGTCCACAATGGACTGGGGTGCCATCTAGATGGATCGCTCGGGTGAGAGCAAAAGAGGAGAAAAAAATAAAAATGGGTAAGGAGTTGAGGTGGGCCAACACCTAATTAGGCCCAAAATGATTAGTCTGAGACCAAAAAGGGTTCCAAAGAAGTAAAATTAGGGGTTTTAAGGTCTAAACTCAAAAGGGCACAACTTCCTCCTCAGAGCTCTGATTTTGCTAAAACAAAGTGTGTTGGAAACTATAGATGTATCTACAACATGATCAAGTGATTAGGGTATAAAATTTCATAGAGATATTATTAAAATTTAAGGATTAATTGATGATGTGTTACTTGAATGCAAAATTGATTTTAAATCAAATGAGTATCATATTTAGCAACATATGTATGCCAGATGGACTATAAGTGCATACCAAAATCATTAAAATTTGAAGTTCATGGTGAGAACAAGGGTGAGGTATAAATAGGAAATTTCATAAAAGGGGTGAAGTTCCAGGTTATCACAATGTTTGTGAATCCTCTCCTTCTTATCCTTCCTCTTGTAGTTTCTATCTTTCTTATACTCTTCTTCCTTTTTGGAGCTGCTATTGTGGTGTGACTTTATTGCCTTAGGACATTCACTTTTTTAGTGTCCTTTTTGACCACACTTGTAGCACCTTGGAGTAGAAGAAGAAGATTACTTTCGTTTGAAGTGCTTTCCCTTGGAGTAGTTGTCTTCATGCTCACAAGGGCCATCATCATCACAAGAGGAGGAGGGAGAGGTACGGAAAGCAAGTTTTTGTTGAAGGATGACTGCCTCCACTTAAGCTTTGAAGGCACTATCTTTGATCTTCCTTGATTCCTTCTATTCTTTCTTGGCTTCCTCTTCTTGCTTGTCAAGTCTTAGTTCATGAGCTTGTAGATTCCTAATAAACTCCTCAGTTGGAATATCACCAAGACTTCTCACTTCTTCAATGAAGGTCACCTTTGACTCCCATCTCTTTTATAGAGACCTCGAGATATTTCAGTTGATTGCTCCGCCTTCCAAATTTTGTCCCAAAGCAGCTAGGTTGTTGACGATGATGTCATAGAGTACATCTCAACAACTTCTTTCTTCCCCATCATGAAGTTCTCTAGGAGGTTTCTCAACATGTAGATCTTTGCCTCCTTTACTTACTTCGTGCCTTCATAAGTGATGCACAACTTGTCCCATATCTCATAGGTTGTATCCCATGACGAGATGTGGTTGAACTCATTTGGAGTGAGGGATTTATCGAGGATGCTAATTACTTTGGCATTGAGGTGGGCATGTTTTAGGGCAACTTCATCCCATGTTGACACAACTCTTGTTGGCTCCTTATAGAGTGTAATCATCACCTTCCACATATTATAATTCATCCCTTAAATGTATAACTGCATACGCCTCTTCCAATATAGGAAGTTGGTGCCCCATAAAAGATAGGGGGCTCAAGGAGAAGCCTCCCTCTAGGTTGAGTGAACCAAGTAGGTTCTCACCCATCTTCTCATCTAGTGGGATATTAGTCAGAGAAGTTCCATGCTTAGATACCACTTGTTGGATCTAGGGCTATAGAGGGAAGTGAATAAAGCTTGAAAATGCTCACAAGAATAGTCATACCATCAAATAATATCAATTGAAACAAAATTCTTAACAAAAAATTGAAGTCCTATCTAAGCAAGCATAGCAAGGATGAGAGAGATTAACACATACACTTGGACAAGGTGTTTAGAGTGGTTCCAATCTCCAAACTAGGAGACTGTCAATCCACTAACTATAGAGGTCAACCTCTATGACTTTGCAAACCATGTATACTTATATTCCATCATAAGAGATATAAGGACATCTAACGACTTACCTATCCAAGACAAGAGTCTTTCACCTACACAAATACTTACCCACTTGATCAAGATGTCTTCAGCCTTAACCAAGGACTTACCCACACTTGCATCAAGTCTTTGCCCTTGAAGGATTTACCCACTCTTCTTGAATATTCTCCTTTCCCTTCTCCTTCACATGGAGAAGATCTTCACTCCTTCTTCAACCTTGAAGAAGAACAACAACTTCACCTTCACTTAGAGAAGCTCACTTCAACCTTTACTCTTTGAGAAAGGGGACTGGGAAAATGTAAGGAACAATAGCCTTACAAGATAACATGGAGGTAGATATCTTAGAACATGCCTAAATCACTCATGATCACAAAATGCTTTGTAAATGAGAGAGAGAAAGGGGATCTGTAAGGCCCCTAAACTTGCTTAATCAGTTGAATAAGCTTAATTACCATAGTTTAATGCTTATAACCCTAATCTAACATTGTGATATTCTTTGAAATCATAATAAAATCTTAATATTAAAATTTGGTCCAATTTGGACACTATTTGAGCAAGTTATGCAATTTTATGTACGTTTTGGACTTTTCTACAATTTACCCAATTGAGAGGTTTTCTTTGCAATTTATCACTTGCATTATGTTCCTTGATATTCTACCATCATTCTTGATCTTTTTGAGACATGGGGCACCTATTTAAATCTTGGTTTGCAGGTGTTTTCTCCAAGGGTATTTTAGGGTTTGCCCCTTCGTGGATGAGCTACCTTTAACAGCTATCAACTAATGAATTATTTGATTGGCTGGGAAATTCGACAAAGGAAAGCTAAGAAGGTGTATATGGATGGTTGGAGAGCTACTTGTGTGTGTGCTTGTATAATTCGACAAAGGAAAGATAAGTAGGTCTATATGGATGTTTGGGGAGCTACTTGTGTGTGTGCTTGTATATTCTTAATAGTTTAAGGCCATAGACAAATGGGGAAGCTACTTTTACAACTCATGCTTACTTCCATCCTTATTTATGGGATATATTTACCTCTTCCTTGCGCATGTACAAAACTTTTCTTTCTTTCTCTTTCCTCTAACATGGAGAAATGACTCCACTCTATTTTGCTACAGAACCAAGTGCTCTAAGGTAGAAGACAACCTCTTTTTGGAGATGAAGGTCTGTTAGAGATCCATCTAGCCCTGCCTAGGGTTTCCAAGGGCATCTTCTAGGGATTTTGACCAAGGCAAGTTGTTTTCTTCCTTCTTCATTTCCCTTGCTCATCTCCTTCCTTAGACCTTCATCCAGGTCGGAACCTTACTATTCCATGGTAGAAACTGCTTTAAAGCTCTAAAATCCTACCTTTCTTACGACTTATACTTAGGGTTTGCTCATATTATGAAGAAAGGTGCTGGATCGATGAGTTCACAACTTATGACTGGATTTTCTACCCTACCTGCTCATGTTTTCTTATGTGTCCGAGTTTATCTTCTCATTAGAGGCAAGTTTTATAACTTGCTCCACGATCATTGCTTATCATAAGCTTGCTAGCTCATGTTCTTGCTTGAAAATGATGATTCATGCACTAAAAAGCTATGCTTTACTTGGATTTTGATTTTTGTAATGTTCCCTATTTTGATTTTAGTTCTAGATGAACATGTGATCATGTTTATGTATTCCTAAGGTATAATATGACTTGGATCAGGTTGGTTTGACAACCTATGGTGCTAAGCACCTATCAACCAATGGTCAATTTTAGGGTTTTAAGCTGATTTCTTCTACAAACCCATGACCCGATGATGGTACCATTGCAACAACCCTATGGTGTTGTCTTCATGACAACTGATGGTCGAGATCAAAGGTGTCAGTTGATGGTGACAACCTATGGTCACCCCCTTTGGTAAGGTTTTGGATCAATTAGAAGTTTAACGATGAACCATTAAGTACCCTACTGATGTTATCAATCAATGATGACATTAGCTTAATATTTGATGTTGATTAATGAATATAGTGTTGATCTAACAATCGATGGTGATTTAATGATCACTAATGATGGTGGATCAAGTCACTACAACCTATGTTGATTTAAGCATTGTATTTGTAGCATCAATTAAGCCTTAGACCAATGGTTTCTTTGGACACGGGATGCAATGGTCAGACCTATAATGTAATTGATGGTTTTAACATATGAACTTGACCCAATGGTCAAGATCTAATATTTATTCCTCCGATAAAGTGGAATGATGTCTAATGTAATATGTTGGTCCTAATAATGTGATTTAGATGGTTTCCTTTATAACATCAACTTAAAGTGCTTACTTGTTGACAATGGATGGCTTGTTTTAAATGAGCAGTCGATTGTGGGTTTTACCCTACTCTCAATGAAACTTTATGTGTTGTTAATCAAGGGATTTCTATGGTTAAATGGTGACTCATTCTAGAGAACAAATCAAGGACTTCATAGGTGATTTATCGAAGGTGTTTACTTATGTAAACAACCAATGGTCTTACCCTTTAAACATCCAATGGTTCTAGGTGACATTGTGGTATGGTGATATGGGTTGAATGATGATGGTACAAATGTAGGGTTACCCTTAATAAGGTAGTCATACCTATTCACTCATATGTATAGAAGGGATGATAACCATATTGTGTTGATATGTAATCCTAATTAAGTAAATCTTGTTAAACCTATCTTTAATATAACTAAATGATGGTAATTGGGTATGAATAGTCCTTGAATGATTAATACAATCATGGAGTACTCTCTTATTTTTGTTGAAACCTTAGTATGTTATAACATGATGGTTACACCTTGATTTATGTGTGGGTTCATAATTGAGAATAGTATGGAATGTGATGGTGATGCTTCACCTTATGTATCCATGATCCAATGGGGATGATGTGAGTTAGAATTTGGGTATAAGTGCTAATTAGTAACATTAATATAATTTATCTTGTTGAACCTAACTCTAATGCAAATAGATAAAGATGAGTATTCGTGTTTAACATTCTTATATGATGGAATGATGGTGAAATAACCTCCTTAATATGATTATAATCTTAATATTTTAATTGATGGTTATCATAGCCACATGGTTGATAATTTCTTATGCTAAACATGTGCATTATGAATATGATGAGGGTTGATCATATCTAGATTCCTTGCATGTTGATGTAATAAAGGAATGTTCTTAATGTTAACATAACCCTACTATGATTATTTATGAATATCTCCTAGCTCATTAATGCAATATTGTGTTGATCTGGTGTAATATGTGTAAGTGATGTTGTTGCCTTTCTATAAGGCATGGAATGATAATGATGATCTTGTAGGGAATAGTATGATGGTCTTGATGACCTTTGGGAATGGTTGAGCCCTGAATGAGGTGTAATCATCTTGTTTTGATAAGGGTTGATACCCTATGATATTGTGAAAAGGATTTATATCTTGTGATAGTATGATGACTAGTGTAGCCTCTTGAATGACAAGTTTATAGTACCATGTGATGATGAGATGAAAAATTATATTTCACACATTTTATATCTTTTGAAGTTGTGATATATATATTCTTGTTAGAAGTGAATTAGGGTTTGTATGTCCATTGGTTTGATGCAGCCTTAATTCACCCAATTGGCAAAACTAATCAAGTGAAACTCTAATCATTAGTGCCTTGTGCCATAGATCCGTCTAAGTGATAGAACTTTCCAGATGGTGAAATGAGTATTCCTAAGGGAAACTAGGAGCACATACTGATGAGCATGAGGGGTGCTTGTCATCTTGAATTCAAGTGTTTAGGGAGGATGACTGTAGTCATACCTAGCCCTCAGTTTGCGAATGGTTGCGGTTGTGTCTCAGTGATTATATACGTGATGAGATTGGAGGACAACTATAGTTGTACCTCAGATGGTAGGGTATGCGTACCCACCACCTTTCACTAGTGTCATGACCTGTACTAAGGAAGGACTAGGCTTTTAGCAACTTGACCTTATGTGTCGCTATGGTGGACCTGTACTGACTGGGGGTGGAGAAGATCTTAGGAGTCCAACTCTTTCTAGATCTTATATGGCACTGATTTTGACTTAGCAGTGATCAGTTGGATTTTGAGTGGTATCCAAAAATTCCTGAGGGTGTAGTAAAAGATGTAATACATTCATGTAGCATATTTGTTCAGGATTATACATGACATTTCACATTGGGTGATAACCCTTGTTTGTTATCTTTACATAAAGATGATGCTTAGTGCAATTAAGAGATAGTAGATATACTTATGTTGTATATATACTTAAGATTGTAGATGTGTACATACAATAGCCATGCTTAGGTTGATAACTATACTGATATTTCTGATTATAATCATGATGCTAGCTATCTCATGTTGTTGGTTATGTTTAGCATGTTTTCCATGCCTTTGTAACTAGAGATGCATATACTGCTAATCATGCTTATCCAAATAGTTGTGCTTATGTTGTTATCTCTTCCTATGATGTTGATATGTTCAACCTGTTAGACATGCTGGTGTTGTTAGCTATGCATATGATACTAGATTTATTCATGATGTTAGATATGCTCATGCTACTAGACTCCTTATACTGATAATAGGGATATGAGAATAGTTTGGCTAATGAAGATAGTTATTATCTTCTCCTTTATGTATTTTGTTAATCATCAGTGCTGCTGAGCTTATTTGTTATATATGATTAAATAGCTTAAAATATTTAATTACTTAAAATGTTTTAATCAATAAGCATTGTTGGAGGTTATATCTCTTGCTGGGACATGGGTCTCATCCTTGTGTTTCGCTACATTTTTTTAGGTAATCAAAAGTGACAAAAACAAACATGTGGTAGAAAAGAGGAGCTATTGTAATGAATCTATAAGAAAGTTTATTAGATGTCTAGTGTGTCCTAGAGTCATCCATGTACTCTTAGGTCTGAGCAAGAAAAAGTTTGTATATGGCATTTCAAACGAATCATACTTTTGTTAGCATATTAATGCTTGTTTGTTTGGCATATACAAATATTGTTCTCCTGTGTATATATGTTGTGGCTAAGGCAATAGAACAATTTGTATCAAATTCTTGGCATAATATGGATAAAAGAAAGATGTTGGGCTATTATGCAAATGTTTCTGAGCAGGTGTTGATGTTGAAATCAGTTTTAATTTACCCACATTTTTGGGTATGTGATTAATTAGTGATCAATTGTGCTTTATGCTTTGACTAATCTCATTTAGTGCAACGAGTTCTCACACGATCAAAGGGTTGCAACACCCTTAAGTATAGCAAGGACCAAGAATAACATCAACGAGAAACCTTGAGATGAACTCTAAGGGGTCCTATTTATAGTTGGGGGTGTTCCTTTGAGTGTTAGATCGCTTAAGAATGAAAAATAGCCATTTTACAACTTATAATAGATCTATTTTAATTTCGAACAACTCTGCAATGGTCAGAATCACTTTTTCTATGTTTTTTGTCCAATACATTTGGTCGAGTTTCAATAATGGTAACTTGACCGATCCACTAACCGAAATAGATAATTTTCAAACTATCAGTCGAGTTTGTTCTAGGAAACTCGACTAATGAGTCAAAATCAATTTTAGTCAGTAAATTGGTTAGTCGAATTCTATGAGTGTACAACTCGACTGATTGATCCATTTCCAAAAATCCATCACGGATTGGTCGAGATTCCAACTCGACCGACAAAGTTGTTGTGACAATTTTTTTATAATGGTTTTAGAGTGAGAAAACATTGGAATTAAGTGTCCCCGGTTTTTCTCACATCTTAGTTACAAGTCATATCATCAATACAAGTGCTTACAAAAATATTCTAAGGTGGTTTGGAGTGATTTCTCAAATTGCACACTTGCATTGCTTTTGACTTGAACATGGACAAGCTAGGGCTTGTGTAATTTGATCCTTTTTATGTACCTAAACCTTGAAATCAATCTTAAACAAACACATTAGATACATATGAATGGAATGCTTAAGTCATTATCAAAATATGGACAATGTATAACTCTCAAGTCAACAATAAAATCCTTCATATTGATATGTGTTGCATTGTTCCTCATAATAGTCTTCAGATGTTTTTAGATTGTTATTTTCATTATATACACCTTAGTAGGAAGACTCAATATTACAAGGTTCCATCATAATATGAGGGGACAAATTTGGACAATCTAGTGATGTATGGTTGTAATAACCACACAATTGACACTATGAACCATAATGTGTCGATAATACCAATTTGAAAAGATTTACTTTTTGAAAGAAACAAATTACAAAAAGAAATATAAGATAGAAAGGAAAAGTATCTAAATTGTAAGAAACTAAAACAAGTTAAGGGGTTAGATAGAATTTACAAAAGAACTAAAAATTACAGGGATAAGCAAAGAAATTAATCAACAAGAATAAGAATTAAAAAAGTAAAATAGAAAGTAGTGTTACCGGAATAGGACTCCAGTAGGAGGAGATTCCATAGGAATGGGTCTAAAAAAATAATAAATTAACAAAATCTAAGAAAAGAAATTATGAAACAAGATTGAAAATCATGAAAGTAAACAAAAGGAAGATATTCCAGCATAACTAAAATTAGAAAATAAAATAACTAGAAAGAGGGAGAAAATTATATAACAATTCTAAAAATTACAAACAAGATAAAAAAATATGAGACAAGATTTAAATTATGGAAAAACTAAAAATTATAAAACCAAACTAATATTAAAAAAAAAGGAAAGAAGAAAAATAATATATGAACAAGTAATTGGATTTGAAAAACAACACATGTCATTCTCAGCAATGACACCAAATTTGATGAGTGTCATTGCACACCAAATCACTAGGAAAAGTCAGAGAATTTAGCCTTCTAAAGAGGCAGTCAACTCATTGCAAGCAACAAATCAACCTTCTGGTAGTAAGTTATTGATCCAAGGGATGATAGGAGAAAATGGTTGTAATCCAAAACCAATCACGAGAATAAGAAAGGAAAATCCAATTTGTTGATGTTTGGTTATGCTAAGAACATAAAGTAAAGTGCAGAAATAAACTAATTAAGATCAAAAGATAAAAGGAACTGGGGGTCGGGGAGTCACCACCAACAACCATGCTTTTACTCAACAAATCAACTATTTAGTTTCAGTAATCAAATCGTGACCATGTGGATTGTATCCTTTCAAAGAATAGTCACACAAGGGCCAGACTTCTTACAAGCTCATTGGTCCCAATGTTTGTTGATGCTCATCCAATCATCCATCATATTACTTTCTGAGATGTCATCTAGAAACTTGTGATTCTCATGCTTTGTTTGGACTCATGGATCAGGTGATAGCAACATCATGGGCTATAACAACCAAGTTAAATGGGTACAAGGATCATAATCTAAATTGGATAATTGCATCAAAGACCATGAGTTCGTTCTTATAGGAATCCAAGATCTTGGCACCACACACAAAATTATCATTCTATCAGAAGAACAAGTGCAAAAGCAGTTATAAAAAAAGATTACAATCACAATTAAGGGATTATGGGCTCATTCTTGTGGATATCTGCAATCACATCACTACAAGAATATATCAATCAACCAATGATGAAAGCCTAAATAGAAGAAAAACCATTCTTTTACTAAAATAATGAGTTGATCACACCAAACAAGAACATGTTATGGGGCTAGTCCCAATGCTCTAGAAGGGAACTACTCAGATATAATGTAAAAGAATGACAACAAAATCTATATTAAAAGAGATAAAATAACTGATTCCCTTTTGTTTTTGGGCCCCTCTACTTCTATAAGGAGAAAGGAGGGGCAAAAATCCTAGCTTTATGGTGTGGGCGGTCGTTGGATCTACTTTCACCAAGGTTTGATTGCAGTAATGGCCTTCTTTAGTTGACATTTTGACTAGGTGTGGGCATGAACTGGGTGATTCATATCTGAACTGAGCAGTACTTGATATGAAGCAGGCAATTCGTATTTGAATCGAGCGGATCATGATCTGAACTGGGAAGTTCATATCTAAACCTGGCAGTTTGTGAGACCGGATCTAGGAAGATTTTGAAGACTATGACTCTTGGTCTTTAAGAATTATAAATTCTTGCCAAAAATAGAGAGATTTTATCACATTTCCATCTTTGACCAATTTACTATTTTGATGTTGTGAGTCAGTTCAGTGAAACCCTAGAATGACAGTTTGCGTTGGCAATTTGATGGAGTATGGATGTGAACCCAGAGATTCATATCTAAACCAAGAGGTTCATGATTGGAACATGGTGGTTCATATCTGAATTGGGTAGTTTGTGAGACTGAATCTGAGCAGATTTGGTCATTTCCCTATAAAAGTCAACCAAAACTAGTAAAAATTCCAAATAGAAGGGAGAAATACTAAACTAGACAAATTTAAGCTAAAACTATTGAAAGGCCAACAAATTGTTGTCAATTAAAGATTAATATATGCATATTAAGGTGATGGGTTACTGTCACACCCACATCCCATGATTACCACTAATAATGAGATGTAGACATGACTTTGAGGATTATACTTATACAAAGTTCACTCCCTTATTTATTTATTTTTTCTTTTCTTTCATTCCAAACAGTTTGTTTTCTAGCATCCAATCACAAAAACAAACTTTATAAGAGAATTAAACTGTAATTACTCTAATATGATCACAACATTAATGATACACATCCATACATTCATTCTATTTCTCACACTTCGATGTACATATGACATGATAATCAAACACATTTTCTTTTATTAAAAAAAAGATACACAACATCATTTACAACTCTCTCACATCTATACAAAGACCTAGAGTGATAGGGACCGACTAAACTTAACTAATATCATACTTAACTCATGTGGTGGATCTACTCTGATGCATTGACCTTTTCAAGTCTACATGATTTCCCTAAAAATTGTAAGTAGAGAGGAGAGCCTACTCGCTCAGTGAATGAGTCCTTCAAAGAAACAATCTAAAGCACTGATATAATTACAAATATACTTTTAAGAAATTGATATCGATTATAACAATAGTAAGCTTTAAAGAGACTGATCATTCACAACATAAATATGGAAAGATACTATAGATATCTACAGGAGTGAATAAACATATGAACATGCTTGTTTGATCATAAAGAGAAGTAATAATTCAGAAACATACAATGAATAATTGAATAACTGTGCACACTTGTTTAACCTCTCATTCATCTTATTATGCCCTGAACCCACATGAGTTGTACCACAACATGTGAAAGAATCACATCAAGATACGATCTCACTATACAAGGATTAGAAGCATGCCCAAGTTCCTAAGCCTATCTGCAACAGACCTCAACACGTATGCCTCTCGACAGCTAATGCGAGCATATGGATATCTCAGACTCCACCTCTCAATGTGGGTACTCAGGTAGTGAGTCAAAGCCTTTAGGCTTATTGTGCATCAGTGGACCTACTAACCACTAATCATTCAACATGTAACACATGTACCACTGCCATTCTCAGTTAGTGTTGGGTACCACACAACTATAAGGAGTCTTCCCTACTAGTGTTGGGCTTATTGTGCATCAGTGGACCTACTAACCACTAATCATTCAACATGTAACACATGTACCACTGACATTCTCGGTTAGTGTTGACCCCCGCACCCTATTGGTGCGCTTCGACTTACCTCGATCTAGACTACCTCCAGTCAGGAATCTATTTCCTCCTCACAGTGCAAGACTCATCCTATGAGGATTCTACAATGTTTCGGGCATCTAAATATCTAATTCACTCTTTAAATTCACAATTCAATCATCACATCAACATATCTTTGTTCAACTTTATAAATTGTTCATTTCATAAACCATCTGATAACTTTTACCACAACTGAACTATTAAGCATCACCACATCTCAAACTGAGAAAAATTTATATCACAATACTTGTTTCATTGAACACCCTATCATTAAGGTTTCATTTACCTCATTCTCTTATCACATAACTCACATAAGGATAGAATACATCATAACATCATTCAATAAGAATTTCTCTCAGCAGTTCACAAATAATCAAATATATATATATATATATATATATATATATATATATATATATATATATATATATATATATATATCATGAAAACATTGATATCATCAAATGAAATGCAAGATCTTATCTAGCACATATGTAATATGCACAAAAAATAAACAATCATTCATAAAAAGGAAGATTCAACTAGGCAAACTTCTTTATTCAATTATACAACAATTTTAGTCATAGCCAAAAACCCTAAATTTTAGTATATTCCTGTACCCTCTACAATTACTTTAAGAATTCTCATTTATATGGATTGCAATGATTTCTAATGTGATTTCATAATATAAAATTCATCACAACAGAGAAATAATCCTTTTCATATCATCTTGCAAAAGCTAGATCAAAACGACAACTTAGTGTTTGTATTCGCATATCAAGCAATTGAAGATATTGGTGATTTAACTCATTTTCATGAAATATACTTTTAAAAGGAAGTACCCACTCACCCTAAGTTGTGAGAACACCCTAAAAACACAACACATCTCTGAAACTCTCGAATCCATATCAGAACTTTAGCAAAATCTGCAGTTTCTTCTTCCTTCCAACCCTAAATGAGGTCTGCTGAAGGTAGAAGACGAAGGTCAAAGGTTAATCCAAACTTCAAACTCTCTAGATCAAGGGTTATAATCTAGGGGGAGTGAAGAGAAGGAGGAATCCACAGTTAAAACTACTTACCAAGTCGAATTATAGCAACCCTTTTGGATTTCCATCGTCATTCACATTCTTCCCCAACAATTGCCTCATAATTTCCCTCCAAGTCACCTTCTCACAGATAAAATTCTCTAGGATGATAGAGTATCGAATCATGATTCCAACACACTTTGTTTCTTTGAAAACAGATAAGTATTGCTCGAGATATGATCATTTTAAGATTGGTTGTCCTGGGTGGCGTCGAGATATGATCGTTTTAAGATTTCCGTCGAGATATTACATATCATATATGTATATTAGGATTTGTGGATTTAGGATTGGACATGCATAAAGCCAAATTTATTTGCATCGTATGCAATAAATAATGGTGACTAACCAAAATTGATCACATCGATAATCCTAAAGTATACAGTACTTGGCGTGGTTCTAATACTATTGTTGGGTTTTAGAGGAGATAGAGAATGCACTGGAAATAAAAACAAATCTTCTCCCGATCCCAGTATAAAGGAATCGTATCAACATCTATACAATAGGAAGGATAGTTTGTAGAGACATACCTTGTCTCGAGGCTTGCTCGCTGATGTTACCTCACAGCTTGCACGGTCTTCACCTCCGATCTTGGATGGTGTTTGTGCAGCTCCTGGTCTCACCAGGACTATCGGGATTGACAATTGTCCTCCGAGCGGCAGAAGTCTCCCGCCTCTATAGTAGTCCACGCAGACCACCTGGAACTCTGATTGCCTTGTAGCACAAGGCACCAAATGGAGTGGTACCCTCCTATCAGTTTACAAGTCACCAATACACTCTCCTACTACCAGTGACTTTTCTATAGTTGTCTTTCCCTTATTGTGCCTCCCTTATCAGGTAGCACTTGCTCGGGCTCTCCTGGTTACCACAACCAGAGAGAACAACAACTTTGCAGAGCAATTGGTGTTCTGAGTTGTACTGAGAGAAGCCCCCAATACCCCTATATATAGGAGGGTCATGGGATAGGGTTCTCTACTCCGATAAATGTGGAATTAAAGCAGGAGTAGAAGGGTTCAAGATTTTCCACAAAACAACCAACTGCGCCAGCTGAACCGATCGTTTCAAGCATGAACTGAACGGTTGGGGACTTGAGCCAATTGGTTCACACCTGAATCGATTGGTTGGGGCACCTGAGTCGATCGGTTCACTTCCCTGGTCAGTTCCCGATTGACTTTTCCTCTTTTGTTTCAAATTGATCCAAATACCAATCCTTGTTCCAATCAAATTGGACAAGTGAAACAAAGAGAAATTTCTTGCCAACATGACTTTCCCAACTCACTTAGTTGGACCAGTTGAGCCGATCGGTTCAACCCTTGAACCGGTCGGTTCAACCCTTGAACCGGTCGGTTCAGCCTGTCCTGAGTCGATCGGTTCATCACATGAGCTGATCAGTTGGGAGTGCAGACTGTGCAGAATCAGTCAATTGCAGTTTCTATCAATCTGATACTCTAATCAATTGATCCAACCCCTTTAATGTTATGATATTGAGCTATCAATTGATTGAGTGTTTAATTGAACTACTAAACTCCTTTAGTAATCAATATAAACATCGTTTGTGGATAAACTCATCTTCCAGGTTAAATCCTTTGTGTGTCACCCTGTAGGTCCATTTCACATTGGCAGTGAAAATCCATAACACTTATGACTTCACAAGCAAAGAGCGGTGCCTAGTCACACATCAGTGCTACCCAAGTGAAATAGAAAGTTGGAGAACAACTTTCAATCCTACAATTCATGCATGGTGTTATAGTGAATGTATAATTCCTTTGTCACTAATGTCCTGAATGAACTCAATGCATGGTACAATCATTCTTTCAACATCCATCCATTTCCTTGATCTCAGAGCAGACTAGGTGAGATGTGTGTGACATCAATATCACATATTGATTCACACATGCATGTGCATGCCTTTCACAATCCTACTCATCAAGTGGCCATGGGCATCAAACTCCCTTAGGAGGGACAAATCTCATATCTATCACTCACCCCTCAAAAGCTCCATGTGTCAAAGTCACCCAATCAACACCTTTATAACAACCCATGTTTCAAGACTGTGTTTGATGATGTCAAAGTGTACCCAACGACATGTGTTGAGTGTAGTGATTTCAGGTCGAAGAATCACACTCACCACCATCACTGTGAGAGATGACTGTGGCTACTAAATCATGGTTCCATGAGTCACTCGCATGGTGGGTCTGTCCGGTACACTTGTTCTCTACAAGTACCTATGTGCTTGGTTTGATATCACTATATCATGACTAACGAGATTTTTTCATCAACCAATACACAATCTAGTCTTTAGTGTTATTGATCTCTATGGTTATTTCCACAATAACAACTGACTTGGGACAAAATAAGAATGTATACTCTTAACATCCGTATGATCTCATCGTTTAGGTCCTTAACCTAAAAGCATACGTCATTGAGTAAACAATTCTTTAGACATTTATCATGTTACACTATCATCTCAGAAATAGTTAAAACATATAGATCATAAATTGCCTTTATTATTATTCAAATCATTTATATAGTATCCCATTACAATCATGGCATGACTTGCTCTATGGGCATACATACCAATAGACTCCCACTTGCACTTAGATCCAGTCTCCTAGGAACCTCAATTTGTGACCTAGCATGACCATCTTGCTTCTGTTGAGAAAGTGCCTTAGTCAGTGGATCAGCTATGTTTTCTTCAATTGGTACTTTGCAAATCTTCACATCTCCTCATTATACAATCTCTCGTATGAGATGGAAGCACCGCAGTATGTGCTTGGACCGTTGATGTGATTTGATCTCGTTAGCTTGAGCAATAGCTCCATTATTGTCACAATAAAGCTCAATTGCATCACAGCTACTGGGAACTACACCAAGTTCAGTGATGAACTTCCTAATCCACACAGCCTCGTTTGCTGCATGTGAAGTAGCAATATACTCGGCCTCTGTAGTATAATCGACAACTGTTTCTTGCTTGGAACTCTTCCAGCTCACAGCTCCATTGTTTAGGAAAAATACAAATCATGATTGTGATCTATAATCATCTTTGTCGGTTTGGAAGCCTGCATCGGTGTAACCTCTTACAACCAGTTCTTCCTCACCGCCATATATAAGGAACTGATCCTTAGTCCTTTGCAAGTACTTGAGGATGTTCTTTACGGTTGTCTAGTGAGCATCCCCGGGATCTGACTGGTACCTTCTCATCATGTTGAGGTTATACGAGACATCTGGGCCTGTGCATAACATAGAGTACATGATGGATCTGATGGATGATGCACATGGGATCCCATTCATACGCTCCCTCTCTTCACAAGATTGGGGACATTGAGCTCTAGAGATGGTCACTCCATGTAGCATGGGGATGTTGCCTCTCTTTGAGTTATCCATGTTGAACTGCTTCAACACTTTGTTAATGTACGTGATTTGACTTAGTCCAAGAAGTCTTTTAGATCTATCTCTTTAGATCTTAATACCTATAATGCATGATGCTTCTCCTAAGTCCTTCATTGAGAAAGTATTCCCAAGACAAGTCTTTACCTTTTCTAAGGTTGTGACATCATTACCCATCAATAGTATGTCATCCACATATAATATGAGGAATGTGGTCGTGCTCCCACTAACCTTCTTGTACACACAAGGTTCATCTTCATTTTGAATAAAGACAAACACTTTGACTTCCTCATCAAATCCAAGATTCCAACTCTGAGATGCTTGCTTCAATCCATAGATTGACCTTTGCAGCTTACAGACTTTATTGGCATTCTTTGGATCTACAAAACCTTCAGGTTGTGTCATGTATAGATCTTCATTTATATTCCCATTAAGGAATGTGGTTTTAACATCCATTTGCCAAATCTCATAGTCATAGTAATTCTCAATAGCAAGCATGATCCTGATGGACTTAATCATGGCAACTGGAGAGAAAGTTTCATCATAGTCAACACCTTGAACTTATCGGAAACCCTTTGCAACCAATCTACCTTTATAAGTTTGCACATTGCCATCCATGTCGGTCTTCTTCTTGAAGACCCACTTGCACCCTATTAGTTTTACCCCTTTAGGTGGTTCCACCAAAGTCCATACTTTGTTGGAGTACATGGATTCCATCTCGGATTTCATGGCCTCAAGCCATTTCTCAAAATCTGGTCCCTCCATAGCCTCTAGATAAGTAGTTGGATCATCATCTATGATCAACTCACCACCTTCCTGAGTCACAAGGTATCCAAACCTCTCAGGGTCAAGGCATGTCCTACTAGATCTACGAGGTCCTTGTGTTATTTGGAGAGACTGAGATTCCACAACGCCTTGTGAATCTATATGTTCCTCTTGTACATGTACTGGTTCAATGTTTTCTTACTGTACTTGAACCTCTTCAAGCTATATTTTCCTCCCACCGTTTCCTTTGGAAATAAATTCCTTTTCTAGGAACATAGTTGTCCTAGCAACAAACACTTTGTTGTCAGTAGGGTGGTATGAATAATATCCCCTTGTTTCCTTGGGGTATCTAACAAAATAACATTTATCAGACTTGGGTCCAATCTTATCAGGAAACATTTTCCTGACGTAAGGCTCACAACCCCAAATCTTAATAAAAGACAAATTAGGACGCTTCCCATGCCATATCTCATATGGTGTCTTTGGAACCAATTTAGATGGTACTCGGTTAAGTGTAAATGCAGCGGTTTCAAGAGCATGACCCCAGAAGGAAATAAGAAGATTAGCAAAACTCATCATTGATCACACCATGTCCAGTAACATGTGATTCCTTCTTTAAGACACACCATTATGTTGTGGTGTTCCTGACAAAGTCCATTGTGATACGATACGATGGGCTCGTAGAAGGTCTTCAAACTCCTGGCTTAAGTATTTTGCACCTCAATTGGATCGAAGTGGTTTAATACTTTTACCAAGTTGGTTCTGTACTTCATTCATGAAATCCTTGAACCTTTCAAGGGTTTCTGACTTATGTTTCATCAGGTACACATAGCCACACCTACTAAAGCCATCAGTGAAGGTAATGAAGTACTAATACCCATTTCTGGCATTAGTTCTAAAAGGCCCACATACATTAGTATGTATGAGTCCTAATAGATCACTAGCTCTCCCACCTTTACTTAAAAAGGGAGTCTTAGTCATCTTTACCAACAAACAAGATTCACATGTCTCTATTGATTCATAATTAAAAGAGTCTAGATAAACATCTTTATGGAGTCTAGAGATGCGCTTCTCATTTATGTGCCCTAGACGACAATGCCAAAGATATGTTTTGTTTGAGTTGTTGATTTTTTTCCTTTAGGTGTTTATGTTGTATACACTTGTCTCTAGATCTATCAAGTATAGACCATAAGACATTGGGGAACTGCCATAAAGGATCCCATCTTTTGAAATGGAACATTTTCCATTCTTAATGAGAAATTCAAAACCATCCTTGTCTAAACAAGAAACGAAAATGATATTCCTATTTATGGCAGGTACATAAAAGCAGTTCTTCAACTCTATTATTAGCCCACTAGGTAGAGTTAACTCATAGGTTCCTACAAAACTAGCGACAACCCTTGCCCCATTGGAAACACGTAGTTCAACCTTGCCTTTCCCCAAAGGCCTACTTCTCTTAAGATCCTTCACATTTGAACAAATGTGAGATCCACATCCAGTATCAAGTACCCATGACAAAGAAGTAGTAAAGTTAATCTCTATCACGTATACACCAGAAGTAGAGATCTCTATCTCTCACTTCTTCTTCTTCCAGAAGTGTTACACCCCGATCTCACATTTCCTCAAATCATGAGATTAGGGCATAAGATAGGACTTATATGTAACACAAAGAACACCCTTAACCTTTTTTTTTTCTTACTTTTCTGTAAAACTCTTGTTTCCCCGCATTGAACCACATCACATCTTAACAAAGGGATCTGAACATTTCTTTTACTAATCAGACTTTAATAGAAAAGATACATGTATAAACATTCATGATGTCTTTCACAACTTGTGCACATAAAACTCTGTAATTAGCATACATATCAAAGAGGAACAATATTACACATCGTAATTACAACTCTCTCTCTTATCTCTTACTGAGGACCTAGAGTGACAAGGACCGACGGACTCAACTAATCTTGTACTCAACTCTTGTGGCAGATCTACACTGAAGCTCTGACCATCTCCAAGTCCATGCGGTTAACCCTAAAAATGTTTGAGTAGAGGGGTGAGCCTACTCGCTCAGTGAATGAGTACTTCATGGAAACAGACTAATGCACTAATGTGATTACATATATAATTTGAGTAAATGATATGAAATTTAACAACAATAAATACTACACTGAGTAGTTCTAAAACAATATAACTGAAATAACAAAGAATGTAAATATTGCATCCAAAGCATAACTACTAGAAGACTATACTCTAGTCTTCCTTAACTCTTTCATTTATAAGGAACTCTGTGAACCTATATGATCATATTTTAGATTATGCCCTGATCTATGCAGTGTACTCTGCATAGAGACTCGCAGTGCACTACGACCATACCGTACAAGACTTAGCGACACACCCGGGAAATGCTAAGTCTGACACCAGCCCTGCTCTGCCACAGGACCCCAGGCTCATCGGCCTCACTGCACTACATCGAGTGCTCTAGACTCCTCCTCTAACCTGAGTACACAGGCGGAGAGTCTCACGGGGTTACCTCCATGACTCTGCACGGATCTTGTTGCAATAACCCCCAATTTTCTCCAGTGCCACCGTGACATCGCACACGTTGTTGTTGGACACTGGCTCTATGTCCTCGTGTCTCCATGACTCCGCACGGATAATGTTGCAACACGAGTTTCACCCCTAAGAAGCAGATCTCTCAAAGGGGTTCTACGGTGTTCAGGGCACCTAAGTCTAACATTAACATTATAGGTACATTTTAAACAGAAATCATGAGTCATTTAACATTTCTTACAAGGCTCACACGGCCTGCCATATCATATCATAAGCAACATCATAACTCATGTATTCAACATATATCATATCTCAGTAACATCCCTTTCTAGGGCATGTCATATCTCATCAGCTGCAATTTACGAGATATGTATTGAAATATAAGAAGCCCTACAGTATGTAGATATCCACTCAGAGAGAACAAGCATATAAAGTTAAATGCACTAGAAACATACAATTCAACAATTAAGTATCACCACATCTCATATCGAGATCTTTCATGTCACCATAACATGATTCATTGAACACCCTATCCTTAGGGTTTCATTTTCCTTATTCATTCATCACATGCCAACACCCTACTCTTAGGGTTTCATTCGCCTCATTCACCTTTTCATTTACCTCATTCACTTGTCACATGGCTCTCATAAGGATTTCATAGGATATAAGCATTCACTAAATAAAGATTGTTTTCAACAAATCATATACAATCGATATATGTATGAAACCATGGAAATTGAACTAAATTTAGGTTTCCATGCTATTCACTGAGATATCATGCACCAAGGATAAAATTCAAATAAAGTAATCCATGAGGTACATCCTAACCACTTATAAGATTACTAGTCCTTTTCAATAAGGTTGAAACTCTAGAGATATCTCAATTAGGTTAAACCCTAATTACATCATATGGTATAAATCTGAAAAGCATTCTTTCTAGGATGTGTTGTATACGTTTCTAATGTGGATGTACCATCAAAGAGTCATTCAAACAGAGAAGGAATCCATATCATATCAATTTGCAACAACTTAAATTAAACGGACATTTCAGGGTTTAGAATCACATATCAAGCAATTAGGGATTTGGATGCTATAATCAAATTTCGTGCATTATACTGTTTAAAGGAAGAACCCACTCACCATAAGGTGTGAAAACACCTCAAAACTGCAGCTCAACTCAGGGAATCTCGAACTCACATCAAATCCCTAGCAAATCTCCCAATTCTTCTTCCATTCAACTCGGGAACCTTGAAAATGAGGGATTATGAAGAAAGGGTGAGAAAAGAGGGAATTTCGACATCATCTTGGATAAAATCAGAGCATGGACGGAATCTTGACATGAGAGAGAAGATCCACCATAAAAGTCTATGCAAAGAATCCAAACTTACTTGATTTCACCCTTCCTGGAATCGCAAAACCCTAATTCACCAATTCCCCCACTTTCTTCTCTCAAACCCTAACTCTCCCTCTCTCTCTAGGAGCTCGTTTCTCTGGAATGAATGATGAAGAATGAGAGCTTTTTGTGTGTGTGGTCGATCATATAAGTCAATTTGAGCTGCTACACTCAACTTTAATTATATTGGCTGAATATTCAGTTTCACAATAGCTTCTGTAATTCGCCTACTAAATAGCTAACAGAAGCTCCAAAAATTATGGAAATTTTATATTTTATGCATAATGGAGTTTTAGACCTCCAGTAAAAATTTCAGATCATTTCTGGTTACCAATAATTAATTAAAAATCGAACAGTGCACTGCTATATTGCAGTCTGCAGAATATTCGGCCGAGTTTGTCCTGCACAGAACTCGACCGACACCCTTACTGTAGAGATCAAAAAGTCATCCAAAAATTACGCCAATTTAACAGAGTGTCTAAAACTGTGTTTTTCAAGCACATTTAAAATTTGAGATCAATTGGATATACCAATAAAAAGATAAAATTCAATTACCACACTGCTGTATAAAAATGGAAATATGATCGGTCGAGTTTGAAACTCGACCGATAAGCAGGTCAGAACATTCTTCAAAAATTATGATATTTATCAATGTTGTTCACATTTTATATATCCAAATCATATCCAAATTTGAAGTAAATTATAGTTACACATAAAATACTAAAAATCATTTACTGAGACACTATACTTATCAAATTTTGTATTCATGTATCATTAAAACCCTATTTTGGGCCGATTAGGGTTTATGTTTCTCAAACCCTAATTCTCAAGGCAAACGAACACTTAAACTTCTTATCATAGTTAAAACATCCTAACTGTGTTATCGTCATTAATTAGATTTCAAGAATGATTATTCCAATTAATCTTTGCAATTGTCTAGGTAAACCCTAGTTTACCAATTAAGCTCAGATGGGGTCGTAACAACTCTCCCCCCGTTAGAATGTTTCGTCCTCGAAACATAAACCTACAAGAAAGATACATTCAAGGTTATTCTAAGCTTCTAAAGCCTTCCATGTCATTATACTCTTGTATTTCATACCTGAATGTAGTTTTCAACATTAGATCTTTTAATTCTTTACTAAATCACAACATATTTCAAATAGTTCTCAATGATGTCAAGCAAATTCTTTATGCCGCAGACAAACATAGAATGTAAAGATAAACCATCACGCTTTCGCTGCGCAACTCTGATACTCTAATACAACTATCTCAACTTATGCTGCTCAGAGAGTTCTATTGTTCTGTATCACCTTTAAGTGACAAACACAAGTTCACCATACTGTTTTAAACTTTAATCAAGTGCTATTCAAATAGCAAAACAGTCTTGAATTAAAAGACTAGATTCAACAATCAATTGTACAATACTACTCTTGGCATCCCCATTGGGTCATGGATGCATGGGGTGAAGCATTACCACCTCATTCCATACTATCCTGTTTCGATCCTGGGACCTGTGGGTTATGGGCCCACACACAATTCAAAGTGTAACCATCGTATTATATCATTTTAGGGTTTCAACCATAGTAATAAAGTAATCCACAATTGTATCAGTCATTCAAGCATTAATCATACTCAATTACCATCACTCAGTTATATTAGAGCTATGTATAACAAGCTACACCTCATTAGGGTTATTTGTCCAGACAATCTAATTATCATCCCTTTCTATTAATATGAGTGGATAAGTATGACTACCTTGTTCAGGGTATCTCTCCATGTGTTCTGACATCATCCAAACCGTATCACCATATCACAAATACACAATAGTAAGATGCATATCAGGTATGAATTACTACGACTATCATACGCCTTTAATTAACACATAGCTTGCACAAATACACTGAAATCATATGTAGAACCAACTTTCATACCATAATATGCCTTCAACAAATCATACATGTAAAAACAAATTCACATATTACACAAAGCTAGTGTTTTCCCATATCTCTCTGCTCATTCATTACTTCTTTACTTTTTGCTACCTATCCTTTTCATATGATTATATACAATAAACATCATTAACATTGAAGTATTTAAGATAGGAATAGATTATTCATCATTCTTGCTATCACACAAGAATTTATTTCTTATCGTACTTCATCGTAATGTATGTCACTATTACATTCACTAGATGACCCCACCAAGGTAGTTATGCACCATATATGACTCATTTTCTCTTATTATTTCATACTTATTTCACATTCTAGACATCACTTGAAAACACATATATCATTTGTCATCTTTAAACATGACTCAATATCACATATCCAGTTTCAATGCTAAACATCCATTTTAATCAACATATACATTGCAACAATAATACAGGAAATTCCATCATTTTCATCAATCATATTACGTACTTCAAGTTCCAATGAATCTATCATACTCTATTGTATGTGCTACACTGTTTAGGAGTTATACCAACTAATACTGAAGAAATTAAGCACTTAAATTGAGTTAAATAATAATTTCTGAATGAACTACCACTTACATCTCTGAAACTCGGCCGATTGGTCAGAAACTCGGCCGATTGCTTCACAACTCGGCCGATTCGCTTAAAACTCGTCCGATCAATTTGTTGTTTGATTTCTTGTAAAAGAAACTCGGCCGAATCACATACAACTCGGCCGAATCGCGTACAGACTGAAAACTAAAACGAACCTGCTGGTGTCGATTTCACTCGAATCGACGGGCAAAACTACCGATTTCATGTATACCATGTTGCACATATTTCCTCCTTTATCTTTATACTATTGTGAAGTTAATGTTCTAAATTAATAGTCCTTTTATTGGTTTTTCGTCATGTTGAATACATTACATATTCTTCATTTTTGAATCAAGTGGATTATGCATGGGTCAAACATAGTTTCTCTTTCAATCAAGTTTTTTTTTTCTCTTCTGAATACACTCCACCTTTGTATGACTTATTCATTTGTTAAACTACACCTATGTTCTTTGCTTAGAAACTAGTTTGTTGTTCTAGTCTTATGAATTATATGATCATATGATTCTCTTCACTTTTACTCTTTTGAAGACTCTTCACTTCTATGGACCTATTGAATGCTCAACTCTATTCTTCTACTCAGCCTTTGCTTTAGAGTTCATAAAAGCATTATACTCAATTATATGATCCATTCTTCATGATTGATTCTTGCTATCTTGAACCATACATACATTTCACATATCTTTTCTATATTTCATATGTATAGTTCGTATAATATTAATCAATAAACTGATTATGAACTTCATATCATGTTCCTTTATTCCCAATTAAGGGTTTCTCATATGAGGCCCCAAAATTGAACCTCAGATATCAGTTTCAACTAATTCTTATTTGTTCTGATCTTGCCCATATGTTTCAACATCTTAATGTATGTACATTATTACTCTGATGTGAGTCTAATTATCCAGAGTCTATTCTTATTATACTATTAATAGGAGTCATTAAATCCCAGTAACGCATCCTGCCAGCCGGACCAGGCCAAACCTGAAGTCCTGAAGCCAAGAACTACTGAGGATTACTCAACTTCTATTCATCTCAAAAGTGTGGAAGAAAACTTATTCCACCAATAAAAGCTCATTCAAAGGTCAATTCTAGTCTACTTGTTACAAAGAATGAAATCAATAAATGCTACAACTGCATAGTGTACAACAGATATTAAAGACCCATATTTCAAAGTATTGAATATTTCAATTCAAACATATACGAGCATTTCTATACATTTCCAACAAAAACAACATTATGAAATGTAAGTTCTATTTCCTTTTACATTTATGCTCTTAATTCTTGTTTCTTTTCTCGTTTTCTAACCCTAACATTTCTAGGGTTCCTCTCTAGCCCATTCTTCCACTGTATACCTGGCCAGGGTATACGTGAGAGAATAGACAGAGTACCTTGTACTGGCTGATCCAAGTAGGCCCGATATCCAAATACTCAAATCCCCAAAGCTAACATCAAACATCTCCTATCTTCCACACTTAGGACTCTAACTTACTAACTTAATGGTCCTTGACAACTCACCCTAAGCTCTGATACCAAGCCGTTACACCCCGATCTCACAATTTCCTCAAATCATGAGATTAGGGCATAAGATAGGACTTATATGTAACACAAAGAACATCCTAAACGTTTTACTTTTTTATCTTACTTTTCTGTAAAACTCTTGTTTCCCCGCATTGAACCACATCACATCTTAACAAAGGGATCTGAACATTTCTTTTACTAATCAGACTTTAATAGAAAAGATACATGTATAAACATTCATGATGTCTTTCACAACTTGTGCACATAAAACTTGTTAATTAGCATACATAAAAAAGAGGAACAATATTACACATCGTAATTACAACTCTCTCTCTTATCTCTTACTGAGGACCTAGAGTGACAAGGACCGACTGACTCAACTAATCTTGTACTCAACTCTTGTGGCAGATCTACACTGAAGCTCTGACATCTCCATGTCCACGCGGTTAACCCTAAAAATGTTTGAGTAGAGGGGTGAGCCTACTCGCTCAGTGAATGAGTACTTCATGGAAACAGACTAATGCACTAATGTGATTACAGATATAATTTGAGTAAACGATATGAAATTTAACAACAATAAATACTACACTGAGCAGTTCTAAAACAATATAACTGAAATAACAAAGAATGTAAATATTGCATCCAAAGCATAACTACTAGAAGACTATACTCTAGTCTTCCTTAACTATTTCATTTATAAGGAACTCTGTGAACCTATATGATCATATTTTAGATTATGCCCTAATCTATGCAGTGTACTCTGCATAGAGACTCGCAGTGCACTACGACCACACCGTACAAGACTTAGCGACACACCCGGGAAATGCTAAGTCTGACGCCAGCCCTGCTCTGCCACAGGACCCCAGTCTCATCGGCCTCACTGCACTACATCAAGTTCTCTAGACTCCTCCTCTAACCTGAGTACACAGGCAGAGAGTCTCACGGGGTTACCTCCATGACTCCGCACGGATCTTGTTGCAATAACCCCCAATTTTCTCCAGTGCCACCGTGACATCGCACGCGTTGTTGTTGGACACTGGCTCTATGTCCTCGTGTCTCCATGACTCTGCACGGATAATGTTGCAACACGAGTTTCACCCCTAAGAAGCAGATCTCTCAAAGGGGTTCTACGGTGTTCAGGGCACCTAAGTCTAACATTAACATTATAGGTACATTTTAAACAGAAATCATGACTCATTTAACATTTCTTACAACGCTCACACGGCCTGCCATATCATATCATAAGCAACATCATAACTCATGTATTCAACATATATCATATCTCAGTAACATCCCTTTCTAGGGCATGTCATATCTCATCAGCTGCAATTTACGAGATATGTATTGAAATATAAGAAGCCCTGCAGTATGTAGATATCCACTCAGAGAGAACAAGCATATAAAGTTAAATGCACTAGAAACATACAATTCAACAGTTAAGTATCACCACATCTCATATCGAGATCTTTCATGTCACCATAACATGATTCATTGAACACCCTATCCTTAGGGTTTCATTTGCCATATTCATTCATCACATGCCAACACCCTACTCTTAGGGTTTCATTCGCCTCATTCACCTTTTCATTTACATCATTCACTTGTCACATGGCGCTCATAAGGATTTCATAGGATATAAGCATTCACTAAATAAATATTGTTTTCAACAAATCATATACAATCGATATATGTATGAAACCATGGAAATTGAACTAAATTTAGGTTTCCATGCTATTCACTGAGATATCATGCACCAAGGATAAAATTCAAATACGGTAATCCATGAGGTACATCCGAACCACTTATAAGATTACTAGTCCTTTTCAATAAGGTTGAAACTCTAGAGATATCTCAATTAGGTTAAACCCTAATTACATCATATGGTATAAATCTGAAAAGCATTCTTTCTAGGATGTGTTGTATACGTTTCTAATGTGGATCTACCATCAAAGAGTCATTCAAACAGAGAAGGAATCCATATCATATCAATTTGCAACAACTTAAATTAAACGGACATTTCAGGGTTTAGAATCACATATCAAGCAATTAGGGATTTGGATGCTATAATCAAATTTCGTGCATTATACTGTTTAAAGGAAGAACCCACTCACCATAAGGTGTGAAAACACCTCAAAACTGCAGCTCAACTCAAGGAATCTCGAACTCACATCAAATCCCTAGCAAATCTCCCAATTCTTCTTCCATTCAACTCGGGAACCTTGAAAATGAGGGATTATGAAGAAAGGGTGAGAAAAGAGGGAATTTCGACATCATCTTGGATCAAATCAGAGCATGGATGGAATCTTGACATGAGAGAGAAGATCCACCATAAAAGTCTATGCAAAGAATCCAAACTTACTTGATTTCACCCTTCCTGGAATCGCAAAATCCTAATTCACCAATTCCCCCACTTTCTTCTCTCAAACCCTAACTCTCCCTCTCTCTCTAGGAGCTCGTTTCTCTGGAATGAATGATGAAGAATGAGAGCTGTGTGTGTGTGTGGTCGATCATATAAGTCAATTTGAGCTGCTTGGGTCAATTGCATATTGACCCAACACTCAACTTTAATTATATTGGCTGAATATTCAGTTTCACAATAGCTTCTGTAATTCGCCTACTGAATAGCTAACAGAAGCACCAAAAATTATGTAAATTTTATATGTTATGCATAATGGAGTTTCCAACCTCCAGTAAAAATTTGAGATCATTTCTAGTTACTAATAATTAATTAAAAATCGAACAGTGCACTGCTATATTGCAGTCTGCAGAATATTCGGCCGAGTTTGTCCTGCACAGAACTCGACCGACACCCTTACTGTAGAGATCAAAAAGTCATCCAAAAATTACGCCAATTTAACAGAGTGTCTAAAACTGTGTTTTTCAAGCACAGTTAAAATTTGAGATCAATTGGATATACCAATAAAAAGATAAAATTCAATTACCACACTGCTGTATAAAAATGGAAATATGATCGGTCGAGTTTGAAACTCGACCGATAAGCAGGTCAGAACATTCTTCAAAAATTATGATATTTACCAATGTTGTTCACATTTTATATATCCAAATCATATCCAAATTTGAAGTAAATTATAGTTACACATAAAATACTAAAAATCATTTACTGAGACACTATACTTATCAAATTTTGTATTCATGTATCATTAAAACCCTATTTTGGGCCGATTAGGGTTTATGTTTCTCAAACCCTAATTCTCAAGGCAAACGAACACTTAAACTTCTTATCATAGTTAAAACATCCTAACTGTGTTATCGTCATTAATTAGATTTCAAGAATGATTATTCCAATTAATCTTTGCAATTGTCTAGGTAAACCCTAGTTTACCAATTAAGCTCAGATGGGGTCGTAACAACTCTCCCCCCCTTAGAATGTTTCGTCCTCGAAACATAAACCTACAAGAAAGATACATTCAAGGTTATTCTAAGCTTCTAAAGCCTTCCATGTCATTATACTCTTGTATTTCATACCTGAATGTAGTTTTCAACATTAGATCTTTTAATTCTTTACTAAATCACAACATATTTCAAATAGTTCTCAATGATATCAAGAAAATTCTTTATGCCGCAGACAAACATAGAATGCAAAGATAAACCATCACGCTTTCCCTGCGCAACTCTGATACTCTAATACAACTATCTCAACTTATGCTGCTCAGAGAGTTCTATTGTTCTGTATCACCTTTAAGTGACAAACGCAAGTTCACCATACTGTTTTAAACTTTAATCAAGTGCTATTCAAATAGCAAAACAGTCTTGAATTAAAAGACTAGATTCAACAATCAATTGTACAATACTACTCTTGGCATCCCCATTGGGTCATGGATGCATGAGGTGAAGCATTACCACCTCATTCCATACTATCCTGTTTCGATCCTGGGACCTGTGGGTTATGGGCCCACACACAATTCAAAGTGTAACCATCGTATTATATCATTTTAGGGTTTCAACCATAGTAATAAAGTAATCCAAAATTGTATCAGTCATTCAAGCATTAATCATTCTCAATTACCATCACTCAGTTATATTAGAGCTATGTATAACAAGCTACACCTCATTAGGGTTATTTGTCCAGACAATCTGATTATCATCCCTTTCTATTAATATGAGTGGATAAGTATGACTACCTTGTTCAGGGTATCTCTCCATGTGTTCTGACATCATCCAAACCGTATCACCATATCACAAATACACAATAGTAAGATGCATATCAGGTATGAATTACTACGACTATCATACGCTTTTAATTAACACATAGCTTGCACAAATACATTGAAATCATATGTAGAACCAACTTTCATACCTTAATATGCCTTCAACAAATCATACATGTAAAAACAAATTCACATATTACACAAAGCTAGTGTTTTCCCATATCTCTCTGCTCATTCATTACTTCTTTACTTTTTGCTACCTATCCTTTTCATATGATTATATACAATAAACATCATTAACATTGAAGTATTTAAGATAGGAATAGATTATTCATCATTCTTGCTATCACACAAGAATTTATTTCTTATCGTACTTCATCGTAATGTATGTCACTATTACATTCACTAGATGACCCCACCAAGGTAGTTATGCACCATATATGACTCATTTTCTCTTATTATTTCATACTTATTTCACATTCTAGACATCACTTGAAAACACATATATCATTTGTCATCTTTAAACATGACTCAATATCACATATCCAGTTTCAATGCTAAACATCCATTTTAATCAACATATACATTGCAACTGTAATATAGGAAATTCCATCATTTTCATCAATCATATTACGTACTTCAAGTTCCAATGAATCTATCATACTCTATTGTATGTGCTACACTGTTTAGGAGTTATACCAACTAATACTGAAGCAATTAAGCACTTAAATTGAGTTAAATAATAATTTCTGAATGAACTGCCACTCACAGCTCTGAAACTCGGCCGATTGGTCAGAAACTCGGCCGATTGCTTCACAACTCGGCCAATTTGCTTAAAATTCGACCGATCAATTTGCTGTTTGATTTCTTGTAAAAGAAACTCGGCCGAATCACATACAACTCGGCCGAATCGCGTACAGACTGAAAACTAAAATGAACCTGCTGGTGTCAATTTCACTCGAATCCACGTGCAAAACTACCGATTTCATGTATACCATGTTGCACATATTTCCTCCTTTATCTTTATACTATTGTGAAGTTAACGTTCTAAATTAATAGTAATTTTATTGGTTTTTCCTCATGTTAAATACATTACATATTCTTCATTTTTAAATCAAGTGGATCATGCATGGGTCAAACATAGTTTCTCTTTCAATCAAGTTTTTTTTTTCTCTTCTGAATACAGTCCACCTTTGTATGACTTATTCATTTGTTAAACTACACCTATGTTCTTTGCTTAGAAACTAGTTTGTTGTTCTAGTCTTATGAATTATATGATCATATGATTCTCTTCACTTTTACTCTTTTGAAGACTCTTCACTTCTATGGACCTATTGAATGCTCAACTCTATTCTTCTACTCAGCCTTTTCTTTAGAGTTCATAAAAGCATTATACTCAATTATATGATCCATTCTTCATGATTGATTCTTGATATCTTGAACCATACATACATTTCACATATCCTTTCAATATTTCATATGTATAGTTTGTATAATATTAATCAATAAACTGATTATGAACTTCATATCATGTTCCTTTATTCCCAATTAAGGGTTTCTCATATGAGGCCCCAAAATTGAACCTCGGATATTAGTTTCAACTAATTCTTATTTGTTCTGATCTTGCCCATATGTTTCAACATCTTAATGTATGTACATTATTACTCTGATGTGAGTCTAATTATCCAGAGTCTATTCTTATTATACTATTAATACGAGTCATTAGATCCCAGTAACGCATCCTGCCAGCCAGACCAGGCCAAACCTGAAGTCCTGAAGCCAAGAACTACTAAGGATTACTCAACTTCTATTCATCTCAAAAGTGTGGAAGAAAACTTATTCCACTAACAAAATCTCATTCAAAGGTCAATTCTAGTCTACTTGTTACAAAGAATGAAATCAATAAATGCTACGACTGCATAGTGTACAACAGATATTAAAGACCCATATTTCAAAGTATTGAATATTTCAATTCAAACATATAAGAGCATTTCTATACATTTCCAACAAAAACAACATTATGAAATGTAAGTTCTATCTCCTTTTACATTAATGCTCTTAATTCGTATTTCTTTTCTCGTTTTCTAACCCTAACATTTCTAGGGTTCCTCTCTAGCCCATTCTTCCACTGTATACCTGGCCAGGGTATACGTGAGAGAATAGATAGAGTAGCTTGTACTGGCTGATCCAAGTACTCAGATATCGGGCCAGGATATCCAAATACTCAAATCCCCAAAGCTAACATCAAACATCTCCTATCTTCCACACTTAGGACTCTAACTTACTAACTTAATGGTCCTTGACAACTCACCCTAAGCTCTGATACCAAGCTGTTACACCCTGATCTCACAATTTCCTCAAATCATGAGATTAGGGCATAAGATAGGACCTATATGTAACACAAAGAACACCCTTAACCATTTACTTTTTTATCTTACTTTTCTGTAAAACTCTTGTTTCCCCGCATTGAACCACATCACATCTTAACAAAGGGATCTGAACATTTCTTTTACTAATCAGACTTTAATAGAAAAGATACATGTATAAACATTCATGATGTCTTTCACAACTTGTGCACATAAAACTTGTTAATTAGGATACATATCAAAGAGGAACAATATTACACATCGTAATTACAACTCTCTCTCTTATCTCTTACTGAGGACTTAGAGTGACAAGGACCGACTGACTCAACTAATCTTGTACTCAACTCTTGTGGCAGATCTACACTGAAGCTCTGACCATCTCCAAGTCCACACGGTTAACCCTAAAAATGTTTGAGTAGAGGGGTGAGCCTACTCGCTCAGTGAATGAGTACTTCATGGAAACACACTAATGCACTAATGTGATTACACATATAATTTGAGTAAACGATATGAAATTTAACAACAATAAATACTACACTGAGCAGTTCTAAAACAATATAATTGAAATAACAGAGAATGTAAATATTGCATCCAAAGCATAACTACTAGAAGACTATACTCTAGTCTTCCTTAACTCTTTCATTTATAAGGAACTCTGTGAACCTATATGATCATATTTTAGATTATGCCCTGATCTATGTAGTGTACTCTGCATAGAGACTCACAGTGCACTACGACCACACCGTACAATACTTAGCGACACACCCGGGAAATGCTAAGTCTGACGCCAGCCCTGCTCTGCCACAGGACCCCAGGCTCATCGACCTTCAGGCTCATCGGCCTCACTGCACTACATCGAGTGCTCTAGACTCCTCCTCTAACCTGAGTATATAGGCGGAGAGTCTCACGGGGTTACCTCCATGACTCCGCACGGATCTTGTTGCAATAACCCCCAATTTTCTCCAGTGCCACCGTGACATCGCATGCGTTGTTGTTGGACACTGGCTCTATGTCCTCGTGTCTCCATGACTCCGCACGGATAATGTTGCAACACTAACATTAACATTAACATTATAGGTACATTTTAAACAGAAATCATGACTCATTTAACATTTCTTACAAGGATCACACGACCTGCCATATCATATCATAAGCAACATCATAACTCATGTATTCAACATATATCATATCTCAGTAACATCCCTTTCTAGGGCATGTCATATATCATCAGCTACAACTTATGAGATATGTATTGAAATATAAGAAGCCCTGCAGTATGTAGATATCCACTCAGAGAGAACAAGCATATAAAGTTAAATGCACTAGAAACATACAATTCAACAGTTAAGTATCACCACATCTCATATCGAGATCTTTCATGTCACCATAACATGATTCATTGAACACCCTATCCTTAGGGTTTCATTTGCCTTATTCATTCATCACATGCCAACACCCTACTCTTAGGGTTTCATTCGCCTCATTCACCTTTTCATTTACCTCATTCACTTGTCACATGGCTCTCATAAGGATTTCATAGGATATAAGCATTCACTAAATAAAGATTGTTTTCAACAAATCATATACAATCGATATATGTATGAAACCATGGAAATTGAACTAAATTTAGGTTTCCATGCTATTCACTGAGATATCATGCACCAAGGATAAAATTCAAATAAGGTACTCCATGAGGTACATCCTAACCACTTATAAGATTACTAGTCCTTTTCAATAAGGTTGAAACTCTAGAGATATCTCAATTAGGTTAAACCCTAATTACATCATATGGTATAAATCTGAAAAGCATTCTTTCTAGGATGTGTTGTATACGTTTCTAATGTGGATCTACCATCAAAGAGTCATTCAAACAGAGAAGGAATCCATATCATATCAATTTGCAACAACTTAAATTAAACGGACATTTCAGGGTTTAGAATCACATATCAAGCAATTAGGGATTTGGATGCTATAATCAAATTTCGTGCATTATACTATTTAAAGGAAGAACCCACTCACCCTAAGGTGTGAAAACACCTCAAAACTGCAGCTCAACTCAGGGAATCTCGAACTCACATCAAATCCCTAGCAAATCTCCCAATTCTTCTTCCATTCAACTCGGGAACCTTGAAAATGAGGGATTATGAAGAAAGGGTGAGAAAAGAGGGAATTTCGACATCATCTTGGATCAAATCAGAGCATGGACGGAATCTTGACATGAGAGAGAATATCCACCATAAAAGTCTATGCAAAGAATCCAAACTTACTTGATTTCACCCTTCCTGGAATCGCAAAACCCTAATTCACCAATTCCCCCACTTTCTTCTCTCAAACCCTAACTCTCCCTCTCTATCTAGGAGCTCGTTTCTCTGGAATGAATGACGAAGAATGATAGCTGTGTGTGTGTGTGGTCGATCATATAAGTCAATTTGAGCTGCTTGGGTCAATTGCATATTGACCCAACACTCAACTTTAATTATATTGGCTGAATATTCAGTTTCACAATAGCTTCTGTAATTCGCCTACTGAATAGCTAACAGAAGCACCAAAAATTATGGAAATTTTATATGTTATGAATAATGGAGTTTCAGACCTCCAGTAAAAATTTAAGATCATTTCTAGTTACCAATAATTAAATAAAAACCGAACAGTGCATTGCTATATTGCAGTCTGTAGAATATTCGGCCGAGTTTGTCCTGCACAGAACTCGACCGACACCCTTACTGTAGAGATCAAAAAGTCATCCAAAAATTACGCCAATTTAACAGAGTGTCTAAAACTGTGTTTTTCAAGCACAGTTAAAATTTGAGATCAATTGGATATACCAATAAAAAGATAAAATTAAATTACAACACTGCTGTATAAATCTAGAAATATGATCGGTCGAGTTTGAAACTTGACCGATAAACAGGTCAAAACATTCTTCAAAAATTATGATATTTACCAATGTTGTTGACATTTTATATATCGAAATCATATCCAAATTTTAAGTAAATCAGAGTTACACATAAAATACTAAAAATCATTTACAGAGACACTATACTTATCAAATTTTGTATTCATGTATCATTAAAACCCTATTTTGGGCCGATTAGGGTTTATGTTTCTCAAACCCTAATTCTCAAGGCAAACGAACACTTAAACTTCTTATCATAGTTAAAACATCCTAACTGTGTTATCGTCATTAATTAGATTTCAAGAATGATTATTCCAATTAATCTTTGCAATTGTCTAGGTAAACCCTAGTTTACCAATTAAGCTCAGATGGGGTCGTAACAAGAAGACTCTGACATTGGTTTGGCGAGAGAACCCTTCTTTCCCTCACCTTTGTCCTTGGACTTTGTTCCATTGATCTTTATCAATGAACTATCCTTCTTCTCAAATAATGCATCAAGCATGCTTGGAGTGGATTCAAAGGCTACCAGTATATCTAGATTGTGCATAACACTTCTCACAATCCCTAACCAGTTATGGAATTTATTCTCAATTAATTTGCCCATTTTAAAAGATGATTCTTTTGCCATTATACAAGAGAAAATTGCACTTGTCAAAACTAATTTTGATAAAATTTGATTTGAATAAAAATTGACGATAGTTAATTAGGCCTTTAATTAATTACCGCTCCCACTATTTTGATTCAAATTGATAGCCCTCTCCATCAATTTGGAATATTGCAACGTACAATCTTCTAGTGGGTCAAGATCCTAAAATCCTTTGAGTCATGGACCAGCTAGGGCTGTCACCCACAACTTAGATCTTCCAGGTAGGCAACTCTTGTCAATTGCATCATATGCAACTATTGAAAGATGTCATGTGAAACTCCTTGCCATGATCACCTCCATGCCTCATGGTTCTAGATCCTATCTAGGTCAAATTGTTAAGTCTGACCCAAAGCCAACATGATGAATATGCACCCTACTAGGGTAGACCCACATATCCATCCTTCATGCTTCCACGAGATAGATGGTGTACCATGCTAGGGTGTGCCCACACTTGGTCGATCAAGCTTTTCACAAGTGTCGCATTTGGAAGGCATCTAAAACTTTAATATTTAATGAGGGATTTGGTTTTATAGGTACGTATACATATCCAATCACAACAAAACATAGTATGTATCATATACATGCTATATCCCACATAAAACATGCAAAATGATAAAAGAGATGATTATGGCCATCCTAATGTGTTTCCTCCAGCCAAGAGGAATCACGGTCATCTAGGTCTACATCACATGCAACTTGTACAAGTTGAACTCTGAGCTTTGCCTTTCTGGGTTTGATCAACTCATCTCCATGATTGATCGGCTCGCCATGCGACCGGTTGGTTGGGTTCCACCAGTCGATCGATTGGCACCTCCAGCCGATCAGTTCACTAGTCATCGTACATTTTCTCAGGTCGCCACCCACTCATCTCGCTCCTCAAACCGGTCGTCTAGAATGCCAACCGATCAGTTCACGCTTTGAACCAATCGTCTCAGTCATCGTCAGGTTGTCTGCCATTCTTTGACATAATAAGAAATAAAATATCTATCCTATTTTACATTTGAAAATGGAAACCCTAAGTTATATTCGGGGGGAGCAAAGGTTGGAAAGAAATCTCGAGTTATCTCGAGTTACATCAGGAATAGGAGATAGGGAATCAGTGCGCAGATCGAGATGGAAGAAACCACATTCAACCAAGCATACATAGGGTTTATTGGCCATAATCATGTTGTACATCCACCACAAAACTCATTTAAGGGTGATGCGTATCGAGTGCATTTATATTTCATATCATATATGTATATTAGGATTTGTGGATTTAGGATTGGACATGCATAAAGCCAATTTTATTCGCATCGTATGAAATAAATAAAGGTGACAAACCCAAATCGATCACATCGATAATCCTAAAATATAGAGCAGTTGGCGTGGCTTTGATACACCTATTGGGTTTTAGAGGAGACAGATAACACAATGGAAACAAAAAAAATTCTTCTCCCGAACCCAGTATAAAGGAATCGCGTCAACATCTATACAATAGGAAGGATGGTTTATAGAGACATACCTTGTCCCTAGGCTTGCTCAACGACGTTACCTCGCGGCTTGTGCGGTCTTCACCTCTGGTCTTGGATGGTGTCTGCAGCTCCTAGTCTCACTAGGACTGTCGAGATTGATAACTATCCTCTGAGCGGTAGAAGTCTCCCACCTCTGTAGTGGTCCACACAGACCACCTGTAACTTCAATTGTCTTATCGCACAAGGCACTAGAAGGAGTCACACCCTCCTGTCAGCGTACTAGTCACCGACACACTCTACTACCACTAGTCACTATTCTGTAGTTGTCTTTCCCATGTTGTGCCTCCCATGTCAGGTAGCACTTGCTCGGGCTCTCCTTGTTACCACAACTAGAGAGAACGACAACTTTGTAGAGCAACTAGTGTTCTGAGTTGTACTGAGAGAATCCCCCAATACCCCTATATATAGGAGGGTCATGGGACAAGGTTCTCTACCCTGGGCAATGCGAGATTAAAGTAGGAGTAGAAGGGTTTGAGATTTTCCACAAAACAACCAACTGTGCCAGCTGAACTGATCATTTCAAGCATGAACCGATCGGTTGGGGACCTGAGCCGATCTGTTCACACCTGAACTGATTGGTTGGGGCACCTGAGCCGATCGGTTCACTTTTGAAATGATCATTTCACTACCCTGGTCAGTTCCCGATTGACTTTTCCTCTTTTGTTTCGAATTGATCCAAATACCAATCCTTATTCCAATCATATTGGACATGTGAAATGAAGAGAAATTTCTTGCCAACCTGACTTTCCCAACTCGCTCAGTTGGACCAGTTGAGCCGATTGGTTCAACACTTGAACCAGTCAGTTCATCCTATCCTGAGCCGATCGGTTCATCACAGGAGCCGATCGGTTAGGAGTGCAGACTGTGCAAAATCATTCAATTGTAGTTTCTATCAATCTGATACTCTAATCAATCGGTCCAACCACTTGAACACTATGATATTGAGCTATCAATTGATTGAGTGTTTAATTGAACTACTAAACTCCTTTAGTAATCAATCTAAACATCATTTGTGGATAAACTCCTCTTCCAAGTTAATTGCTTTGTGTGTGACGTTGTAGGTCCATTTCACGTTGGCAGTGAAAATCCATAACACTTATGACTTCATAAGTAAAGAGCGGTGCCTAGTCACACATCAGTGCTACCCAAGTGAAATAGAAAGTTGGAGAACAACTTTTAATCCTACAATCTGTGAATGGTGTTATAGTGAATGTATAATTCCTTTGTCACTAATTTCCTGAATGAACTCAAGGCATGGTATAGTCATCCTTTCAACGTCCATCCATTTCCTTGATCATAGAGCAGACTGGGTGAGATGTGTGTAACATCAATATCACATATTGATTCACACATGCATGTGCATGCCTTTCTCAATCCTACTCATAAAGTGTCCATGAACATCAAACTCCCTTAGGAGGGACAAATCCCATATCTATCACGAACCCCTCAAAATCCCCATGTGTCAAAGTCACCCAATCATCACCTTTATAACAACCCATGTTTCAGGACTGTGTTTGATGATTTCAAAGTGTACCCAACGACATGTGTTGAGTGTAGTAATTTTAGGTCGAAGAATCACACTCACCACCATCACTGTGAGAGCTGACTGTGACTACCAAATCATGGTTCCATGTGTCACTCTCACGGTGGGTCTGTCCGGTACACTTGTTCTCTAACAAGTACCTATGTGCTTGGTTTGATATCACTATATCATGACTAATGAAATTCTGTCATCAACCAATACACAATCTAGTCTTTAGTGTTATTGATGTCTATGGTTATTTCCACAATAACAAATGACTAGGGACAAAATAAGAATGTATACTATTAACATCGGTATGATATCATTATTTAGGTCCTTACCTAAAAGCATACATCATCGCGTAAACAATTCTTTAGACATCTATCATGTTACACTATCATCTCAGAAATAGTTAAAACATATAGATCAGAAATTGCCTTTATTATTATTCAAATCATTTACAAAGTATCCCATTACAATCATCAAATGACTTTCTATATGGGAACGCATACCAACAACATTGGCTGCGGTGTCGACGTAGCGTCTGCCGTAGTCACGGTGACAGACGAGTCGTGGTGTTCTGTATATGTTTACTAAAAATAATATAACTCTCTCATTTTAATTCTGATTTAGTTCATTCTTTTTTTGTTAGATTAATAATTAAATTCTCTATAATAATAAAATAATATTTTGATAAAATTATTAGAGAAAATTATTTATTAATTATTTCCTTCAATGTCATTTACTCTCTTCTTAAATACATGTATGGATTAATGTTATGTTAACTCCAACTCAGATCATTAAAGAATGCTTAAGTAATGATTACGAGTTTCCCAAACAAGTATTTAAGGTTACCAAAGTTAATATATTGCACAAGATAAAATATTACTAATAAAAACATGAAAAGCATTAAGATTATCTTAAATCTCTATGATTACCAGCAAAGCTTGGAATGGGTTGTAACAATTCTCCACCTCTAATAAAAATTTAGTATCAAAATTTCTAAAAGAAGAAAAGATACTTTTTAAAAATATCTGATTCTACTTTCCAAGTAACTTCTTTGATACATGATTCCTCCGAACAACCTTTACTAGGGGTATCTCTCTTCTTTTAAGATTTTGAATACTACTATCCAGAATTTTGTTTTCAACATTGGGTCATTTGTTCCTCTTCAAATATCAACTTTTAAAAGACATAAGACATGTGAAACATAATTTATCAACACATCATCACATGCTACTATGCACTTGCCATTCACGAGACCACATTAGTCATCATAATATCACAAGATATAAATGTAGTTCACAATATCACAGAGTATCAACCCTTATGAGAATTACACCTCATCCAAGGCTCAACCATGCCCAAAGCTCATTAATACCATCATACTATTTCCAGCTAGATAATCATTATCTTTTCATGCCTTATGACAACAATCAACAACATCACTTACATATAATATACCAGATCAACACAATATTGCATTAATGAGCTAGGAGATATTCACAATGTACATGTTAACCATAAGAAAGTATCAACCATGTGACTATCATAACCACCATCATTCCATCATATAACAATGTGAAACATAAATGTTCATCTTTATCTATTTGTATTAGAGTTAAATTCAACAAGATAAATTATATTAATGTTACTAATCATCACTTATACCCAAACCCTTACTCACGACATCCCCATTGGGTCATGGATGCATAAGGTGAAGCATCACCATCACATTCCATACTATTCTCAAGTATTAACCCACACATAAATCAAGGTGTAACCATCAAGTTATAGCATACTAGTGTTTCAACAAAAATAATAGTGTACTCCATGATTGTATTAGTCATTCAAGGACTATCCATACCCAATTACCATCATTTAATTATATTAAAGCTAGGTATATCAAGCTATACCTCATTAGGGTTACATATCAACACACAATTGTTATCATCCCTTCTATTCACATGTGTGAATAGGTAAGACTACCTTATTAAGGGTAACCCTTGGTGCACTCCCTACAATGGTGTTACACACTACTCAATTGCAGTTTTGAATAGATACAACCCCATAGACGGAAGCACATGGTGGGAATCACTTTAAAAATTTATAACACCTAAACTGGCTACCTACATCTACCAAAACACTACACCCGCAAGTGCACGGGGTCATGTCGTAGTATAGGTAAGCGACAAGTATAGGGTCAATCCATAGGGAGCAGAGGGGGCACTAGAGCTAGGTTTAGTTGTACTGGGTTCCTACTGCGGAGACTTGGGTTAAGGGTTTGAAGGATGTTTTGATTGTTAAACTATATGCACAAACAAGGAATTAAAGCAAATAATGAAATCTACATTAACCCTAGATTAGATTAAGGCTAAATAGGAAACAACAGATTAAGCTAGGTTTGAAAATGCAAACGACACAAAGGCAAGCAAGAGAGAAGCTAAAGAGGAATTAAAGAGCTAAGCTAGCATGAACAAGGCAATAGCAACACAAGAAGCTAACTAAGCAAGAAAAGAGCTAACTAAGCTAAGCAAGCACAAAACTAGGGTTTTAAGCAATAAAGAGAGGTATGGGCTGTTTAGGGGTATGAACTTATCACTTAAGTTGGGGGGGAGGTGACATATGAAAATTATGATTTCATTTAGATTATCCAAACCAAACAACAAGCTAAGAGTCTAATGAATTAACCTAAGCTACTAATTGGCCATGGATATGCTAGGTTGTGTATAAGGGAATTAGTCCCTAACACCCCCTACTACCCTTACGAGGCTCAATTGGGTTAGGGATTAGGTTCAACTCAATTAGAGTCTAATCAAGCCTTGGTTTATAGATTAGGCATTCCTAGGGCAATTAGAGGCCGAGGGTAGTAATGGGGAGGTGAGATTAGGGTTTTGGACCCAAATTCCCCCACATTCTAGCCTTGAGAAAGCTCCATGCTAATTGTACTAGAGTTATCCAATCTAGATACTTAGATCTCTCACTTAGGTTTAGGGAGATTGATTAGGATGTAGGAATATGGGAGGCAACCTAGGGATCCAAGAATTGGACCTAGAGGCAAGTCCCAAAATTCACACAAATAAGTAATTTGCCTAAACTCCTAGGTGATTTCACACACAAATCAACAAGCAATCCATGGAGAATGAGATAGAAATAGAATATAATCATTAACAAATGGAATTACAACATTTACATGTCATCCCCCCCCCAAATGGTATCCAAAGAAACATAATTTCCCCCAAACAACCCACCCAAGGGGCCTAACTACTCATATACATGGAAAATACAAAAAGGAAGAAGAATGAGTAGAGGAGTGAAAAGCCATGATGAGATCGATGAAGACTCCTCCTTCTCCACCTCCTAGAATCTTTAGCTCGAGCTCCCTCCTCCAAGGTAGGTGAATGGCATGGATGTATGGTGGAAATGGAAGGAAAGTAGGGTTTTAATGGTGGAAATGGTGAAATGGAGGAGGAATGAGGTAAGAATGGGCGGAGGACAAAATGGGGAGGCTAGAGTGGTTGTAGGCTAGCTTCCTCATTCCCCTTCGCCACCTAGGTATATATAGGTGTGGGGGAGAAGCACTAGGTCAAGTAGGGGTAGGATAGGCAAATCAATGTAAAAGTATGGTAGGGTAGGTTAGTCACCACAGCCGTTTTGATGTGCCACGGCCGTGGTGAGGGTAGTATGGGATGGTCGTGGAGTAGGAACATAGATGTGGTATGGACAGGGTGGTGATATGTTAAGGAAGGTGGTGGCCATAGTCGTGGTGGAGTGACACGGTCGTGGTGGGTGAGTGGCACCACGACCATATTGGATAACACAACCGTTTTGGAGGAGGAGGTTGTGGTCGTGGAACAACAACATGGTGGAGGCGATCTTCAGTGGCCACGGTCATGGTAGACGGCCATGGTCCTGGCGATTTGGGGAAAAAATGATGTTGAAATGTTGGTTCTTCATCATAAAATCACATGACCGTAGGGGTGCCCTCGACCATCTTTCATTCTTCTGACCATGATCGTACAGATGGCCATGACTGTGGTGTCTTCAAAGGGCCACAGTTGTGGAAGATGGCCACAGTCATGGTGATCTGGGTGCAAATCCCTTGTTGTCTCTGTTGATCTTTCACAATAAATGCCACGACCGTGGAGTTGTGCCCATGGTTGTGTTGGGATCTGCATAACTTGATTGTCCTTCAAACTTCATCATTTATGGATGTCTTTGCTTGATGACGACCCTTATCCATTGGAGGTAGGTTGATGGAGATTTTGGGGCCTTCTTCAGACCCCCCTGTGAGTGGAGGAGCCCTAGAACTCCTTCTTTGTCTCTCATCCATCTAAGACATGGTCCAAGTATCTGAAAATAGTGCAAAGAATATCCATAAGCGCATTTGGAAATGATAAACATACTAGGGGAAAAAGGCTTATAATCTAACCTGTTTAGATGTGATTTAAGTACAAAATGGCATAGGATGGAGCCTTAAAATTGGGCTACATCACCACCCCAAACTTAAAACATACTTGTCCTCAAGTATGCTCCAACTCAATCTCTCTTCAAATTTTCCACACATAAGAAATGATGAATGCAATGTAAAAGCTAATTATTGCTAAATAGAATCAAAGATGACTGAGTGTATGCATTTCACCTCTCTCCTGTCCTACTTTCACAATCCAATCATGAAGAGAGAACAAAGCATATGAACTTCAAATATAGTTCATAGAATACACAAGTTATCTTTATTTCTTCCATAAAGTTCTAGGTAAACTGTTTCATGGTGGCTTTAATCGAGAATGACTAGGAGTGTTGTTTCACCTTCATGCATTTGATCTTATATTTCAAATCACACCAAATAACCCACATGTCTACGAAAAGGGGAAAAATGAGCTAGGTTTGATGTTTCCTAGCTCAATGGGTATGAAATTGGAAGAAAGGGTTGCAGTAAGATTCTTGGAGTGCTATTACACACTCATCTTTTCTTTGTTTGAATGCTCTTAAATAAGAGCATCCTTTTAATTTGTTTTTTCTTTTCTTTTTCTTTTCCCTTTTTCTTGCCCTTGGTGTAGATAGGGAATATGGTGGATAGAGTGAAGTGAGCAGATAAATATATGGCCACCCCAAACCTTTGGAGGTGGCCAAGGATGATTATGTGTACTAGGGAATCTTTTTATGAGGCGGAGGGGTATGAAGATGGTGGAAAAATAGTCAGATAAATGAGGGGTCATTGGTATGATTTTCCACATAAGACATCCTGCATGAAAGTTAATCCAACACTTCATCCAAGATATCACACCACATGAATGAACAAGATGAAATCGATATATCAATCAAGTGATTCCACAAACACTAAGCGTTCAAAGCTTTCTCAAATTCACAATTCAACCAAATCAATCACAATCATAAGAGAGGTGATGCACATGTAAAAAGTGAAAACATTGATACCACTTAGCAATAAGGCATTTCATTTGCATTTGCATTTGCCAAAGTTTGTCATTTTCACTCAAAATAATAAAGATTGGGTCAAAACATACTTTCTAGGAAAGAAATTTCAAATTTGAGCAAAACTGGCCAAAATGGTACCAATTTGCATTAAATCACATCTAAACCTACTTTAGGGAAATTTAAAACATAAATAAACAAATCTTAATTAAGATGCACAAGAAATTACAAAAAAAACTACATGAGAATGCAATGCATGATATGGAGGAGCAAAAAAAGCAAATTTTTTTAAAAATTAGGCAAAACTTGCATGAAACTAACTACATGGTATGGAACAATGCAATAAAAAGAGCACTAATAAGAAAACTAAACTGAATGGAAAAGGTGGAACAAAATGACTAAGAGAAAGATAGGGTGGTGCATACCACCCTACCCACCCCAAACATTAGAATCATGTTGACCTGAGCATGAAACTATAGCTTAGGATAGATTGGGGAAGTGTCACGGCTGTTGTGGCGGATGATCTGACGTGTGTGGAGGATCTCGAGGGGGAGTTGAGGGAGGAGTTGATCCTGTCAGAGGATGCTAGTAGTAATGCCCCCAGTAGTCATCTTGGGGTGGAGGGTATGTATCTAGATATCCAACTTTGCCACCCTAAAAATGTCCACCCCATTTGGGGTTTCTTGCTACTTAGGCATGGTGGTAGTGATACAAGTGGTTGACCTATTGGTGCATTTTTAGTTGGTCTTGCCACATGTATTGCTGGATAAGCTGTGTATCACTCTACATCTTTTGAATTCTATAGAGATGCGCCTAGATGGTAGACATGTTGTAGGTGTTCACTAAGGGCTACTGCAACTGGGATGTCCCTTCATCCCTCCTTCTTATTCTTCAGGGCTGTATGTTTCCTTTAGTTTCTTGATCGTACCCTTACACATTGGATTTAGCTATATCTTCATGTGAAACAACGTCTCCTCTAGTGTATGTCTCTCTCGGGTTTTCTTGCTGTCATTTCAGTAATTTTTCTCTCAATCTATAAAAAAACCCCAACACAGACAGAAGTGGTACCGCGTGGTATGGTAGTTCAGGCTCAATGTCTGGCACACTACTTGTGAGATAAATCATCCTTTTGTCCTTCATCTTAAAAGTGTGTGAGCGCATAAGGTAATTGAGGTCAACAAACTCTACCTCACATGCATCTTTAAACCCAGAAAGATCATACCCCAAAGCGAGTGCAATTGATGTCACAAGCCCTCCCATAATAAAAGGTGTTGTACTTTTGAAGGGAATGGACATCATGTGATCAATCAATAGCACTCCATGGTCTATATATCATTTGTGGTTCATAGCCATCAAGACAAACATATCCTTTTGAGAAATGGAGTTGTGGTTATCATACCCTCCCACAATGGTATTTGCTAAGACCTTTTGCACATAACAGATGAGGGGCATGCTTAATGCAGATGTTTTGGACCTCCCTACATTGTAATCATCTCTTCCTGCCAGAGTCTTCCAGCAATGTGCATAATCAAAATATGCCTCTTTTTCTAGCAGGTCGTCATCCATCTTCTCGGCCTCTTCAGGATTTGTAGCAAAAGCATAGTTTAACTCAATAGATATGAGGGTGTGCATGTTGCCCATCATGGAAAACTTGATAGATTCACTGACTCTCACCTTTGTCTTCTCTAGAGTGACAAAGAACTCTCTAGTAAGAGTGGTGTAGGTTGCTTGGGGTATCAAAAGGGCGTTCCACAACCCCATTTTCTTTAAACTTCCTTCCACCACCTCCTTGATTCCTAGTTCATCAATGATCTTTTCACTACCATATCAAGTGGGGATGACTCTCTGTGTCATGCATTCCAGGTATGTGAGAGAAATCTTTCTTTTCATGTGTCCTCTACCATAGGAAACTCCTACTGGGGCCTTACCTAAGGACTTCACTCTATCTGCCTCCAATTGTTCCAGAACGTCATCTTCCTCGGGCACCAACTCTATCTCTTCCTCCTCACTTTCATCTTCGTCTTCCTCCATTCTATATGATTGAGACCCCAAACTTGTGTTGAGGTTGTACCAATGTGTGGATTGTTCTTCATCATGACGTAGTTATCATGAAGGTTGCGGCTACACACTACACCCCGCAGCCATATGAGACGTCGAGTGGCGGGCTGGAGTAGGCTTTGGCGGTAGCTTGGATGAGGATGGTGCTGCTTTAAATCTTTGGATTCTTTTTGCAGCCACCGTCTCGACCTCAGCTATGATGTTGTCCAACTCAATTTCCACAGACTCCTCCTCTTTTTCTTCTTCCCACTCATACATGGCGTTGGTGATGTGATGATTATCGGGTGAGTGGGAGTGGGATGCACTCACTGATTGTGAGCAGTGGAGGGATTGGTATGCGGAGGTGCTTAGTGAAGGGGTATGGGAGGACACGAAAACAGCAGAGGAGGCTTTTTTGGAATGCTATTTTCCTCTGGTGATGATATTGGCCCCCTTGGTGATAGCATTTCCAAACTTCTTCATGGTTGGGTTTGGAAGTGGAGGTGAATTTTAGATTTTAGTGGAGGGGTGATATGGATATGGATTTGGGTGTGGAATGGAAGGAGAATGATGTTTGGATTGTGGATGTGGGGTTTGTTGTGGATTTGGGTGAAAACTAGAGGGTTAGTGGGGGGGCTGTTGGGTGGATTGGAGATGAAGGTGGAGATGGAGGGCCGATTGAGAGAGAATGAGTGGTGAAAATGGAAGGGGGATGGCTATAGAATGATTTGGAATTGATTGGTGGTCGATCGGGGATGTTTTTGGTGGTTGAAGATGGAGATTGGGGGAGCATGGGTGAATTGTGCGCCACCATAGTCGTTCGCTGGAGGACGAAGACGAACAAATGAAGGTAGGGGTCGGGTTTTGGACGTTAAAAAAGTATATTTTTTTTGCTGAATCGGGCTCGACCACGGTCATGGACAGGGCTTGGTGGCACGGATGTAGCAAGTGCCATGGTCATGTTGTCAATGAAGAATGCCCTAGTTAGACCTCGCCACGATCGTGGTAGGGAGCCATGGTCGTGGCCAATCAACTTCAACACGGTCGTGGTGACTGCCCACGGTCGTGGCCATTCTTGCAAAACCAACCTGACATCTTCTATAACTTTGATGAAATAAACCCCACGACCGTTGTGGATACCCATGGTTGTGGCCATGCTTCCTTGACACGGCCGTGGTAGGTGGCCATGGTTGTGGCCATTCTTGCCAGAAATGTTGTTACTTGGCTAAATCGATGCAATAAAACCCATGATCGTGGTAGCTGGCCACGGTTGTTCTTGACCTCTTTTAGCATGGTCGTGGTCGAGATCCACAACCGTTTTGGTGGTACTTCTTCAATTTTCTCAAACCAAAAACAAGAACTTCAATTTTATTTGTCATTTGGCCCCAAATCTGCCTTAATAACCATGACTCAACTTCTATCCCATCTCTCTCTAGTGTCTAGCACCTACCAAATCATCAAATATCAAAGAAAACTATTAGACACAAGTGTGTGTGTGTGTGTATTTGTATAACATAAAACAAAAATATCAAAAAGGAAGGTTCAAGAATCTCAAACCATGTGGGTTGCCTCCCACTAGCGCTAAATTTTAAGCCTTCAGTCGGACTTCTTGGTGATTCTTCATTCATTCATCTGTTTGGAATTCTCATGTGTCCATTCTTGCAAAACATGCATCCCTCATTTGCACTCAATATGTTTTCCTCATCCCTTTCATCACAATAATCATTACCAATTTCTTCACCTTGGTGTCCTCTCAAATGCTCATTTGGACTTGTGAAGTGATCATGTCCAATATCCCTATCTTGGACTTTCCGGGTTGTGGTCTTGTACATGTTGATGTTGATCTTCATGTCCATGAATGAGACTGTCATAGTGCCACTGTACACTTGAATGTCGGCATCAGCTGTAGATACGAACGACCTTCCCAAGATGATGGGAATCTTCCTATCCACTGACTCCATATCAAGAACAATGAAATCAATTGGGAACACTGTGCCTTTCTCTTTGTCTATCATCACCAAGACATCATCCACTCTACCCCTAGGCACTTTTATGGATCTATCCGCCAACTGGAGAGTGCAATGTGCTGACTTCAACTTGCCTAAGCCCATCTCAACATAGACATTATACGACATAAAATTCACACTAGATCCCAAATCAAGTAAGGACTTGTCTATGCAATGTCCCCCCTACGTTACTAGGTATGAGTGGCGCTCCTGGGTCCTTTCTCTTCACATGAAGTGAGTGTTGTATGATGGAGCTCACTTGTTCAGTTAATCTCACCTTCTTCAGAATCATCCCTGTTGACCTTCTTTTCATTGTGCATAGGTTCTTGAGGAACTTGGCATAAGATGGGATTTGCTTAATAGCATCCAAAAGTGGGATGTTCACCTTCACTTGGTGAAACACCTCAAGAATATCAACATTGTTCTTTTGCCTCCTTTTCAATTCTGGTGGCTCATCTAGTTCTTCCACGAATGCAGGATCATTAGTTTTTTCCATACTTGCATGAACATGAAGTGGAACACTAGGGATTGTAGGACCTAAAAAGGGGATATGTGGTAGATCACATGGAATCCCAAACTCAACATGCGGTATCACAACATCATCTTCAGCAATATCAATCATAGTATCACCACTTGGATGCCTTTGCTTTTCTCTATCAACTTTTCTTTGACTTGTGGGTTGCTCAAGAGTTTTCCCACTCCTTAGAACTGTCACAACTCTACCTTGCTCATGGTGGAGAGGGGGAGCATGTTGTGACTGTGGAGGAGGTGGAGGTGGCACTTGGGGTTGGAATTGAGGTGGAGAAGAGAATTGAGGGGGAGGAGAGAATTGGGGTTAGAAAGTGAAGTTTTGGGAGATTTGAGATGAGGGAAGTGGTTGAGGAGTGTAAGGCTTGGAATAGCCTTAGAAGGAGTGAATGGGATGTACTTGCATGGGGGGTGGGCTATAGAAAATGTGGGAAAAATGCATAGGTCCACTTGCTTCATGGTGTCTCATGATGGGTTTTGAAGACAATTTTTCTTCTTGGAGAGAGATTATGGAAGATAGCTGCTCTATTCTCTCTTCTAACCTTGCAACATCTTTTTGAACATCATAGAATACTTTCAATCTAGAGAGAACCTCTTCCTAAAACCTTGAGCCATATGTGGGACTTTGTGGTTCCTGGTAGCTATAGGAGTCAGGTATCTTCTTTTCTTCCTCATAGAACTCAATAGCATTGACTGAATGATAAGGAGGTTTAGTCACTTGGTTTCTAATGAATCTCACCATTTCACCAAACATTCTCATAAATAATGCACTTGAATCATCGTGAGTTGGAGATGTCACACCAAAAGATAGGAAACTGCCACTAACCATATTAGAAGCTTTTATCCTTGAACTTTCTGCCAAACTCTCAAACAAGGGTCATGTCTCTTCAGGTGGTTTAGCCATAAAAACTCCCCCACAAGAATAATCCATTGTAGTTTGACTTGCATGAGATAGACCAGAGTAGAAGGACTGAACTATCTACCACAAAGGGATCTCACGATGTGGACATTCTCTCAACATCTTTTAAAATCTCTCCTAAGCCTCATGGAATCGCTCATTATCTATTTGACTGAAACTTGCTATGGCACGCCACATTTGTGTTAGCTTTTCTATAGAGTAGAATTTCCTCAAGAAAGCATTTTTCATCTCTCCCCAACTCATGATGTCCTTTCTTGAATCATACCATACTTTGGCTTTGTCTTTCAGAGAGAAGGAGAACAAAGTCTACCTAATTGTATCATCACTTGATGTCGGCGTCCTGAAGGTGGAGCATACTTCAAGAAAGGAGTCTAGGTGCTTATAGGGGTTCTCACTCTCCAAGCCATAGAAGATGGGCAGGGGCCCAAGAAGACCTGGAGGACTAGAGAATTGCTCCCCTGACATTTGATCAACCCTTCTAGCAATTGGTGATTTATAGTTGCTAGGCATGAAGTAGTCTTGAAGTGGCTTGTGAAGTGAATTTTGGCCTTCCATTTTGTTTCCTCCCAATTGGCTTGTCACATGCACAAAGCACAACCAAATAAAAGAAAGCAAGTTAGTAAACCAATATACACAAAGAATGTAAATAATAATGAATAAAGAATAGCAATGATGAGGGTAGTAGGAAAAGTCAAAGAAAAACTAACTAGCTAGGTTGAGCGCCTCTAATCCCCGGGAATAGTGCCAGAAAGTTTGGTGCGCTCCCGCCAATGGTGTTACACACTACTCAATTGCAGTTTTGAATAGATGCAACCCCGTGGACGGAAGCACACGTTGGGAATCACTTTCCAAATTTATAAAACCTAAACTGGCTACCTATGTCTACCAAAAGACAACATGCCCAAGTGCACAGGGTCATGTCGTAGTATAGGTAAGCGACAAGTATAGGGTTTATCCATAGGGATTAGAGGGGGCACTAGGACTAGGTTTAGTTTCACTGGGTTCCTACTACGGAAACTAGGGTTAAGGGTTTGAAGGTTGTTTTGATTGTTAAACTATTCTGGACAAATAAGGAATTAAATGCAAGAATGAAATCTACATTAAACCTAAAATAGATTAAGGCTAAACAGGCAAGAAAGGATTAAGCTAGGTATGAAAATGCAAACTACACTAAGGCACGCCAGAGAGAAGCTAAAGAGAAATTAAAGAGATAAGCTAGCATGAATAAGTCAATAGCAACACAAGAAGCTAACTAAGCAAGAAAAGAGCTAACTAAAGTAAGCAAGCCCAAAACTAGGGTTTTAAGCAATAAAGAGATGTATGGGTTGTTTAAGGGTATGAACCTGTCACCTAAGTTGGGGGTGTGACATATGACCATTTTGATTCCATTTAGATTATCCAAACCAAACAACAAGTTAAGAGTCTAATGAATTAACCTAAGCTACTTACTGGCCATGGATATGCTAGGTTGTGTATAGGGGAACTAGTCCCTAACACCCCCTACTACCCTTACAAGGCTCAATTCGGTTAGGGATTAGGTTCAATTCAATTAGAGTTTAATCAAGCCTTGGTTTCTAGATTAGGCATTTCTAGGGAAATTAGGGGCCGACGGTAGTAATGGGGAGGTGAGATTAGGGTTTTGGACCCCAATTTCCCCACATTCTAGCCTTGAGAAGGCTCCATGCTAATTGCACTAGAATTATCCAATCTAGCTACTTATATCTCTCACTTAGGTTTAGGGAGATTGATTAGGATGTAGGAAGATGGGAGACAACCTAGGGATCCCAGAATTGGACCTAGGGGCAAGTCCCAAAATTCACACAAATAAGCAAATTGCCTAAATTCCTAGGTGATTTCACATAGAAACCAACAAGCAATACATGAAGAATGAGATAGAAATAGAATATAATCATTAACAAATGGAATTAGAATGTTTACATGTCATTTCCCTCAACATGGTATTAAAGTAACATAATTTCCCCCAAACAACCCACCCAAGGGGCCTAACTACTCATATACACGGAAAATACAAAAAGAAAGGAAGAAGAATGAGTATAGGAGTGAAAAGCCATGATGAGCTTGGTGAAGACTCCTCCTTCTCCACCTCCTAGAAGTTGTAGCTCGAGATCCCTCCACCAAGGTAGGTGAATGGCATGGATGTATGGTGGAAATGGAAGGAAAGTAGGGTTTTGATGGTGGAAATGGTGAAATGGAGGTGGGAATGGGTGGATGATGAAATGGGGAGGCTAGAGTAGATGTAGGGTACCTTCCTTGTGACCCAGGTGCCACCTAGGTATATATAGGTGTGGGGGGAATAACTAGGTCAAATAGGGGTAGGATAGGAAAATTAGTGTAAAAGTATGGTAGGGTAGGTTGGTCACCATGGCCATTTTGATGTGCCACGGCCGTGGTGAGGGTAGTATGGGACGCTCGTGGAGTAGGAAAATGGGCATGGTATGGAGAGGGTGGTGATATGCTAAGGAAGGTGGTGGCCACAGCTGTGCTAGAGTGGCACGGTTATGGTGGGTGAGTGGCACCACAGTCATGTTGGATAACATGGCCATTTTGGAGGAGGAGGTTGTGGTCATGGAACAACAACATGGTCGAGGCGATCTTCAGTGGCCACGGTCGTGGCAGATGGCCATGGTCATGGTTATTTGGGGGGAAAATGTTGTTGAAATGTTGGTTCTTCATCATAAATTCACACGACCATGGGGGGTGCCCACGGTCATCTTTCATTCTTCTGACCATGACTGTGCGGATGTCCATGGCTGTGGTGTCTTCAAACGGCCACAGTCATGGAGATCTGGGTGCAAATCCCCTGTTGTCTCTGTTCATCTTTCAGAATAAATGCCATGACTGTGGAGTTGTTCCCACGACCGTGTTGGGGTCTGCATCACTTGATTGTCCTTCGAACTTCATCATTTATGGATGTCTTTGCTTGATGTCGACCCTTGGCCATTGGAGGTAGGTTGAGGGAGATTTTGGGGCCTTTTTTAGACCCCCCCGGTGAGTGGAGGAGGCCTATAACTCATTCCTTCTGTCTCATCCATGTAAGACATGGGCCAAGTCCCTGAAAATAGTGCAAAGAACATCCATAAGTGCATTTGGCAATGATAAACGTATTAGGGGAAAAAGGCTTGTAATCTAGCATGTTTAGATGTGATTTAAGTACAAAATTGCACAGGATGGAGCCCTAAAATAGGGCTACATCAACCATCCATTTGTTCCATCATCATTCAACTCATATAAGCATACCATAATTGTATAATACTGAGATGGTTTGTTGGTATGAATGGCTACAACTATCAAAAACCTTTAATTAACATGTTGCTTGCATAGGTACACTAAAATCATGCATAGAACCAATTTACATCCCTAAAATTGAAACATACAAGGTAAGAATAGATTATTCATCATTCTTGATATCACTGCAAGAATTTATTTCATATCACACTTCACTCATGTTGCATTTTCCTTTTGTTCAAAACACACCTCTTATATTTCAAATCTATTTCTTATCCTTTGTTGTGAATCATTTCCATATTGTTTATCTACCTTTAGGATTAGCTACCTTTAAACCCTAGATTACTATCAGTGCTAGTTTACTTCTCATAGTGCAAATTTCATGATCTTGTTTTATGGAGATGCTAGTATTCAAGGTCAAATCACTAGTGACAACCCTTAAACTACTACAACTCTAAACATTCTAGGGTTTGGTCCTTATCTGTAACATGACATTATTGTGGTGTGACTTTACTCCCTTAATTTTTAAATTCAAACTTTGGATCTCACAAGTTTTACAAACATCTTTCGTATCTTATCAATTGAATTCCCTTTCTCTTACATGGCCATTCAGATAGATTACATTCTCAATTTACCATTCTAGGGTTTCATCGTCATATTGTGTGTCATTATTACATTCACTACATGTCTCTACCATGGTGGTTATGCATCATATATCATTCACGTTCTTATCACTTCATTCCCACATTGCTCTCATTAAGGAAAATATGAAAGAGAAGATGACTCTGAGACTTAGAATTCTTATCTTCAAACATTTCCTTATTACATTTCTCGTATGTAGGTTTAATTAGTTATCAACAAGGATACTTGACTAATTAGCACTTGCTTGAATCTCACAACCTCTTTCTTTTATAATTTATATTATTCCATCATGTTTCAAACTCTTCTTTCCGTTCCACAATCCTCTTACCGTATACTACTATTCCATATATCATCTTTAACTTCTACTTTTCTCTTATGATCATGTTACTTATTCATGTGTATGATCATGTATACCGTGTTGCATATATTTCTTTTTATTTTTTCTACTAATGTGAAGTTAAAATTATAAATCAATATTATCTCTACTATTTTCACCTCACATTTAATGCATTAAATATCCTTCATTTTAAATCAAACGACTCATGCATGGGTCAAACTTAGTTTCTCTTTCAATCAAGTTTTTCCTTCCAAAATATAGTCTACATTTGTATCAGTTATTCATTTGTTTAGCTACACTTTTGATCTTCTTATAGAAACTAGTTTGCTATTCTATAGAGACTTAGAGCCCCAAAGGTAGTAAGGATGAATGTATTAAACTTAATAATAAAGGTATACATTCCATAATCTCAATTATATCATGTAACCCTCATTCCTTAATCAAGCTCATTGTTTCCAACATTTCTCTTTGTTTCAACTAAGTTTCTTATGCTATTATTATGATTTACATGTTCATCTAATTCTCTTTACTTTAACTCTTCAGAAGACTCTTCATTTCTATGTACTAATTGTATACTTAACTCTTTTCTTCAATTTTCCCTTTTCTTTGGAGTACATAAAAGTATTTTACTTGATTATATGATCCATTCCTCATGATTGATTCTTACTATCTTGGCCCTTACATAGTTTTCTCATATCTTTTCCATATTTCATATTTAGAGTTCATATAATACTAATCATTAAACTTAATATGAATCTTATGTTGTGTTCCTTTATTTCCATTTAAGGGTTTCCCATACGAGGCCCCAATGTTGGATCTCAGATATCAGTTCCAACTGATTCTTAGCTACTCTAATCTTTTCCATATGTTTCAACATCTTAGTGTATTTACATTCTCACTATGATGTGGATCTAATTTATCCAATGTCTACTCTTATTATATTTTCAATAGGAGTCATTAGATCCTAGTAACACACCCTGCCAGCCGGACTAGGCCGAACCTGCAGTCTTGAAGCCAAGAGCTACTCAAGAATAACCAACTCCTATTAATCTCAAACATGTGGAAAGAATATCCACTTAGGGAAAACTCATTTAGACATAACTTCTGGACTACTTGATACAAAGATTATAAACAATAACTAAATCACTTCATGATACACAACAATATAAAAGAACCATATATATTCTACAAACTGATAATCTGAATTCATATATATATATATAAGAGCATTTTTATTGATCTCCAATCAAATAAGAAATATAAAGCAAGAGTTGTGTCACATTCTGTGTTTAATCTCTTACTCCTTCATTACTTGCTGGTCTCCTAACCCTAATATTTCTAGGGTTTTTCTCTATCCCATCCATCAACTGCATGCCTGACCAAGGCATTCAGAGAAGAATAGATATAGTAGCTTGATATTGGTCAACCTAGGTATCCAGATATTGGGCCAGGGTATCCAAATACACAGACTTCCTAGAGCTATTCACGCACCACCTCTTAACTGTTGCACTTATAACTCTGACTTTCTATCCTAATGGTTCTTGACAACTCATCCTAAGCTCTGATACCAAAAGCTTGTCACACCCGCATCCCACGATTACCACTAATAATGAGATGTGGGCATGACTTTGAGGATTATACTTATACAAAGTTCACTTCCTTATTTTTTTTCTTTTCTTTCATTTCAAACTCTTTGTTTTCTAGCAGCCAATCCCATAAACAAACTTTATAAGAGAATTAAGCTTTTATTACTCTAATATGATCTCAACATTAATGATACACATCCATACATTCATTCTATTTCTCAAACTTCAATGTACATACGACATGATAATCAAATACATTCTCTCTTATTACGAAAATATTGATACACAACATCATTTACAACTCTCTCACATCTATAAAAGGACCTAGAGTGACACAGTCTGACTAAACTTAATTGATCTCATACTTAACTCATGAGGAAGATCTACTCCATGTGATTTCCCTAAAAAATATGAGTAGAGAGGTGAGGCTATTCACTCAGTGAATGAGTACTTCATAGAAATAGTCTAAAGCACTGATATAATAACAAATATACTTTTGAGAAATTGATATCAATTATAATAGCAGTAAGCTTTAAATAGATTGATCATTCACAACATAAATATGGGCAAGGTACTCTAGATATCTACAAGAGTGAATAAATATATGAACATGCTTGATTGATGATAAAGAGAGCTAATAATTTAGAAACATACAATGAATAATTGAATAATTGTGCACACTTGTTTAACCTCTCATTCATCTTATTATGCCCTGAACCCACATGAGGTGTGCCACAACATGTGAAAGAATCGCAACAAGCTACGATCTCACTATACAAGGCTTTGAAGCATACCCGAGTTCCTAAGCCTATCTTTTGAGTAAGACCTCGTCTGTAGTGAGTCTCGGCATGTCTACCTCTTGGCGGCTAATGGGAGTGGACGAATATCTTAGACTCCACCTCTCAACTTGGGTACTTAGGTAGTGAGTTAAAGCCCTTAGGCTTATTGTGGATCAGTGTACATACTGACCAATGATCTCTCAACATGTAACACACGTACCACCGGCATCCCCGATTAGTATTGGGTACCACATAACTATAAGGAGTCTGTCGTACTGGTCAAGACCCCTGCACCGTACTGGTACACTCCAGCTTACCTCAATCTAGACTACCTCGAATCAGGAAGTTGTTTCCTCCTCATAGCACATGCCTCATCCTGTGAGGATTCTATAGTGTTCAGGGCATCTAAATTTCTAATTCACTCTTTAAATTCACAATTCAATCATCACATCAATATATCTTTCTTCAACTTTGTAAACTTTTCATTTCATAAATCATCTGATAAATTTTACCACAACTAAACTGTTAAGCATCACCACATCTCAAACTGAGAAACATTGATATCACAATACTTGTTTAACTTAACACCCTATCCTTAGGGTTTCATTTACCTCATTATCTTATCACATAACTCTCATAAGGATTGAATACATCATGACATCATTAATTAAGAATTTCTCTGAGTAGTTTACATATAATTGAATATATATATATATATATATATATATATATATATATATATATATATATATATATATATATATATATATATATATATATGAAACCCTGTAAAGAATTGAACTAGGGTTTCCATGCCATTTACTAAAGAATCATACATCAAGAATAACATTGAATCAAGATGTCTATTTGCAAACCTCCTACTTTCCATTTATTTAGGGTTTCACTCTCCTTACTAATATATCAAGCAAACATTAATATCATCAAATGAAATGCAAGATCTTATTTGGAATATATGTAATACACATATAAAATAAACAATCATTCGTAACAAGGGAGATTCAACTAGGCAAACTTCTTTATTCAATTATACTACAATTTTAGTCATAGCTGAAAACCCTAAATTTTTGTATATTCATGTAACCTCTACAATTACTTCAAACTTCTCATTTAGATGGATTGAAATCATTTTGAATGTGATTTCATAATCTGAAATTTGTCAAAATAGAGAAATAATCCATTTCTTATCATCTTGCAAAAGCTAGATCAAAAAGGCAACTTAGTGTTTGTATACGTATGCAAGCAATTGAAGATTATTGATGATTTAACTCATTTTCATGCAATATACTGTTTAAAGGAAGTACCCACTCACCCTAAGGTGTGAGAACACCCTAAAAACGCAGCACATCTCTAAAACTCTTGAATCCATATCATAACTTTAGCAAAATCCGCGGTCTCTTCTTCCTTTCAACCCTGAACGTGGTCAGCTGAAGGTAGAAGATTAAGGTCATAGGTTAATTAAAACTTCAAAGTCTCTGGATCAAGGGTTTCGATCAAGGGGAAGTGAAGAGAAGGAGGAATCCATAGGTAAAACTACTTAAAAAGTTGAATTATAGCAACCCTTTTGGATTTCCATTGTTGTTCACATTCTTCCCCAAAAATTTCCCTCTAGGTAACCTTCTCATAGATAAAGCTATATATGATGATAGAGGATCAAATCACGGTTCCAACACACTTTGTTTTGTTGAAAATGGATTAGCATTGCTCGAGATATGATCATTTTACGATTGGCTGTCCTGGGCAGCGTCGACTGCAGTCGCGGTATCGACGCAGCGTCGGTCGCGATGTTGTGTATATGTTTACTAAAAAGGGAATAATTCTCTCATTTTAACTATGATTTGGTTCATTCTTTTTTTATTAGATTCATAATTAAATTATCTACAGTACTAAAATATTGTTTTGATAAAATTATAAGAGGAAAAATTATTTATCAATTATTTTCTTCAATGTCATTAACTCTCTTCTTGCATACATGTATGGGTTAATGCTATGATAACTCCAACTCAAATCTTTATAGTATTCTTAATTCATGATTATGAGTTTCCCAAATAAGTATTTAAGGTAACCAAATTTAATATATAGTACATGATAAAATATTACTAACAAAAACATGACAAGCATTAAGATTATCCTAAATCTCTATGTTTACCACCAAAGCTAGGAACAGGTTGTAACACTTACACTCATCAAATATGAATTCTACTTTGCCAGACCCATATATCTATTCTCACACTTCTTCTATATAGACAATGCACCACACTTTGGCATGACAAACCTTTTTAATCAAGTTTTTCATGTGTGTTGCACATTGGAAAGCATCTTAGATGAACTTTTTTATTTGAAATTTTTTATAAATATAAATATACATATTCAAACATCACATACAAATAATATGTATCATACACACATTATATCCATAATCTTCAATCAAGATCTGTAAGCATACAACATTAGTTATGGCCATGATGATGTAATCTTTTGTACAAAGGATTAATATCCACCTAAGGTTCATCACATCATATGCATCATCAATATGTGAAAATGCATTTTTGTTGCAACACATCAAAGACTCCATGGATGCTCATGCAATATTCATGGTTGCCTCATAATGCAAAGTCATCAAAAACTTTTACCATAACTATCTTAATGTTTACATGATAAGTAGATACCCCAAGTTACATTTTAGGGGATTAATAAGGAATATAAACCACTACATTTGGAATAAAACTTGAGGCTTGATATGCAAGTCCAATACTTATCAACCAAAAAGATCTATTTGTTGGGTTTTAGGGGAGTCATAGAAGGCAGCGGAAACAAAAAATTTCTCCCCAACCCATACCGAGGAAACTCGTCAACGTCTATATAATAGGAAAGGATGGTTTGCGGAATCATACCGTGTCCCGAGGCTTGCTCGGCGACAATACCTCGCGCAATGCACGGTCTTCAACTCCAGACTTCGACGATGTCTGTGCAGCTCCTGGTCGCACCGGGATTGTCAACTCCTACTCGAACCGGACTTTCGGATGACAGTTGTCCTCCTAAGCGGCAGTGTCCTCCCTCCTTTGTAGTAGTCCACACGGACCACCTGGAACTCCACACTCCTTGTCCCACAAGGAAGTGGAAGGAGTCGCACCCTCCTGTTGATGTACTAGTCGCCAACACGCTCTCCTGCCTCCTGTTGCAACTGCAGTTGTCCTTCCCTTGTTGCACCTCCCTTTTGCGGGAAGCACTTGCTCGGGCTCTCTCACGGTTACCAAAACCAGAGAGAACGACAACTTTCAGAGCAACTGGTTGCACTGAGCTGTACTTTGAGAAGCCCCCAATACCCCTATATATATTGGAGAGTCATGGGACAGGGTTCTCCATCCCAGGCAATGCGGGACTAAAAAGCAGGAGTAGAAGGGTTCGAGAATTTTCCACAAAAGGCAACCGGTTCGCAACTTGAAATGATCGGTTCACAACTGAACCGATCGGTTCGGCCATTGAGCCGATCGGTTGGACCTGAGCCGATCGTTTGGGGCACTCCAACCGATCGGTTGGTGCCCTGAACCGATCGGTTCATAGTTCTAATCCGGCTCAAAAAGACTTTCCTTGTTTCTTTCCCAATTGGTATCGAATACCAATATTATTCCCAATCGAATTGGGCAATTTGAAGCCAAAGGAAAATTCTTGCCGACATGACTTTCCCAACTGGTCGGTTGCACTAGCTGAGCCGATCGGTTCAACCCTTGAACCGGTCATTTCAACCTGGGCATGAGCCGATCGACCTGGACACTCCAGCCGACCGGTTCAGCAACCTCAACCGACCGGTTCATCACATGAACCGATCGGTTGGGAGCACAGGTTGGGCAAAATCAGTCAATTGCGATTTCAATCAATCCGATACTCCAATCAATGCGTCCAACACCTTGAACCATACGATATTGAGCTATCGACTGATTGAGTGTTTAATTGAACTACTAAACTCCTTTAGTAATCAATCTAAACATTGCTTTGTGGACAAAACTCCTCTTCCAGGTTAAATCCTATGTGTGTGACCCTGCAGGTCCATTTCACGTTGGCAGTGAAAGTCCATAACACTTATGACTTCATAAGCAAAGAGCGGTGCCTAGTCACACATCAGTGCTACCCAAGTGAAAGTAGAAAGTTGGAGAACAACTTTCATCCTACAATCCGTGAATGGTGTTACAGCGAATGTATAATTCCTTTGTCACTGATATCCCGAATGAACTCGAGGCATGGAACAGTCATCCTGTCAACGTTCATTCACTTCCTTGATCTCAGAGTAGACTGGAAGAGATATGTATGACATCAGTATCATATACTGATTCACACATGTGTGCATGCCTTTCTCAATCCTACTCATCAAGTGGCCATGGATATCAAACTCCCTAAGGAGGGACAAATCCCATATCTATCACTCACCCCTCAAAAGCCCCATGTGTCAAAGCCACCCAATCATCACCTTTATAACAACCCATATTTCAGGACTGCGTTTGATGATGTCAAAGTGTTCCCAACGACATGTGTTGAGTGCAGTGATTTCAGGTCTAAGAATCACACTCACCACCATCACTGTGAGTACTAACTGTGACTACCATCTCATGGTTCCATGTGTTAAACTCACAGTGGGTCTGTCCGGTACCTTGTTCTCTAACAAGTACCTATGTGTTTGGTTTGATATCTCTATATCATGACTAATGAGATTTTGTCATCAACCAACACCACAATCTAGTCTTGTGTGTCATTGCTATCTATCTACCTTCCACAATGACATCCGACTAGGGACATAACAAGAATGTACAAACTCTTAGCATCCGTATGATCTCATCGTTCAGGTCATGAACCTGAAGGCATACATCATTGAGTATTGTCATTCTCTAGACATTCAATCTGTTCTATCACTATCTCATATGACTGAACCAGAAAGAATTGGAAGCTCGCCTTTGATGTTTATCAAATCAATCTCAATGTATCCCACCAATCATCCCATGATTGGCTCTCAGGGCATACATACCAACAGACTCCCACCTGCACTGCGAGCCAATCACCCTTGAATCATATTCATAGTGATCTTCAAACATGTCCCACATGTTACTATGCTCTTAGTGCAAACATAGTGAGTAATGGAAACACCTTGCCAAAGTCTGTACAAATTGCATGTCTCTCATCTCCTCGCTGTACGTCACACGTATGAGATGGAGTTGCCGTAATATGCGATCTAGTATTCCATTGCTAACCTTTAGCCACATTGCATGATCAAGGATTCCAGACTTGTCATCAATGAGTGGAATATAAGTTCATCTCATGAACTTTCAGATCCATATAGTATCCACTGATGTTCACTAACACATAGATACTCGGCATTTCCCTTTTTCAAATGTCTTTATTGGAACACTTCCAATTATCAACAAACTTTCACTTTTATACATCTTATCTATATGTTGCGATTAATTTTCTGTCCTTTCGGAAGTTCGCATCAATGTAACTCTTTACATCGAACTCTTCCTTATCTCCATAGAACTAGTACTTCACAAGCACTTATCATGTTCTCATGGTATTCCAGTAACCCTTACTGGAAGCAGACAGACATCCACTCGTCATGTCCCACATACGAGTTATCAGGATGAGCACATCATATTGTCATGTCCTACATACAAGATGATGAATGCATTTTATTCTTGCCATGTCATACATGCAAGATAATGGGATGATTACATACATGATAGATCCATATCTATTCTTAGTGTTCCCATTCTTCATAAGAATTGGACACTTGGCCTTGGGATACTAATATCCATGCAACATGGACAAATTTTCTCCCACTGAATCTGTGCATACTGAACACTTCAGTACAAATTGCCAATGTATGCTCTCTCTTTCCAGGTCAAGAGATTTTCGAGAACTATCTCTATAGATCTCTATTCCTATCACATAGGAAACATCTCTATTCTTCCTTAAAGATAATTTCCACATTCGGATTTCCAATCTAGAACATTTCCATTTCACATCAAAATGTGGAATGTGAACATGCTCCCACTAAATCACAGATCCCTTCTTTATCTTTGACATATCAGTCAAACCCTTTGACTATATCATCAAAATAAAGATCCAATTTTGAGTTGCTTGTACTCAATCAATCACATTGATTAGTCCATTGTAACTTATAGACTTCATTTGCATTAGTGGATTCATAAACCTTATAGGCTATGTCACGTACACATCCTGGTTTTATTCCTCATAGGAATGCAGTTTTAGTATCCATATGCGAAATGTCTTAGCCATTAAGTTGCAATGAACAAGCATCATACTTCTCAAAATGTTATCCATGTGTCTTAACACTTAAGACTCATCTGCACTTATGGATATGATCCAATGAGTGCTACCATCAAGGTCATACCTTATGGTTCACATGGAAGTCATTTAGGATGTAATGGTTTTAAACCATAACTCAAGATTCGGTTCCTCATATTCATCTTGATAGTTGACTCATCACATGAACAACTGATCACATAGATAATTGAGGTGTATCTGTTAAAGATATAAGAACTCACAACCCTTGTGATTCTTAATTTCTTTTATTAGTGTGGGGTATTCATTTATTAAGAAGAATTCAGTTATTTGATAATCATTCTCGAACTCCTTAGAGTATGATTCCTTCTTGAATCAGACATCACCATGCCTTAATCATGAGTTCACTATGATACATTATCATAAACACTCATAAGGGTCTCAAACATTTGGTCCAAGTATTTCATTATCTTGATCTCATCAAGAATTAATACTTTACCAAATTTGCACTTCATTTATGATGTTCTTGAACACTTCAAGACATCCATATTGGTATTTCTCTAAACACCATTTGAAGTATTAGCATTTGTTCCAATAGGTATGTAAATACATCACATGTATTATACCTAATAGGATAATCACTCTCCCACTACATTAGTGAAGATTGATTAATCATGTCCAAGATATTCATGTCTCTTACTGGTTCTATAACAAAAAGAGTCTAGATTTATCCATCACATGGAAACTAGAAATGAATTTCTCATGATTAATGCTAATTAAATTGTTTGAGTTATCTATAACTTTTAGGTATCGTCTTATCTTATGCATATCAAATATCACAAGATAAATAAGGCATTTCCACAAAGATCATATCTTTAAGATTGAAAACAAAACTTTATTAATTGCCATCATTGTCATACAATATGCAAAAATAAAGTGTTTCTATCTATTGGCAAGTATGAAATAGCAGTTCATAACTGTATTACATGCCTTATTGGATGAAAATAAACTAAAGTATTCCTATCTATAAAGGCAACACTTGCCCCAAGTAAGAATGCTTTACACTTTACATCTTGATATCATATATCTCAAAAAGTGTTACAAGTTTATTTACATGACACCTTCAAGTAGAGGCCTCAGTCGCCTCCTTCTTCTTTTGTTCTTCCAGGTAGAGAGGACAATTCCTTTTCCAATGTCCTGGCTTTTGACAATGGTGGCAATTTCCTTTCTTTGTCACGCCTCCCTTGGCCTTGAGAGCTGAAGATTGCTTGGACTCCTGGCTAGCTTCAGAACCTTTCTTAGCTTTGCCCTTGCCCTTGCGCTTGGACTTGCCTTTCTTGCTCGTGATCACCATCACGGACTTAGGCTTGTCCTTCTTCATCTGTAACTCGGCTGTCCTCAACATGCCCAACAACTCTGACAGTGGCCTATCAAAGTTGTTCATGTTGTAGTTCATCACAAACTGACTATAAGATTCTGGCAACGATTGCAGTATCACGTCAGTAGCCAACTCTTGGCTCAGTGGAAATCCCAGTCTCTGCAGGTTCTCCACATACCCAATCATCTTGAGTGTGTGAGGACCAACTGGATCTCCTTCTGTCATGACGCACTTGAACAACGCCCTAGAAACATTGTACCTCTCTTGCCGTGCCTGATCTTCATACATGTTCCTGAGATGCAGAATCATCTCTATGACACCCATGTTCTCATGTTGCCTCTGCAACTCATGGTTCATTGAACATAGCATCAAGCACTTTGCATCAATGTCATCATCAGAATGCTTCTTATAAGCATCCCTTTCTGTCCTTGGTGCATTAGGAGTGGGTTCCTCTGGAATTGGAGTATCCAGGACATAGAGCTTACGCTCTTGAGTGAGAACAATTCTCAATGTCCGATACCAGTCGTGGAAGTTCGTCCCATTTAGCTTGTCCTTGTCAAGGACCGATCGCAAAGAAAAGTTGTTGTTGTTTGTTTCCATTTGAACTACAAAAAGGAAAATATGCAATTTTTAGTCCAAAACTCATTTTTGACTTATTTGATTGATTTGAAAGTTTGACGATATAATTAGGCCTTTAATTAATTATCGCTCCCACTATTTTAGTTCAAATTGATAGCCCTCACCATCAATTTGGAAGATTGTAGCGTAAAACCTTCTAGTGGGCAAGATCCTGAAATCCTCAAAGTCATGAGTCAGCTTTGGCTGATCGCCCACAACTTAGATCTCTTAGGTAGGCAACTCTTGCCAATTGCATCATATGCAACTCTTGTTGAATGAACATGCACAACACCTTGCCATGAACATTCCTTGCCTCTAGGCCTAGACGCTCTAAGAATCACCAGTTAAGTCTAACCCAAAAGCCGACACGGTAAACATGCACCCTGCTTTGGCAGAACCTACATGTCTACCCTTCACACTTCCACAAGATAGACGGCGCACCACGCTTTGGCGTAACCTACGCTTAGTCGATCGAGCTTTTCATGTGTGCCGCTAATGGAGGGCATATAAGACTTAATATTTTCATGAGGGATTTGGTTTTATATACATATACATATCCAATCACCACAATACATAGTACGTATCATATACATGCTATATCCCACAGAAAACATGCACGAAACGATAAAATCGATGATTATGGCCATCATAATGTGATTCCTCGAGCCAAGAGGAATCACGGTCATCTAGGTCTACATCACATGCAACCTGTACAAGATGAACTTCTGTGTCTTGCCTTCCGAGTTGATCAACTCATCACATGAATGATCTGTACTCTCCAGCCGGTCGTCTGGGTGCCACCAACCGATCGGTTGGCTCCTCCAACCGATCGGTTCGCCTGGTCGTCGTGCATCTCGTCATGTCCGCCACCCGCTCGTCTCGCTCCTCGAACCGGTCATCAACCGATCAGTTCACTCCTTGAACCGACCGTCTGGAAGGTCAACCGATCGTTTCACGCCTTGAACCGATCATTTCAGATGTCGTCTTGATGTCCGCCAGTCTTTGACATAATAGGAAATAAAATCTATCCTATTTATTACATTGCTTTTAAAAAAAAGGGAAACCCTGAGTTACATTCGGGGGGAGCAAAGGTAGGAAAGAATCTCGAATTATTTCGAGTTACATCAGGAATAGGAGAAGGAAGATCGGTGCGCAGACCGAGATGCAAGAAACCACACACAACCAATCACAGATAGGGGTTTATAGGCCATAATCACGCTACGCACATCCACCACAAAACTCGTTTAAGGGCGACGCGTATCTAGTGCATTAATAATACATATCATATATGTAATTAGGGATTTGTGGATTTAGGATTGGACATGCATAAAGCTGATATTATTTGCATCGTATGCAATAAATAAAGGCAACAAACCAAAAATCGATCATATCGATATTACTAAAATATAGAACAACTGACGTGACTTTGATACCACTGTTGGGTTTTAGGGGAGACAGAGAAGGCAGTGGAAACAAAAATTTTCTCCCCAACCCATACCGAGGAAACTCGTCAACGTCTATATAATAGGAAAGGATGGTTTGCAGAATCGTACCTTGTCCCGAGGCTTGCTCGGCGACAATACCTCACGCAATGCACGGTCTTCAACTCCGGACTTCGACGGCGTCTGTGCAGCTCCTGGTCGAACCGGGACTGTCAACTCCTACTCGAACCAGACTGTTGGATGACAGTTGTCCTTCTAAGCGGCAATGTCCTCCCGCCTCTGTAGTAGTCCACACGGACCACCTGGAACTCCACACTCCTTGTCCCACAAGGAAGTGGAAGGAGTCGCACCCTCCTATTGACGTACTAGTCGCCAACACGCTCTCCTGCCTCCTGTTGCAACTGCAGTTGTCCTTCCCATGCTGCACCTCCCTTTTGCGGGAAGCACTTGCTCGGGCTCTCTCACGGTTACCAAAACCAGAGAGAACGACAACTTGCAGAGCAACTAGTTGCACTGAGCTGTACTTTGAGAAGCCCCCAATACCCCTATATATATAGGAGAGTCATGGGACACGGTTCTCCATCCCGGGCAATGCGGGACTAAAAAGCAGGAGTAGAAGGGTTCGAGAATTTTCCACAAAAGGCAACCGGTTCGCAACTTGAAATGATCGGTTCACAACTGAACCGATCGGTTCGGCCATTGAGCCGATCGGTTGGACCTGAGCCGATCGTTTGGGGCACTCCAACTGATCGGTTGGTGCCCTGAACCGATCGGTTCATGGTCCTAATCTGGCTCAAAAAGACTTTCCTTGTTTCTTTCCCAATTGGTATCGAATACCAATATTATTCCCAATCGAATTGGGCAATTTGAAACCAAAGGAAAATTCTTGCCGACATGACTTTCCCAACTGGTCGGTTGCACCAGTTGAGCCGATCGGTTCAACCCTTGAACCGGTCGTTTCAACCTGGGCATGAGCCGATCGGCCTGGACACTCCAGCCGACCGGTTCAGCAACCTCAGCCGACCGGTTCATCACATGAACCGATCGGTTGGGAGCATAGGTTGGGCAAAATCAGTCAATTGCGATTTCAATCAATCCGATACTCCAATCAATGCGTCCAACACCTTGAACCATACGATATTGAGCTATCGACTGATTGAGTGTTTAATTGAACTACTAAACTCCTTCAGTAATCAATCTAAACATTGCTTTGTGGACAAAACTCCTCTTCCAGGTTAAATCCTATGTGTGTGACCCTGCAGGTCCATTTCACGTTGGCAGTGAAAGTCCATAACACTTATGACTTCACAAGCAAAGAGCGGTGCCTAGTCACACATCAGTGCTACCCAAGTGAAAGTAGAAAGTTGGAGAACAACTTTCATCCTACAATCCGTGAATGGTGTTACAGCGAATGCATAATACCTTTGTCACTAATATCCCGAATGAACTCGAGGCATGGAACAGTCATCCTGTCAACGTTCATTCACTTCCTTGATCTCAGAGTAGACTGGAAGAGATATGTATGACATCAGTATCATATACTGATTCACACATGCGTGCACGCCTTTCTCAATCCTACTCATCAAGTGGCCATGGATATCAAACTCCCTCAGGAGGGACAAATCCCATATCTATCACTCACCCCTCAAAAGCCCCATGTGTCAAAGCCACCCAATCATCACCTTTATAACAACCCATATTTCAGGACTGCGTTTGATGATGTCAAAGTGTTCCCAATGACATGTGTTGAGTGCAGTGATTTCAGGTCTAAGAATCACACTCACCACCATCACTATGAGTACTAACTGTGACTACCATCTCATGTTTCCATGTGTTAAACTCACGGTGGGTCTTTCCGGTACCTTGTTCTCTAACAAGTACCTATGTGTTTGGTTGGATATCTCTATATCATGACTAATGAGATTCTGTCATCAACCAACACCACAATCTAGTCTTGTGTGTCATTGCTTTCTATATACCTTCCATAATGACATCCGACTAGGGACATAACAAGAATGTACAAACTCTTAGCATCTGTATGATCTCATCGTTCAGGTCATGACCCTAAAGGCATACGTCATTGAGTATTGTCATTCTCTAGACATTCAATCTGTTCTATCACTATCTCATATGACTGAACCAGAAAGAATTGGAAGCTCGCCTTTGATGTTTATCAAATCAATCTCAATGTATCCCACCAATCATCCCATGATTGGCTCTCAGGGCATACATACCAACACTATTCACATCCATGTCATGCACACACAAAAGGATATTTTCCCATAACAACGCAGAAGTCTACCAAGAAAAATATATTTTGATGGTGACATGTACGATTTGTTTATATGTCATGTCTTATATGCATATATAGTAAGTATTACATCATTTCCATATGGGGAAATACACATACACATAAATAATGTGGGCTACAAAGGGGTAGTATCCCTGTGTGGGGATCACACCACTAGATCAGTAGAAGGGAATCAAGGGAATAATGCCCCATGTGGGGTATGAGGGGTATCCCCCCTAATATGCTGACTGACATAAATCACACATGCAAAATGGAGCAGATCCAGAGTAGTCAGACTTTTAAGATAATAACCCGACACTCAAGTCCTCACAACTATTATACGGGGTATGACGTAGTAATCAGGAACGAACCACAGGGACAAGGTTAGAAGGTGTTAACTATGTAGTGTCTCACACTCATATACTCTAGATAGACAAATGGTTTTAAAAAGTGTTGTTCTCTAAGGAATGATGGTGCTCAAGCCAAAAATTAAAAGTTAAAAAAAGAAAGAAAAATAACAATAAGAGAAAATAAGAACAAATGTTAAGAAATAAAGATATTTAAGGGAACTCGGATCTAGTTTCACCTAATAAGGTCTCTCACCAACATGCAAAGCTCACTCCCCTTTGTATACTCCTATCCAAATTACAAGTAGTCACAAAAGTGTCTATTCCCTCCTCTCTCGAGATAAGCATAGATCTAGGATCTAAGGTGGCCTCCCTCTCGAGTTAACAACTTTACAACCACAAAGCAGACCATATGACCATAAGCTTTAGCAATTCAACATTCTCATGCATTCATACAACTCCATAACACTAGATAAAGAAGATACTACTCTTTCGGGGTACCAACAATCAAACATTACTAAATGGTAGCTAAGCATACAAGTGAAGCATTCAGAACAAGCGTATGGATAAAATGTTGATATGAGCATAAATATATATTCAAAGGGAAGTAAGAATGTACATGTTGGGAGAGCCTTAGTGGCTACTCCCAACCCGAGTTAAGTGTTTATCCACACATGTTAATGGGAAACATTAAAGTGTTACAAAATGATAGATACATCATAACCACAAAAAGTGAAGTTGTACAATGTAACAAAGATGATAGATCTAGAAGAGAGATACAAGATAGAAATACACCAATATACTCCTTAAAATATAGATTTGAAATGGATGGTGAGAAATCTCTCCTTCTTTTGAGGAAGAGGGGCCTTTAGTCTTCTCTCTCCTCAGCTTATGTGTTTTTTTTTTAAATTAAGCCAGAGGGTTCTCTATTCATCCCACCCCTCTCTTGTGGGCGAAACCATCAACAAAATACATATCCTACTTATGTGTCCACAGGTTTGTCCCCCCCAGAAGACCAGATAAAAAAACCTCACAACCCAGACAAAGAAATAGATAAAAAAAACATCCATGATTCATCAAGCGTCGATCCTCTGCAGGTGCACGTAGGGAATGCACCTTTTCTCCAAAGTTGCCATGCCTCGAATTCTATTCGGTATCATCCTTCTATCTGTAATAACTGTCATCTCTGAAAATCTTTTCCCCCATCTCCCAATCTCTCTGGGTAGAGAGTTGGCAACTTTGTGAACCATTGACCCAGTAATACTAGATCTGACCAACTCGGACCTCAACTCTCTAACAAACGGCTTGGTCCTCCACGGTTCTATAGCATCCTTCCACAGAATATCATACACTTCCTGGTCATCAATCTCAATACATGAAAATCGTAGCATATGATCATCTGCCAGTTTCAGTCCAACAATGCATGCCTGTACATATGCCAGGACGAAGTCCGGTGCCTTGAGCTAGGCATGGAACACCATGCATATACCCGCATTTTGATTTCGTATCAGGCCTACCGCCCACCTCCTACATACCCCATCTTCTCCCCTATCTCTTCCTATAGTCAAGTTCATTTTCAAGTTATGCAAGTCAGGCTTCATCCACCTTATCAGTTGAATCTCTCTCATTCTCATCTTAGGCTCAGTAATCCCGCCATCTCTCATCCTGTTGTAAATGCTCGATCCATGTTCAACGGAGAAGGATCTATGTTGAATCATGTTGTTCACAGAAGAGATGATTTGATTCCATTCAAACTCCGAACCTCACAGTTTGTCCCCAAATCTAGATGCACAACATATCCTCCAAATGTTGTGGCGTATGTTAACTGCTAACCTTCCTGCAATCCAATTTGAGATCCTCCTGGAGTTACCTTTCTCACAAGTATCAAGAAGTGATTGTATATCATGAGGTGCCTGCATCTGCATCAAATGGGAGAATCTGTTCTAGAAGAACATGGCAACCTGTCCATGGAAGAAAAGGTGATCAACATCTTCTACTCTCGGATCATCACAACAGTTACACCTCAATACAAGGGGGACACAACATCTATTTTGAACATTATCATCCATAGGAATAGCTTTTTTATTCAGCTTCCATATGATAGCACTCGCCTTAGTTGCATCCATGCCCCATATTTTTCCTAGAGCATCTGGTCCTCCCGCTCTTGGTTGCATTAGAATCTTTTCCATTGATTTCATAGTGAAGCGACCCTTCTGGTCAACACCCCACACCAATTCATCATCTGCGTTTGTTATCCAAGCACCTGCCATTTTGATCAGCTCCACACCTTGGTCATCAACCACCTATTGGATCGTCTCCCAATCCCATCCATCTTCTTCATTCCAAAAATCTCTAACCAAGAACGGTTGCCTTCTATCACTAGAAAAGATGGCATGGTTAGTGAGTCTCTCATCACACCACCATGAGTCCCAGAAAGGGATATTACCTCTCCCAATCGACCATCTACAAAAAGGAAACATTCTAGGGAACATGTCCCATATCTTCTTCCAGAAAGGGGATGGACAACTACTAATCTTTAAGTGATTAGGATAGTTTCCAGACCTGCCTATTGCAAGGTTAGCATACTTATCTCTGCAAAAAGATGCCCACAAAGTCTCAGTATTAGGAATTTCCCAGAACGCCTTAGCAACAAAGGCATCATTAATCATCTTCAAGGAAGTGAGACCAAGACCCCCATCTATCAGCGGCGTAGCAACTCTTTCTCCATCTCATCCATGATTTTCTCTGGTGATTCTCCCTGTCCGCCCATAGAAAACTCAAAAATTTTCTCTCTATACACTGGATGATACCTGATGGAATTCCCACCACCGATGCCGTGTAGACAGTAATGGATGACAACACATGAGCAACCTATAGTCTTCGTCCTGCAAAAGATAGCAATCTAGATTTCCATGCAGCCACTTTAAAGTTCACTTTTCTAACAAGAAACTCGTAGTCAATTAATTTTTTCCTTCCTTTAGAAATCGGTATGCCCAGGTAAATAAAAGAGTGAGTCGCGTTCTCCACTCCAAAGCCCTTTTCTCTGTCATCTGCCTTTGCTTGATCATACCCCCCAATCACACAAACAGATTTCTATCTATTGATTCTCTGACCAGTTTCCTTTTCATATAGCTCGAATGTGCTTTTAACTGTATTGATTGTCCGCTGGTCCGCATTGAAAACATCAAAAGATCATCAGCATAGAGGAGCATTGGAGGTGCCACCCTGTGACGTCCCCCAATTTCTATATACTTTCCATAGTGACATTCATAGATATGCGTGCACTCATATCTATAGATGTCAAAAGGTAAAATATAAGAGATTAAGGTAGTCAACTAAAACAGAGATTAAGCCAAGATCTAGTCCACATCATCATGTAATGCCACACAAACATTCATTCATAAAGATAATAAAAGTCATTACATATGGAGAGAAAATATTGTTCTAGAGAAAGTTAACTTTATTACATAGGATTTCAATCATCCTCAATATCACTTAAGAAAAGAAATAAACTAACATCTAGCAAGAAATGAGATAAGAGGAAAAGATATATCTAATACATCCTCCATGTTCATTATTTTATGCCTTCAGGTACTTTGAGAATGCAATTCATTTTGTTTTCAATTGTTCCTTGCACCTAGAAAATACGAGAAACAAAACATCAACAGAGCTGGTACGTGGTAAAAGTTACATTAATAAGGTTGCATAAAGGAAAATATTTGAAAAAGAAGGAAAGAGATATAAAACCATTTCTTAAGGCGAAAATCAAGTTAACACCCTTTTATTACATTCATTTTGATGCGGTTGTACTACCCATATTGCACTTGACTTACATCTAGTGTGGGAAATAGAATAACATCATGCATCTAACATGGGCCAAGGAATCATACATCCATGTTAGGCAACATACATCCACACCAGGCTATGTGCTCTAGTAGGTACAACCCATCATAGTCATTTATGTTTCTCTTAAATTTGGCGAAGTATAACTCATACTAGTTCATCCAACAATCATATCCAAATACGTACATTCAAGATATTATATAGCATAGGCAACCAGAAAACTAATCTTATACTTATAAGACCACATACCTGCTTGTTCAAATCAGATGTCCAAAGATTTAGAATCAATCAGGAATTTAGTCACCCTGCAAAGGAAGCAAGGGTACAACATTACTATTGGTCCATGTGACCAAGACTAAGATATGTCCTTAGTTATTATTCCTTTTTATGTTATCTTAATCCAGATCAGGGATTTCCCATATTTTAATTGAGTTTAAATATATTATCAGGTCTGATCTGTCATTAATTAGTTTGCTTAAAATATATCATTTAATTAATCAATTAGAAGATTTCCATAAACTAGGGTTTACAAGTTGTTTGGATAAAAGGATAAAGCAACCCTAAACATATTAATCATTCATAACATCAGGGTTAATTTTAAAGATTCAGACCAATCATAATCACTAATTATCATCTAGTGATATTAATTTTGTTATAAAGATATATCTTTAATTCCATGTAGAAAGAGAAACTAGATCTAGGGTTTCTCCTAATCCTTTGATCATTTATCATCTTAGAATAGGATTTCAAGTTATTTAGGAACATAGTTCTATCTAGGGTTAATTACACCTTAGAAGGTCAGATATCATCAAGGAAAACTATTATAAAAAATTAATTATAATTAAGGGGGTCATTACGGCCTTAGGCAACTATTTTTGAAAAAGGCAACGGATCTAGGTCCTGGTAGCATTTTAGTTGGATGGCGAATAATTTTCTGATCAAGATGGTGTATAGGTTTGCTACAATCTGATATTCCTAGCATCTTTTATGATTTTTCTAAAGTAATGTATTTTCTTGAGTACTAAAAGATTAACCAAAATAAAAAGAAAAGAAAAATACCCTCGATCGATGGCCGGATCCGACTGGATCATGGCTCAGATCGATCTATACTGATCGGGCGCTCAGGATTTGGTCTACACTTGATCGGACGCTCCTGACTTGATCCGCTGATATCCTTTTCATTTCAGCTTGCTCGAGTAGTGAAGAAGGAACTTCTGGCGAGGTCAAGCTCACCCCTTGGTGCTGCTCACGGGTGGAAAAAGGCTGAGACAGGTTCGGTAGCTCGATCCGAAGCCAGAGATGGTCAGGTCAGGGTGTAAGGCCCTGCGTAGCTCGTCACCACCGTGTGTGCAGGCAAGACCGCCAAAGTTGGGGTCATTTTAGAGTGGGAGGGGTTCTGGGGACCCGTCCTCTAGCCGCGCACACTCACGGTGGGCTGGCGAAGATGTTGGAGGGGTAGGCTTTGATCGAGAAGTGTTGTGGAGCTCGCTGGGAGGTGGTGGCTGGATGTTGAAGAAGGTGGCTAGGGGAGCAGTGCTGGGGTGTCAATGCTTGCAATTGAGGATGGGGGATGGTTAAAGGGAGGAAGGCGAAGCTAGAGGAGGCATTAAATAGATGTTTGGAAGGCTGGGCGATGAAGCCCTAATTCAGCCACCATCGGGGTGAGATTAGCGGAGAAGCTGGGGTCAGTTCTCCCTGCTCTGAGGGTTAGGGGAGTTGAGGTGAGGCTGGTTGACCTCGTCTTGGTGAGACGGAGATATCTCTTCGGGAGATATTTTGTGGGAGGGTTTGAGGTGGCGCCTGAGAAAAAGGCTCAGTTTACCTATCTTCCCCCGCTCTTTGCGGGAGGTAGAAGACGGGTCAATAGCCCTTGGATCAGGGAGGGAAGCTAGGTGCCTCAGATCGGGCGGCTGAGGATCGGCCCTCCCCCAAGTGGTCCACGCCCAGCCTTAAATGGGCCGCGTGACACATCAAAGGGGTCAATTAAATCAGAACTTAGGTCCTAAAATTATTAGATGGAACTATACACCTGATTTTCAATTATAAATAACTCCCAAATGGTACATCTAAATGGAACAAAATTTTTGGGGTAACTTAATGATGTCAAGAAGTGACTATGGTATAATTTTGGGATCAAAATTCGAATATTTGATGTATTCATTCACTAAAACATTAATATATGCATTTTATCATCATAGCATGTTAGGGTTTTCATATTTTTGAAATTTATGACACATATATGTTCAATTAAGTGAGGGAAGTGTATGAGGGCATTTTGGTCAACAAATTTGATAATAAAATTTTAAGAGAGAGAAAATACTATAAAAAATCACTTTGTCACACACCCCATATCCTCTCATACTGAAATTTGCAATGGACCGATCACTCGCCAATCTACTAATCCTTCTGCAAATAAGTTCCTCAAAGATAATGAACATGAATGGTGATATAGCATTACCTTGCTTTAAGCCTCTTCCAATCTGAAAAAAAACAGCTGTATCCCCACCAATAGTAACCGTACCCTAGGTGTGTTTAAAGAAACTCATACATAGATTGATCACCTCAAGTAGAAATCCAAAAGCAGCAAGACATTTACACATCACCTGCCAATCCACTCTGTCATATGCTCTTGACATATCGAACTTAACCACAACATTAGGAAATTCCCGACCTTGATTGATATCATGCATCAACTCTCTAGCCAGCCTGACGTGATGAGTAATATCATTGACTTTCAAGAATGCTCCCTGTGGATGGGATATCATCTGGGTCATCAATGGAGCCAACCTGTTACTAAAGATTCTCACAAGGATTCTTAGGGTCAGATTCTCAATCGAGATAGGTATGAAATCAGTAGATAGCTTATTAGGAGAGTCGACCTTCGGAATAAGGAGGATTCTACAGCAGAACAAACCTCTATGACATATCTGTCCTCTAAAGAAACCATCTGCCAGAGCGAGGAAGTCATCACTAATAATATGCCACGCAGCTGAAAAGAAAGGTAGGGTAAATCCATCCAGCCCAGGGGCTGTATTTGGGTCCATTTCCTTCAATGTCTTCAGAATCTCATCCTCATGAGGGGTGGCCATCAGAAAGCAACTATCATCTATCCAGATAGTCTCTGGGATGTCCTGTAGAAACTGTTCTAAGGCAATGTCATCTATCTCAACTTCCTCATTGTATTGTTGCTGGTAATGTGTCGCCGCCATCTCAGCAGGGTTCATTATCACAGTACGATCAGGCAGTGTCAATGCATTTAGCCTCCCATGTCTTCGCCTAGTTTTGACCACCGAATGATAAAACTGAGTGTTGCGCTCACCATATTTTGGCCAACTAATTCTGGCCTTCTCCCTCAAAATAGCCTCTTCCACATCTAGCAGCTTCTCAAGCTCATTCTCTGTAGTCTTTAAGTTTGACTCATTGAGTAGAGTTGGATTTTCATCAAATGCATCCTGTGTAGTGAACACCACGTCCTCTAAATCTTTGATACGTTGATTATTGTCTCCAAACTTTATCTTACTCCAGGCTCTGAGAGCACCTCTTACTTTCTTCAATTTATGATAGAAAACGAACAATGAATTTCCCACAACTCTCTCTTCCCAGATCTGCTCAACAATCTTCAGACATTCAGCCTCCCTTAGCCATGTCTACATGAATGAGAAGTGAGCTTTCCTATCAGTAGTAGCCTGTGCACCGGGTATAGTTATAATAGGGCAGAGATCTGACACCCGAGATCTAGTAAGGTGTATAGAATGAGTCGTGGGTTTCTCTGCAAACCATGCTCCATTCATAAGAACCCTATCTAACCTCTCCCAAATAGTAGGTGTGAGTATTTGTTTTTTAACCCAAGTAAACCGACTTCCTTCAAAAGGCACCTCCTTCAAGAGAGCATCAGCAATAAGAGCATTGAAATCAAACATTTCCTGATAAGTTGGAGCATTTCCCCCACGTTTCTCCTGGGCCTCTCGCACAACATTAAAATCCCCTGCTATGATCCATTTCATATCACCTATCTCAGCAGACATGATGATAATATCTTCCCAAAGATCTCTCCTGTGGGTACAATCACAACTTGCATACACAACCGTAACAAAGAAGAATGAACCATCTGAGGCCTCACATCTAACAGTAATGTGTTGTCTATGTCTTCTAAAAATCACTAGCTTTAGGTTTAGGCCCGCATATACCCATATCTTACCTTCCTCTATATGGTTGTCAGCCACCCAATCTAGGCATACCACATCTAACCACTCAGCAACTTGTTCAACATGTAAGAAAGGTTCAAAGAGGCAAACAATGCCCGGTTTGAATCTGCTACAAAGTCTCCTCAGCACCCTTCTTGTTGGGTTGTTTGCAGCCCCTCTAATATTCCAGAAAATTGACTTACTGTCCATATGAAAAGAAAAACTACTCTTCTCATCTCAGTCACTGTCAAGTCAGTGACTCAACCTCCACTCATCCTCATCGCTATAATCAGCGTAGGCGGCACGTCTATCATCCTCCGAGTGTCTCCTCCTAGAGCTACCACACTAGGTATAAGCACATTCTTGGATAGTGTTGCGTCCCTGATCAGTAAACTCAACTCTCCTCGAGCCAGATATGTATCTTCTTCTATCTGTTCTTCTACATTCTCTGTCACAGGCATCCTCAAGGTGTATAAAGTCCTCCAACCTTCTATTCGAAAGGAATTGTCTGTTGCCTTCTCGATCAACTATAACTCTTCTCGGAGATCTATCCTCTCTTTGACGTTGTCTGTCCGGAGATGGTCCCTGTGATCTAGGTCTCTCCACCGAAGACGATGGTCTAGTAATCACTGTAGCCTCAGAAATAGGTCCTTCCCTATTCTTTTTCACAACGAGAGCTTCTCTTGGTATTCCATATTCACCACCTACTTCAGTAAGGATAGAGTCTTCTGCACCCATTTTTCCTCTAGCTACCATGATAAGATGAACTGAGGTCCTCCTCGATCCGTATGTAAGGGAATTGAATTGTGGTACATCATCACTAAAGGCCTCCACGAGCATGAGTATACCTGATAGATCATCTTCTCCCTTCTGCCAGTCTGATATATGTATTAGTTTACCAAACGGTTTGACAATGGCTGTAACATATTCATCATCCCAGCACACCATGGGAAGGTCTGCCACCCAAAACCAAAAGACTTCTATGCAGTCATGTCGCTCCCCTCCAATCATGTGCCTCGTGTCAATCCTAGACCCTCTAAAGGTAGGTATCCCTTTTTCCGCATTTTCCTTTGCTTCGTTGGGGCAGGAGAAAAAGGCAATCACTTCTCTGTCTGCAAAACGATATAAGTCCGCCGCACATGGCCAACATTTTCTTAAGAATGGGCAGAGAGTCATCCATGATATTTCACTGGGCCAATAAATCTCCACCGCCCTCTCAAGAGCAGTGATCTTGCTTCTTCTCATATCGTCATCAGGGCCTATATCCACTGAAATCCTCTTTGGGATGTGATGTGGTGTACCCCTAGCTGGTCTTCCTGATGGTAGTGGAGGGAACACCGTTCTTGAAAATATATCTGGTACTCTTGCCTGAGAGAACATCTGATTGCATCTCGCCGCAATATGTCTAGGCCTACGACATTTGTAGCCCACCTTGTTCCTCTTGCATTGTGATTGCCAATGTCCTCTGCCAAGGCACCAGAAACAAGTATCGTGAGGTATGTCATACATTGGTTTCTTCGTCGATGGATGTCTGTGCATCTTGGAGGCTGACCCATTGTGTTTTGTCGCCGGAGACGGTGTATAATCAGATTGCATTGTTGATCTTGGTCTCTGAGCTGATCTCTGGTTTGCTATAACTGTTTCTTCAGTTGCATTCATCGTAGGGGACTGTTGAGGTATCCTATGGAGAGCCGTCATATCTTCTTGGGGAGGCGACTCCATGGTATTCATTCCTTGTGGCTACTCGACCACCAGATGAGGCGTATGGTTCACTTCTTGTGCCAGCTCGTTCGTCGGTTGATGTGTAGTGTTCTCTTGCGACGCTTGCCCTGCGCTCATCTGCGGAGGAGAAAAAGAGTTCGTCCTCATCTCTGGACTCGGCATCGGCATGCTGATCAAGGGGTGTGCATCCTCAACCAATCGTCATATGCGTGGGTGATTGAAGAAATTTCCTAATGTGCGGGATCACTACATCCGGCGGTGTGGATTCAGAGGCAAAAACTTCTCGTCGCTCAGCGACAACCCCTTGCGCCTGTCTTATGCTCTGTCGCGTAACCCTACGGGGTAGCGGTGAGGGTAGCATCAAGACTTATCGTAGCAGGCTTTTCGTATTCGAGGGTTGTATCGGTCTAACCCAGCATCGGATTGTCACGGAAAAAATCTATATCGGTCTCTATTTAACACGATATGATTGCCACACACGATACGAGTGGGCAATATTCCTACCCCATATCAGTTTGTTACCTTGTCAGGACAGAAGTTGTATCAGTCTCCAGCTAACATGATACGAGAGCCACACAACCATAATGATGTTACACTTCTCCTCGGCTCACCTCGTCAGGAAGGAAGATAACACCTATGTCGGATGCCAACTAGCACGATATGAGAGCTCCCCCTAAGAGCTACCACCGGATTCTGCTGCGGTTCAATCCAAGCGGGTACACTTGAAGGGAAGCACATGAGGAGAGCCTGACACGGATGGAGATATTAAAAAGCTCCTGACGATGCAGCACCTAACATGTTATGAGATCAGCTACCACAGAACGATATCTCCCACCAATACGAGAGCCTCCTCTGTTGCACGATACAAGAGCACTCCTGTAGCGTCCCATGGATTTCCGCCCAGTATGGAATTCAGTTCTTCTTATGTATCAGCCACCAACCTATGTCGGCCTCCAGCCTACCCGATATGAGGCTCCCCCCACGATACGAGAGCTCCCCCCCAACGATACGAGAGCCACCTCAGTTGCTAGCTTAGACCAGGGATTTACAACATCCCCTCAGATTATGTGTTTGGAGATCCAAGACTAATCAGATGGATGAGAGTGGGTATGGAATTTGGCTGCACTTTGTGGTCCATGATGATCTGATGATGTGACAAGTTGAGGTGGGTGGGCTATTTATAGGTGTTGCCCACTGACTTAACCATTCACACCATGGCTGAGGATTGATTACGGTCGATCAAGGTCTCTCCTCAGTCAAGGATACTTTAGTGGTTGGTTGTGTCAGCACATCGGTTGAGACATGGCATAACCTCGGTCGCATCCTACTTGGTTGAGGCATCATCTCGATCACGACCTCCTTGGTCGAGGCATCGTGGTTGCAAAGCAATTGTGTGACCATGAGGACATATACCGTTTTGGGAGAGTCCCTAGTGGTCGATGATCCGCGATCGAGGTGCTAACCACAGCTGTGGCTTGATGTTACCTTGCAAGGATGGAAAAGGTGTGTGAATGAGACTCTTGGCATAAAGTGATAAAATAAGTGGAAAAGTCTATAAAAGATACGTTAGGAGAGGTATAAAATATGTGCGAAAGTGTATAAAATGAGATGTTATCAACTCCCCCAAACTCATAATCAAGCATGTTCTCAAGCTAAGGGTAGGCTCGATTTCATAGAGAGAGAAGATAAATTTTGTGAAATTTTTTTGCATAACTTAACATTACCAAATTATATCATTCTTACATAAAACACTTGTGGTATGTTTTCTCAATCCTAAAATGTTATTCCTCACCCTTCATAACTAGAGTTGCTCAACTTCGAGTTCTTGTCATTGACTTTGGTAGTAAAAGCTCTCTACATCTCAACATATCACCTCTTCCTACATTAGGTTGCTAGCCATACTAGTAGAACATCTCCTTGAGGGGTTGCTTTCACACTCTTCCTTTATTTTCAGTTGGCCTTATGTTGGTGTGTTCAGGTAGGCTTCAGGCATTAAGTGTTTTCCTCTTCTCCTAAATTCCCCTCACCCACATCTGTCATAAGGATAGTGTTGCCCGTAGGGGCTTTTGACGTTAAGAGAGGTGGTTGTGTGAGGTTTGTTCAGGATGGTAGGTGGGTAAATTTGGCTTCAAGGTTCCACTTATGGGTATGACATATTTACATTTGTGAGTGTAGCAATACATCGGCTGTGTGGGACCCGTTAGCATCTGTTGGGCACAACTTTTGTTATATATATATTTTTTCTTTTATTTTTGTCTTTTCATACCTCTTATCAGGCTCGTGTGAGTGGGTTTTTATGTGATCTTCTAGGAGGCCAAGCCTCTTTTCATCCCAAAGTGGGGATAATTAACTTGAAAGAGGTAGTTCTTTCTTCTCGAGGGAGGTGAGGATTTTCTTCCTGGAACTGTCATGTTAGGGTGGTTGGTAAGGAGTATGGCTCGGTGAAGTTCTCTAGTTTCCAAGGGTTTCATAAGCTTAGGATTGTTACACACACAACGTCTTATTGTAAGAATGAGATAAAACTATATTGTTATGCTTCTTGTACTTTTATATGCATTAGTTGCTTGTATATTCCTCTCTAGAAAAGATAGCACTACAACCTATATCAAGGGAATAGAGAAACTCAAAGGTAACTACACAAAGTTGTGACTCATAACAAAATTTCCTTAAAGCATAAATTTTTTGTAAGAATAGTTTGGCGGGAACTAAAATATGTAGAAGTAAATTTTGAAAATTTTTAAATTTTTTGGGATGGAATTATACCTCTCACGCCCATTTATGACTCCTCATGTAAACTTATCATTCACCCCGACTCGGGGTACTAAAATTAGAGTTTGGTGTATAAGAAGGCTTATTTTATTTCTGATAACTAGTCTTGGTGGCCCACTTTGACTAGAGGAGCATGCAAGCATACACTCCGCATAGTGGGTGGTGTTTGTCAACTGCATACCCTCCACCTTTGTATTGAAAGTTGTTAGGGCTCTCATCCCGGCTACATAGTAGAAGCCATAGTCAATTGACAGGGGCACCTGCTGAGGGCTTCTGTGGCAGAACTGTGTCTCATTGAAGTATTTGCCTCCTTTATGCTTGTACCCTTTTTCGTGACTTTGCAACATCCTTACAATCTCCTTAGCACATGTGACTGTCTTCTCTTCTATAGGTGTCTTTGCAGTAGTCATATTTGTTTTCATGTTCAATGCGAAGGCCACATCTGAGCTATTGTATAGTAACACAGTCCTTTTAATGATACTAAAAACTAGCAAGTCCAATGATTGTCATGACGTATAGGTAGGAAGATGTAGTCTAGGAGGAACATCACTAGACATTGTTCTAGGCATTCCTTTTCCCCTAATCTCTTGTCACTTAGGATGTCATCCACTGAAAGAAAATATAACATGTGCATGTTTGGCATGTTGTCATTTAGTAGAGCTTGGTAAGATGACATGGTGCTACCTAAGAGGTACCCTTCTATTTTCAATGTATCTCGGAGGTCATCCTTTAGCACAGATATGCCATCGCTTTCAAAGATTTCCTCTATCGATGTGTCATCTTCCTTCAAGGATTTGATTATGGTTTTTGGGGATTCTAAAGATAGGCTCACATTGCTCCATCTGTCAAAATCCTTGAAGATTGACACTATTTCCCCATCCAACACATTTGGTTTATTCTCAGGAAGATCATGTACTTCTATCTCACCTTCTCCTAGCTGGCCCACTAGAGGTTGTTCTTCTTTCTCTTCAGCCATTGGAGGCTGCTCCGCCATAGATTCTGGTATTCTTTTTGTAGTCACACCAATGTCAGCTATCTAGACTTCCTTCCAAGTTGTTGCTCTGGCTGGCTTTGTAGGATCAATCCACAATGTTTTGAGTTCCTCCCTCCATTTCTTCTTTTTTGTGAGGGGGATTTCTTGGTGAAGCCTCTACGTTACTACATCTGAAGGCATCACCGAGTCATTGAAGAAGTGGCGGTCATAGATAACCTCCATTGCATATATACCACACAATCCAAACAGATCTTTTGTGCAGAGATCTTTCAACGGGACACCCTTATTGATGGATTCCATCATCTGTAGCACTATGAAGGCGCAGTCCCCTGTTCCATCCTTTACATGGGGAACCTTCTTGCAGATTGAGAATTGCTTCCACATCCCCATATGTTTGTTGTCTGTCGATTGTATAACTCTTTGCAGATGTAGTGTCACCTTCAGGATATCTCTTGCTTGTTCTTATAGATCAGGGAGGTTTTGTCCAGTTTAGTTGTGCAGTAGTTGAACACTGTTGTCTATCTTTCTTATAAGTTGATGACAATTAGTGCCCAGTGCTTTACAGTCCTTATGGGCAGGACTATAAATTTAGTTTCTTCCCTGCTCATTGCACATTGTAGCTCTATCACATATGTAGATTTGTTTTTATCTTCATATAGGAGTCCTGCTAGATGTGTGGTGCCATTGAACACTAGTTGTACTTTATCTGGATGCAAGAATTCTTCAAGTTGGGTGGCACACATCACTTTAAACAACTTCTTATGTACACATGCTCTTTTTAGGAGAATCCTTCTGAAGTGATCTCTGTTGAGTGACCTGCCCTTGTTGTCATAGATGATGTCAGCTCTGGGAAGGTATTCATATAGTATATATGCAAGGATATGGACATCTCTGCATGTTATCCTTGATAATGTAGTCATGTCCATACCTACCATCTTGCAAGGCAGAGCAGGAGCCATGCCTAATTCTACTTCATTGACTGGTGTGCTCTACTTCTTGATCAGGTCATTCACAAAGAAAGAAGTGAGCCCACCTTCCTCATCTTCTGAGGTGTTTTCTTCTACTACTTGTGCTTCTGTGGGTGGTGGTTCTATTGTAGGAAGCTGAACCCTTGTTTCAGTTAGTGTTTAGGTTTTTGCCCTACCTTCATCTTTCATGGACATCTCTGCAACTATGTCTTTTGTTGGATGACTCACTTCTGACATTTGCTCCAACTCACCATCATTTAGTGTGTCTAACGTCATGTCCATTTTTCCATCGTAGAAGGAGTCATGTTGATCATACTACTCTGGGTCTTTCAAAAGAACATTGTAGATGTCCATCCCAAATGTCAGGTTGTCTAAGAATTTGTTAAGATCTCTGATTTCTCATGATGCGAGATCTTTTATCTCTCTGCTTTCTCCTCTAGTGATGACAACCTACTTGGGATCCTCTAGTGTAGTCTTATCTTTGTTTGGGCTGCTATTTAGATAAAAAAACCCTTGACAACGTATTAGTCTTCCTTGTCTCATTGTCTTGATGAGTGTCCGACTATGGTGGTGCTTCCATCACCTGTGGTTCAGCCACCAGGGAGGTCTTCATGTTGGCGCTCTCTTCTTTCGATGTTACTCTAGCACCAGTTCCCCCATGTCATCATCATCTTTGTCAGGGCTCGAAGGGCTCGAGGAAGCATATGATGTTGAAGGGCTCATCAGACGCTTGGTCTTCTTTCTTTTCTGCCAGCCATCTATTTCATGGTGTTCAACATCAAGCTACCAACGTTCTTCATCTAATCATTAATGCTCCTTTTTGAGGTCATCCAATGCTTCCTAGTACCTTTTCTCATGAGCTCCTTGTCTGTTCAGATGGTGTTCCTCTCCCTCCCGAGGTCCTCCATCTCCTCGATGAGAGTCTTTAGTGCCCCCATCAGTGCATTTTGGGTGTTCATAACCCCTTGCATGAACTAGGGAATCGCCTCAGTTCTCTCTTCAGAATCTTTACCTACATAGTTAGTGTACACATGGTGGAGATAATATTTAAATTTAATTCAAAAGTATGATGCATTTGTTTCCACATGATATCAAACTTATTGCCCAATACATCATTAAATGCATGTGGGAGGTGTTGTTGTGGGTTCACAAGCATGGTGGAAGTTCTAGGCTCCTTCAGTTGTGGAGCCGACATTGCTGGGTTGGGGGTAATCACCTCTGGCTGTCCCAGCATTTGTAGGATCATGTCTGGGATTACGGGATCATGTACAACCTCGGGGTCCTCACGTTCCTGGTTGGTTTCTTGTTCGGTCTCAACATGATGTTCTATTGTTGTAGTTTTGAGGTGTGCATGTTCGACATCTTCTATGATTTTAGCTTCAAGTTGGAACCCTTCACTCGTTTCCATGTTGACTAGGAAGAGCGGTGATGGTAGGCTCAGGGTGACAGTCTTTTCTGTTATCTTCTTCTTCTTTCTTATTGTCATCTTCTTTCTTTCCTCTGGCTTCTTTATCTCTATTTCTATAGATTTAGCTTTATCACCCTTCTCACTAGCTATATATGACTGGTCTACGGTAGTGTAGATGGCCCCCAAGTACATCTTGTCAATGTATTTTTGAGAGGGCCGCAACTTGTGGGAATCATAGTACGCCATTTTTGGGAGGGGGAGGAGCGACTTGGAGCAGATTCGCTTGTATAAGAGTTTGTTTCCCTTCTGCGTCAAGATCCCCGTGTTGATGAGGGAATTTATATAAATATTCGTATGCCCCTTCATATTTTTATACTTCATCAACAAGTCTGCATCCATGAAATGATATGCTATCTTTGTTATTTGGCCTCCCATTCAAAACTCCTTTGTCTATTTTGCATCCGTTCCCACTGCTATTGATAGTCTTTCAATAAGAATTCTTCTTATATTTATTGGCTTCTTATTCAGCATGGCCCATATTATGAACCGGTCTCTGACCTTGTAAATATGGTGCTGGAAGTTATCTTTTGCATTACCCTGATGAAGCATGAGGTGATGAGAGTCACCTTGGAGTTCTTTGAGTTGTGTTCTTTCTCCCCCGTCAGCGTTTCCCACATTTTGTGGTTGTTATACTCGATTGTGTCCTTCTCTCCAGGTGCGGTGGAGCTGGCCTGTGGTTCTTCAGTTGTTCTAGTGAAGATTGTGTTGAGCATGGCCTCTGTAATGGTGTGAGACTTTCCTCTGAGTCTCATCTCTAGTTTGAACTAGTCGCTGCCCTTCTTGCATTCCCCATCACTAACCAGGTTCTTCTCCAATGATGACAAGAATTTTGTCGTCAGTTGTGTTAGGGAGGGAGTTTCTAAGGTGCATAGGGTGCACAAATTTGCACCCTCTAGGATGTTTATTACCATGTCATAGAATCCCATCTTCTTGAAGTCCTCGACGTATAGATATCTTGTAGGCCTGAACCCCTTGGCCTGTAGTATCTAGTCAAACTACGATAGGTGTGTAGGATCCCTTGGCACGAATGCTGGCCTTTTCTGGTTGAGGGCCACCTCCTCCATCTCCTCAATATCCTCATGGGTTGTTTCATTCTCCTTCCCTTTTATCTTCTCTACAATTGTCACCTTCCTCTTTTTGATATTTTCTTCCATAGGTTTAGCCTTCCTCTTTTCCAATTTCCTTAGCTCAGTTTATGGAGGGTGGTATTCAGAATTCTCTGTCTGGGACTCCTCTGACTCTTCTAGCATTTTGTAGGCCAGGATGTAGTCGTACTTCTTTTTCATCAGCTGCAACTGAAGTCTTTTATTTGAGGAGAGGTTCGGGTTGTCTCTTAGGGCATTTTTTATCTTCTCTCGAATATCCTCTACTCCTTTCAATGAGGTTGCCTTCTTCATCAGTGTGTCTTCAGTTGAGGTCGACATTTTGAAAGTTTCAACGTTATTTTTTTTGTTAGCATGATTTTATTAGCTTTTAATTCATCATTATCAATTTTATTTTATCATCATGCATATGCATATGTGTATATATATATTTTGTTCAATTTTCATAGTGGCACGACTGCAGCCTTAAACAGGAGGTTTACCACCACCGTGGTAGGTGTCATGACCGTGGCATCACTGAGCCTATGTGTCAATTGTGATAACAATATGCCACGACCATAGGTTGTTATAACTAAATGGGAGGTTATTTGATTGTGGCCAAGAAGCAATCAAGAGGTACCTCATCATGACTAAGAATCACCATGACTGCAGTCGTCACTCGACTAACTTTTACTTTATGCCTAAGGAGTGCAATGATTGCGTCCAAGGATAGGGTGCCACAATTTCGGCATCGGAGTGCATGTTCAATTGGAGATGGTGATTGTGGTACAAAACCTAGTTCAAGAGGACATCAGCCAAGTCCAAGGTGATGGGGTCCGGCAATTGAATTGAAACCCAAAACCCTAGCCTGGGTTAAACAACACCGTAATAATGGCGAAATGGGTAATTGATGTTGACGAGCATCACCGAGCCATATGAGGTGGAGTTGCGGTGGTTGCGACGACATTCTTGAACTAACAAGTCGGTAAATGCATGAGAAGATGACCAAGCATGAGAAAAATGGTGATTAATGATTGATGGTAGTCGAGAAAGCATCTAATATATACCTCGGTTTGGGTTAAACAACACTTAAATGGCATTGAAAGTGGAGGTAGGAGGGGCTTGCAGCGGTGGATGTGCAACTTTGTCAGTGAAGGTTCGAATCGGATGGTTTGTTGTCTTGCACACTCGGATCGAGGAGATTCATTTGACTATTTCAAAATTTCATAGTTTTAGTGAAAGAAGAACCATGTTCTAAAGGGTTTAACTATATATACACTTGGGTGCCACGATCGTGGCATGAGGATGGCCATGACCGCGGTCGTGCTCCTTCTTTACATACAGCATGACCGCAACCCATTGTTACAAAGAGTGAGTACCGTGACCATGGTGTAATCCTCCTCGATCGATGATCATGTTGCGACCATGGTCCAGACCGTGGCCGCGGTCCTTCCAAACCAAATTAACATGAAACCAATTAAATAAAAAACTTACAATTTCGAACACGCCTCTTAGGTAGAGAGAAATTAAAATCTAAAAAATATTTACACTCTTACTAGAAAAAGGGAATCCAAAATATAGGAAAATGAGAGGTACATAGCTTATAATAATAAAGTACGAGATAAAGGGAAACATGAACTAAGGAAAATAGAAAAACCTTAGGTTGCCTCCCAAGAAGCGCTTGTTTAAAGTCTTTACCTCAACTTTCTCTATCATCTTGTCTTCATTCCCCTTCAATAGGTGCAATTACTTCCTCATTCATTCCACTTATTGCTGAGTTGGTTTCCCCCAAACTGAGTTCTCTTCTCCTTACAAAAGCTTAGTCTTCAAAGTATCTTTTCACTCTTTGTCCATTCACTTTGAAGGTTCTTGTCTTTTCTCCTGCTATCTCCATTACCCCCGATGGGTGTATTTTCACTATAGAAAAATCGCCTAACCACCTTGTTCTCAACTTCCACATAAATAACCTGATACTGGAGTTGAACAAAAGGACCTTTCCTCCTTCATGCACATATTTGTTCTTCAAGTGGCATCATCCCAGACCTTTGTTCTTTGCTTATAAATCTTTGCATTATCATAAGCGTGTAGCCTTAACTCTTTGAGCTCTTGGAGTTGAGCAAATCTTTATTGACCAACTTTATCAAGGTCAATGTTTAAAAACTTTATAGCCCATTGGGCTTTGTGTTTGAGTTCCACTAGTAGATGACAAGACTTTTCATAAATTAACCTATATGGTTTCGTACCTATTGGTGTGTTATATGTTGTGCGGTACACCCTAAGTGCATCGTCTAGTTTCATAGACCAGTCCTTC